>CAIGQQ010039723.1:4133863-4150591 GCA_903798035.1 Danio albolineatus
ACTGCAGCTGTCTGAAATGCTAATGCGTTTTTTGCAGCCATCAGGAAAGAACCGAGTGCTTTCAGACAATACCGATTACTATGCAAACTTCCCACGGCCTGCAAGAGTACTAAACAACACTGTCAGTGAAGTGGACAATTATGGGCACTGGTCCATTTTGATGTTTTGTTATTTGTTAGCATCAAAGTTGTGTTTTGCATTGTGTCTGGTTGTTTGTTTGTTTGTTTTTTGACATATGTGGTATTTGCTCATGAAAATATATCTAGTATTGTGCATACTAAGGATTAGATGATAAAACATATGAAAAAAAAAAAACATAGATGAAGGAAAACCTTGCAATTCCCTAGAAACTGCACACATTCAGGAACCACTATAAGCACCATAGCAACTGCACAGGAACATCCTAGCAACTGCATTTACTGTACCACACACTAAACAAATCATCCTACCAATCCCATAATGACACACTAGCAACCGTATAACCACACTTTAAAACTACTTACTCATTTGAAACTGCATTTGCACAACCTATAAAATGCATAACCACATCCTAGGATCACTGAAGACACCTTAACAACTGCATCACAATACTCTAAATAACCATACAATATATCCATATTGTGCAATATCACATTGCACTTTTCGCCACACAGACTTCCATTTATACACATGCAACTGCCCCAAACCGCTGTCACTGCAGCTGCTTCGCACCAACTTCGCAATCTTACAGTTTAGGGCTTAGCAAAAGAATAGTTATAAATCAAGTGAGGAAATAAACTGTATAGTTATAACTCAATTTGAACTAATCAAATGGCTTACTGTTATTATATTATATTATATTATATTATATTATATTATATTATATTATATTATATTATATTATATTATATTATATTATATTATATTATATTTATTATACAAACTGTAGTTTTGAATCTTAGCTTGAGTTCAGTAGTTTTGAAAATTACAGTCACATGTGGAGTCAAGATTGGGCTAACTTAAAATAAATTGCAAAAAAAAAATGAAAAGAGAGATTGAGGGAACTTTTATTAGTAGTAGTAGTAGTAGTAGCAGTAGTAGTAGTAGTAGTAGTAGTAGTAGTAGTAGTAGTAGTAGTAGTAGTAGCATACCTGTCAACCCTCCTGTCCTCTCGTATTTTACAATCTTTCTATGAAGGGTGGCAATTAAACACTAAAGAGCTGATCCTCCCTATACACAATCCATAACACAGAACCACCAGGGGACGCTCCTTGCTCTAAAATGTGAATCTGCTCTGTGATTTCATTTTATTTAGGCATGAAAACACTTGTTGAAAATGATCGGATTTCCTTTATTTTCATTACATACGTCGTTGCCCCACTGTGCAATCTTCAAAACAGTCAGTTCATGTAGCAGTGCGAGTCTGTCAGATGCGCTCCATAGTGATAAATAGACGCTGTTCCCCAAATTGAACCTTTACACATTTGAAGCAGAGCGAAAGTGGACATTGGTCAAGCGTGTGTTTGAAAAGACTTATACAGACAATGGGGATCTAGGGGTCATCCCCTATTTTCTGACAGATATGAGTAGTAGTAGTAGTAGTAGTAGTAGTAGTAGTAGTAGTAGCAGTAGTAGTAGTAGTATTGTAGTAGTAGTATTAGTATTATTACAGTGCAATGTTTTTTCTTTGTTTCTGTTTAAGGTTGGTTTGAAATTTATTTATTCTGAGATTGTTTTTTATAACTCTGGCCTGAACTCCCTACTGGCCAATATCTTGCTCTCTCATTGGCTGGAGGTCATCACAGATGCATTTTTTGGTCAGAACTCATATCACACGTTAATACAAAATAGATTCAAATACTTACCATGCCAACTATTTTACAGGCACCAGCAAATCTTCAGCTATTCACTCAGAACATGTCTTTGATAATTCACACTGCATGACTGTCACTCCCGTGAATGAGCACTGATTTGCCTCCATGTGTCAAAGATTTCACAAAACCTGTCTGCAAATGAAAATCTGGGCTAAAATCGTGCAGTGTGAACTCGGCATAAAACCACTCAAAACACTTTTGCTACTGCATGACCACACTCTGAAGTAGCTATGGGCAATTCCACTCCTGGGGAGCTGCTGTCCTGCAGAGTTTAGCTCCATGCTTAATCAAACACACCTGGAAAAATGTAACCAAAGACTTGAGAGTTACTTTAAAATTGCGGGCAGGTGTGTTTGATTAGGGAAGGAGCTGATCTCCTCAGGAACAGAACTGTCCATCCCTGCACTAAAACCACTCAGCACATCTTTTCCACTGTACAGCAACACTCTAGCTACCACAAATTCACAATCCAAACCCATTTGGAACACCTTAACGACTGTATAGCAACACCACAGTGGCCACATAATTGCACTCTAAAACTACTCAGAATATCTTAGCAACTGTACAAAAGTGACCAGATTTGCACATCACGTTTTTTTTTTTTCCCAAGGATTTAAGAAAATCGATTTGTGAACTTGTTGTAATTGACTGCGTCTTCCTATTTTACTGCCTGTGTGTGCAATTGTGTCAGCTTTCTAGTCAGTATTATGGACACAGCATGTGGTTTTATATTAATTAAATACAATTGTTTATTCATGTTCTTTTCGGCTTAGTCCCTTTATTGATCAGGGAATGAACACAGCAGAATGAACTGCCAACTTATCCAGCATATGTTTTTCCCATCACTTGGAAACATCCAAACACACTCATTCACACGCATACACCACAAACAATTTAGCTTCCCCAATTCACCTATACCACATGTCTTTGGACTTGTGGTGGACACCGGAGCACCCGGGGAAACCCACGCAACCACAGGGAGAACATGCAAACTCAGAAATGCCAACTAATACAGCCGAAGCTTGAACCAGCAACCTTCTTGCTGTGAGGCGATATCGCTTCTCACTGCACCACTGCACCACCATGAATGTTCATTAATTAAGAAAATTGATATCGGTATACAACACCCCGGGCTATCTTCATTCATATGTTGACTATCTGACATCCTTCCCTATAGTTTATGCTTTCTAATACTACAAATATAACATTAAATCAAAAGTTGTAACTGTTTGTTGATTTGATTTTTCTTTCTCTCTGTCTTTCTCAGACTAATATTCCATTCCTGCAAAATGTACTGAGCAACAGCCAGTTCCTGTACGCTACAGTTGACACACAGTTTATTGACGAGAACCAAAATCTTTTCAACCTCAAACCTACACAGAACAGAGCACAGAAACTCCTGCACTATCTGGGTCAGTATTTGTGCGCATGCATCATTTCTTTGCACCTGTGATGGCCTAAAATGTTTGCATTTGTGTTTAAACATCTGCTGTATTTTTTTTTTCTTTTCTTTTTTCTATAGGTCACGTAATGGTAAATGGACCCATGACACCTATTCCAGTAAAAGCCAAACCATCATCTGTTGATCCAGTCGTTCCTTCTGTTTCTCTGGGTATGACACACATAAACATGCAGCTGGGAAACAGAAGTTTTAGCTACAAATGACTAATAGTACTGCAATATGTGCTTGTTTTTTGTGAAAGGTGCTCTGTCTCATTATTAGTATTAGTTGCACAGTGGACCTTAAGGTGATTGTACAGACACATTTAATAAATGCATCATATTTCAATTTATTATGACTTCATATAATAGAATTTTATGGCAGAGAGACTATTTATAAATCATCATGCCCTACACTGGGCTGTTCACAGTTACAAGCTGATCATTGAGTCATTGAGTTGAATAATCAAATATGTCTTGTTTAGAAATGTCAGATCTGATGATTTTATTAGCCTGTTCTACTCATTTATGGTCTAGTTGGTGGGGTGTTGTTGGGGGGGATATGGTCAGTTGCGTGACTACGCCACCCTGGAAATTAGTGGCCAGGGACCCACATTACATTAATCTATGCAACAGTTTTTGGACACACAAATTCGTTGTGACTCAGTAAAACTTTAGACAACAAATGATATAATTCAATTCACATTTATTAGAAATTCTGATGTTAAAACATTCATTCATTCATTTTCTTGTCGGCTTAGTCCCTTTATTAATCCGGGGTTGCCACAGCGGAATCAACCGCCAACTTATCCAGCATATTTTTTATGCAGCGGATGCATAACCCAGCCGTAACCCATCTCTGGGAAACATCCATACACACACATTCACTACGGACAATTTAGCCTACCCAATTCACCTATACCACATGTCTTTGGACTTGTGGGGGAAACCGGAGCACCCGGAGGAAACCCACGCAACCACGGGGAGAACATGCAAACTCCACACAAAAATGCCAACTGACCCAGCCAGGGCTCGAACCAGCGACCTTCTTGCTGTGAGGTGAATGTGCTACTCATTACTCCACCGTGGCGCCGATGTTAAAACGACTTCAATATATTTAAAACAAGTTCCACTCAGCACTTCCTCCTCGGAACTGGGGGCACTGGGTTTTATGTGTTGGAGGCACACGCTCCCCACGCACCACACAACACCAGTGGTGAACACAGCAGGCGAAGACTACACCACCACCACACCACAGCAAATCTTCCACACAAGCATGCCCCAATTCGGAAGGAAGAAGAAACACAAGATAAAGCCTGTACAAAACAAGCATACACATACAAACACACACACACACACACACACACACAGAGATCGAGAATACACTTAAAATAAGCACTCACGGCTTAGCATATGACCGGTTCAACAACTGCAAAGCTCACAACATCAGAAAACAAAAAAATCACGAAACACATCACTTAAAGGAAATCACAACATAACAAGCATTATCTGAAGAACTGGACAAAAAACAAACAAATAAATCACTCAAATATAACTTTAAAATCAACAAATCAATTAGGGCAAAGAAAACAAAAGTGTAACATGTCATAACAGAACATAAGATAACATAAGAGAACAGAACAGAACGGAACCTAACCTAACCTAACCTAACAGGACAGGACAGGGCAGGGCAGGGCAGGGCAGGGCAGGACAGGACAGGACAGGACAGAACATGGCATGGCATGGCATGACATGACATGACATGACATGACATGACATGACATGACATGACATGACATGACATGACATGACATGACATGACATGACATGACATGACAGAACAGAACAGTGGTGACAAAATGGTCACAATTAAACCCTTTAATTTATGATACCGAGTACCTCAATTGAAGCGCGCCTATGAATGCCAATGTCACAACTGGCCACACAGTTAGAAACATCCTGACGCTGACTTGAACACCAAACACCCGCAGCACTCAGTCCCCCATTAGCAGCACTGCAATGCCCAAAAAGCACCAGGCTGACGCAGCCTCTTGTGGACCTAGTAGCAAATGACACACACACATACACTAAAGAACAATTTAGCTTACCCAATTCGACTATACCACATGTCTTTGGACTTGTGGGGGAAACCGGAGCACCAGGAGGAAACCCACACGAACATGGGGAGAACATGCAAACTCCACACAGAAATGCCAACTGACCCAGCCGGGGCTCGGACCAGCGACCTTCTTGCTGTGAGGCAATCCTATCACCCACTGCGCCACCGAGACACCCCATACATAAATTTAATTGAAATAAATTATGATTATTTAGACAGTTTACAAATGCACTTGCCGCATTACAGCTATCACTTCAGGTGTTTGTAGAATACCTACTCTTCTTCATACTGTAGCTGTAAAAACATTGAGACTCCCCCTCTTTCCCCCACACGCTCTCCTTTCTCTTTCTCTCTCTGTGGATGGGCAAAAGTGTGATAATGCAGCTTTAATCCCTCCCTTCTCTCCTTCCCTCTGCCAAATGAAAGAGGGATCCGGCCACATTAGAAATCTCATTACAGGGGTTTAGGTGTGTGTGAGCTGCATACCGCACTCCCTCAGCGTGTGTGAGAGCGTAAGAGAGAGATTCCCGAGGGATAGATACGTCCATGCATATGTGTGTGGAGTTAATTTAGCCAATTTTCTCCTATTCTCATTGGCATGCCTTTTTTTTCTTGTTTTTATGAACATGATGTGGTGTAAAATAATCTGTCTTATTCCCAAAAGACCCCAGATGGATTGAGTGTGTATATATTTGCACATCCCAAAAAGTTTTCTCGCTTTCGCCTGGTTGTTAGTGCTTTAGACGAGCATTCTCAGTGGGACCGATTGCAGTTTGCCTAGCAATGGAGAATACAAATTCGTCAACCAAATATGTGTTGTGTATGTAGGTGTGTGCATGGAAAAGGTCTTTCATGGGATAAAAAATGCATGTGTCTGTGTAAGTAGGTCACATCTGTGGTAGGTGTATCCCAAGCCTCATGAGATGCTCCTCAGCATTGTGTGTTGCATGTGCTCTTTAGACACACAATAAGCGATAAATAGGCTTTGGCCTTCATCTTTGCTTTCATATTGCTGCCAGCATTCCATACAGAGAAATTCCCACAGCAGCATGTACGTTTAAACTCACATGTGGGTGTATTTATGCCTTGAAATATGTAAATCTGTGCATCAATGTCTTACTTACTGCAATACAGTCTCCCCCGTCTTTTTTTTTTTTAATCATACTCCCTCACTCATCGGACAGAATGCTTTATTTGTGCTAGCAGCCCACATGATTTTTATACAGTTTTTTAGGTGTTTGCCTCATTTGCATTAATAGTGAGACCAAATGTCCAACATTGTAATGAAAGTTAACAGCAGCACTACCACCTGCCTGCTGAACTAATGACGCCTCAAACTGCCACATACGAGACCTATGAAAAGTAGGAATTTCCCGGAGTGTGTTGGTGGGTTCTCGTAGGTTTGCCTCTGACCCGCGAGCTCCATACAGAAAAGCAATTCACAGAAGCAGAGAAATATAGTCTGATGTGTTTGCTGAGCACATCCTTTTCTTTCTGTTCACCTCAGCAAACATTCGTGTAGTGTTCTTTTTCTCATTTCAAATTTATTTTGATCGGCTGCCAAAATGAGACGCTGCATAACAGAAAATCACTTAGAAGTGTCACTTACAATAGCACTCATTTAATTGATCACCTGCTTTTAAGCTGGATGTGTGATAGGTCCACAATGAGAAACAACCAGATTACTGCAACATCATAGCTGTTCAGCAAAGACAGTTAATAGTAGATAACTAGCCCTGTAGATGTATAAGCTGACACTTTGTAAAAAACAAACCCATCAGGAATATGATGTTATGCATGTTCATCGTCACCTTAGAATTATAAGTTTCTATCTGACATTTTTGGCAAAATTGAATTGACATTCTAATTAATTGACAACTTATTTACATTATGGGATTTTTTTTTAAGTTGTTTACATTTTAAGACTTTTTATTTAAAAAAACAAATGTTACACTAGCACTGTTTGCTTTGAAACGCAAAATCTTTGAAGCTCAATATCTCAAAATCATTCAGAACGCAGACAGAACCATAATTCCAAGGTGACAATATGACAACTGTCATTAGGTGTAGTTTGCTGAGTAATGTCGTTTTAAAAACAATGATGGCGTCGTTTTAGATGTCTTTGTCAAGATAACTTGATCTAAACAATTACATAATAACTTGTCTTTGTCTTTATCAGGACAACATAACTTGTCATAATTTGCCATTAAATGTAATTGACACTGTTATAAAATTATTTGAGCACTGACACTTTACTGAGAAATTTTAATTTTGCTCCACTGGAAAAAGTGATTAAAAAATATATGATTGTGTCATGACAACCATATTTTTGACAGATATATGACAGTTATCTTGCCTTGGTAATGTCAGCTTGTCAGCTTGGTTATGATGTCTTTCAAACAATCTTGCCATTTAAAGTTATATAACTGTATAATTGCATAAAGTTATATAATGCGACTTAATAAAAGTTATCATAAACATGCATAAAATATTGCCATGTTAATTTTATAAAGGTGCAATGTCACTCCTCAAGAAAGCACACTTTCAATGTATGACTTAATCGTATAAGAATGACGTTAGAATGCCTCAACATTTTATATATGTGGTAAAACAGTGTTTATATTTTTAATAATAATGAATGTGCTGTTTGGGTGTCACGGTAGCTGCATAAAACTTATTCTGGTTAAGTTTGCGGTTTATTCTGCTGTGGCAACCCCAGATTAATAAAGGGACTAAGCTGAAAAGAATACGAATGAATATGCTGTTTTCCTAAATATCAGCACTGCTGTTATTATATAACAAATAATATTGTGAGTTGCAGTTTATTGAAAGAAACAGTTGAGTGAATGACTCAATGACTCATGAATTACCACTTTAACATATTTAATTGTAGGCTTTAGTTTGATATATAAAATGCTTTCTTTTTTAAATTAAATTAATAACAAAACGCAAAAAAAAAAATTAATCATTATACATTACTAATATTAACTTAAGTTTTAAGCCAAATGAATTTCATTATGCAGTTTGTATTCAAATCACTTCCCTTTTCCATCCAGGTGAGCCACCCATGGGCTTTCGTGAAGTCTTATTGAGGGAGGGCCCTGAGGGCTTTGCACGGGCAATTAGACAGCACCAAGGTCTTCTACTGATGGACACCACCTTCAGAGATGCCCACCAATCCCTACTGGCCACGCGCGTCAGGACACATGACCTCAAAAAGATTGCTCCCTTTGTGAGCCACAACTTCAGCAACCTCTTCAGCCTGGAGAACTGGGGAGGCATGTACACATTCACAGTTTCTTTAGTTATTTCTTAAAACACAATTATTGACAGAATAGGCCACAGTTGTGCTGCTTTCAGATAAGCCGGAATTGACCTCTTAAATGTTCATGTTTAGAGGATCCTTTCTCTGTGTTTCTTGAAGATTTCTAGATGTTCCTCAGCTGTGCATGTGCTTTGGCTTACGGAGGATCAGTTCAGCCTTTGATATCACCTTAGGCTGACTTTCACTTAAAGGAGTAGTTCTCTTTCAGAATGATAAATCTGTCATCATTTACTCTCCCTCCACTTGTTTTTAAGCCTGTATGAGTTTCTTTCTGCTGTTGAACCCTGAAAAAAGACATTTCTGAACAGTTAATGATCACTACTGACTTTATAGTAGGGTAAAAATATGGAATTCAGTGGTTACTATTCATCCTGTAAGTGAACTACAGTTTTTAATATCTGTCTTTTTCTCCCTAGGGGCTACATTTGATGTAGCAATGCGTTTTCTGTCAGAGTGTCCATGGAAGAGACTTCAGGAGCTCAGAGCTCTGATTCCCAATGTCCCGTTTCAGATGCTGCTACGTGGAGCTAATGCTGTTGGATACACAAACTACCCTGATAATGCTGTGTTTAAGTAAGATCACACACGTCTATTGGCTAAAGTTATTTTCTATCATCTGCTTCTAATCCGACCCTCACAGGAAAAAAAAAAATTGAATCTGCGTATTTAAATATTTATTGAGACATTATTTAGTATGTTTATTAAACTGTTTTCCTCTTGAGTGCTGTTGGCTTTTTCACACAATTTGGGTAATTACATTTATAGGCACAACATGAACACACAATAGAGAAAAGTGCACATGTTGTGCTATAGGGACTTAGAGCTTATAATATTGCAGCAGTAATCACAGTTGTTGTGCTATTTGCATTCTTTTTATGTTAGTTTGGTTATTAAGCAAATATGTAATTCCATTTTTGCAGCAATTTCTGCATGTAGACAGAAACTGCATGTGTTTTCAAAATAGGTCAAGTTTGTATTTGTAACAAAATCAGCTCCCAAGATGTTTTTCCAAGCACACCTATGTTTATTTTCTCAGTTAAGCTAATGTTAAGTTGTTGTTGAATGTTAATTAGTGTTCATTTATTTGTGTAATGTTTTTTTTATTATTATTATAGGTATTTTATATCCATTTGCTATTTTCCACTATTGCTAATATTCATAGTGCTATAACAATGTCATTAAACCTAGGCTTATGGAATTTATATGTAAAATCAGATTTCAATGTTTTTGACCACTCATGTATCGGTTATATAATCACCTCGTCTTAAGTGTTTACGTGTCCCATACAGTTCACTACAACTCACAACATGCTAAAATCCACTCACAATTGCAACTACATGGCAATGCTCTTGCAGCCACCCACCCACAAGTCCCTAGTATATTGGAAATTACTTTCTTCTTACATTTTCCACATTCAATAATAACTTCTGCAACAGCTTTTCATTGTAACTGGTGGAAAGTACATGCTATTCTGGCAGGTACCACAATGTCTGATAGATTTTTTTATAAATGTGCATTCACACAAATGTCGTTCCATACTCTTTAAAACCATAAATGTCAATTTCTGAAACAGTTAAAGTGCTGTGCTGAAAACCGTATCTCTATTTTCTCTCTTTTTCTCTAGATTTTGTGAGGTAGCCAAAGAGAACGGAATGGATATTTTTCGTGTTTTTGACTCCTTGAATTATATTCCCAACATGCTTTTGGGGATGGAAGCAGCAGGGGCAGCGGGAGGTGTTGTGGAGGCGGCCATTTCTTACACAGGAGACGTGTCTGACCCCATGAGACAGAAATACTCACTGGACTACTATCTGAAGCTAGCTGATGAGCTAGTTAAAGCTGGAACACACATACTGTCAATTAAGGTAATCACAATTATACACTCTAAAAATGCTGGGTTGATTTATCCAATTTTGGGTCAAAAAAATGACAAACCTTATTGGTGGGTTTGAATTTTAATTGAAAAAAACATATCCCAACATCGACGTTTGTCTTTATTTGGCCCAAATTTGGTTTGAAACAGTCCAACACTTTTAGAGCACATAGAAACACTGTGACTGTATTGTCTTGATAATCATATGTTTAGAACTCACAAAAGCACAGGTGAAGGACTGGTCATTATAGCCACTATTTTATGTGTCAGGACTCTTAGCTGTGTAATTTCAGCTGCATTTTGCTATGCCTCAATGGTGTAATGACTAAAGACATTGACAGTACCATTCATTCCTGCTCTCATATTTCTGTTTCAGCTGCTGCAATAATACAGCGATCATCATAATGGAATTTTCTTTTCTGTGGGGTTTGCTTAACTAGCTAAAAGCTGCTCTGCTTTCTTATCTGTTCAGGATATGGCTGGCCTTCTGAAGCCCCAAGCCAGCCGTTTACTGATTGGAGCATTGAGGGACCGATTTCCCGATATTCCCATTCACGTGCACACTCATGATACAGCAGGTGCAGGAGTCGCGGCTATGTTATCCTGTGCACAAGCAGGCGCTGATATAGTAGACGTAGCTGTGGACTCAATGGCTGGCATGACTTCTCAACCGAGCATGGGTGCCATCGTAGCCTGCACCAAAGGAACCAAACTTGATACTGGTGAGTTGACAAGAAACATTAAATCATTAGCAAAATCCAAAGATAATTTAAAAAATCTGCATTATCCATTGTCCTCAGTATGTGTGTGAGCGTGATTGTGTGTCTATGTGTGTGTGTGTTACAATGCTACATTAAACAGAGCTTCATAATAGCCATAGGCTAGTGGCCTGAGCTTGACATATCACATAGCAGTGCTTCAGGGGACCTGATTTCTTGCTCGAGGTCATTTCCCAATTCTGTTCCAATCTGTCCTCTTGTTTTCTGTCTCTCCTTCTGTTCAGTAATGTCATAAATGGCCAAATATATAACTTACAGATGGAATATATAATTTTAAGGTTAAAAAGTATATGAGTCAAAGAAGCAAATTCATGAAATTAAAAATTTACAGAAACAAATAAAAAATATTAAGTTCATCTACTTTCATAACACCTCCACAGTTTTATTAGAGCAAAAGTATAGAAGTAAAATTAATTATTTTAAGTTTCACCATGCTTTCATGGAGTGTGTTTCTGGCCTTAGTCAGTACATGTGCATTTAAATTGAACAGGCTGGCCATCTGTAATGTTTCCTAACTTACAGTCAGCCAATTGATTAATGATGTCTAATTAGTCAAGTCGCAAGGCTCATTAATCAAGGGACTCAGCAGGCTGTCGTCATGTATCAATACATTGGTGCTTTTATACAGTTGTTTGCAGATGTGCTGTACTGTCCATGTGAGTGTGATAATTGCAGTGCTCTGAGAAGCGTGTTAAACAAAAGGCCTGCTGAAGCCGAGAGGGGTATTTGTGGACACTGGACAAAGACTAATGACAGAGAAGAGAATCATTTTGCCCTTCCCTTTCTCCCATGTTTTGTTTAACTGCACTTTCACATTTATTTCCCCTTCTTCCACTTCATTACCGTCAAAGTTAAATCATACCTCTGCTTCCTAGCCTTTACTTCCTCTGTCTCCCCAATATGGTTCCTCTGAGAGGAATGGTTAGATAATGGCCGCTGTGCTTCAGATTCTAATTCTCCAGAGGCTAATCTTATGTTCTTGGATGATTTCTCATGTAGCCACATCATACATAAAAATCTGTCAATGTCACACTGTAAACACTGTGATACCAAATTTAACCCTATGGGAGGGCTAAAAAAAATAGGTCAAGTGAAAGAAGAATATAATATGAGAAAATGGAAGAAAATCTATTTTATTTTATGTTTGATGTGGGAAAATATTTAACACATGAAACACAATATATTTATATATATATATATATATATATATATATATATAAATATAAATATTGTCATTTGGAATACGACTACATTTTTGGGAAACTGAAAATATTTGTCTTGACATACGTTTGCCTGCATTTTCTGGGTAAAATGAATGCTACAGGGCAGTATGACATTTTCTACTACAGTGTGAAACATGACATGTTGTAGTCTCATAAAGGTTTTTGCACATTTATTTGAAAAAAATTGCCACAAAAATCACACCTGTGATCCATAATCAAATGTGTTTGTCTCACAAGCTAATGTCCTTATTCATGGCTTTTCCAGAAATATCCAATTGCTTGGAAGCTTGCCATGCACAGTGTCATACTTGTTGTATTTCTGGCAAAGGACAATTCCAGACAAGGTAAAAATAGCAATGTGAAATAGTTCACATTCAGCGGGGGTTGAGCTGGGTCTTCTCAGAGCAATCTTTTAATAGGCGCATCTGTCTGCCATGGTGGGTTCCCCCTCCCCAAGCCAACCCATGCCTCTTACCCATGTCCCTACCACCTAACAATCTTAATCATACGTAGTTCTCCCCTGGGCAGGGATGCCCCTATTTATGTATTGTCACAGGGTCTCACCACTTGGGTAGATAGCAGCCCTCACAGAGGCCTTCCCCTTTGGAATGCTTTCTCAACTCCTGCTGCATAATAATAATAATAATTATTCCTTACATTTATATAGCGCTTTTCTGGGCACTCAAAGCGCTTTACACACAATGGGGGGGGATCTCCTCATCCACCACCAGTGTGCAGCATCCACCTTGATGACGCGATGGCAGCCATTTTGCGCCAGACCACACACCAGCTGATTGGTGGAGAGGAGACAAGAGTGATGAAGCCAATCAGGATATGGGGATGGTTAGGAGGCCATGATGGACAGAGGCCAATGGGCAGATTTGGCCAGGATGCCGGGGTTAAACCCCTACTCTTTTACGAAGAACATCCTGGGATTTATAACGACCACAGATAGTCAGGACCTCGGTTTAACGTCTCATCTTAAAGACGGCGCTCACTGAGTAGTATAGACTCCCCGTCACTATACTGGGGCATTAGGACCCACAAAGACCGCAGGTTGGGCGCCCCCTGCTGGCCTCACTAACACCACTTCCGGCAGCAACCTAGCTTTCCCACGTAGTCCCATGTAGTCTCCCATCCAGGTACTGATGTACTGACTGCTTAGCTTCAGTGGGCGACCATGTGAGAGTTGCAGAGAGCTAGCTGCCGGCATAAAAATCCCTATAGCCCACTGTTAGCTAGGATAAATCTGCTCACGACCCCCCCTAAATTCTATAAATTTCCATAATCTGGTAATTAGGGGCCGGGGATGTTGGAAGGTTGTGCCTTTAGTGACGCAAACAAATGCGTCACAGATTCAGCTGCTGTGACGCTTTACATACTCCTCCCCATAATTTTTTTATTTTATTTAAATTTTTTTCCGACATAATGTAGAGTTCCCAAACTGACGGGGAACATCTTGGTTACTGTTGTAACTCTTGTTCCCTGAAGGAGGGAATTGGAGACGTTATATCTTGTTGCCACTGTGGCTAAATCACGAGCTGAATACTTGCCACGCCTGGCTCCTCAGCGTTAAAGCCTGGTTTGCTCTTCTTCAGGACCTGTAACGAGCTGCACTTGCCAATTCATAGGCATGCATTGACTCTTTTTCTAATTCCTCAGAGTGATCTGGCGATTCTCCATAATGTCATCCTGACATAGTATCTAACATAACCCCATCAGGGAACGAGGGTAACAACAGTAACTGAGATGTTTTCAAAAACTTACACACCAGCCTCTGGTGGATTTGGCAACACAAGCTGCAAGCAGACGTCATCTGAGCTTCATATTTCATAGTTCACAAAAACGTAGACCTAGGCATGTATTCCCAATGAACCTGGGTTGAAAATAGTCAGTCTTGCTTATCGGTAATTCCCGTTAAAATTCTTGTTTACTCTGGATTTTATAGCATGGTTATGCAGTTGCCAAGGTGTCTTCTGTGGTTTGTTGCTATTTAGTTGTTACAATGGTTTGGTGGTTGCTTACAAGCTTACATGAAAAGACCCCACTACTAAGTCTTTATATTACTATATTATTGTTGTCCTAAGATGACTCTGGTCCATTTTCATTGTAAGATTATGGGATTTTTTTTTTTTTTTTTGTGCTTCTGCTGGGTGAAAATTGGAAGGCTTGTCGTTCAAGTAATAACTGCATGTGGCTACACAATTTAAGAAACCATTCACGTCATGTCTCAAATTGAGTTACCTTCTGACCTTTAACACAAGCTACTGTAATTTGTTCAAATCTTTAATCATTATAAGTCTTCACATGCATAAAAAAGATAGCTTGATTGAAAATTTATTCTGACAGTTAGTGGTACTAAAAAAGCAGATACATTCAGGTTACCCCTGGGTAAAGCATGTTCAAACTACACAAACAAACACGTACATATACATACTCACAAATTCAAATTACTGATTTGGATGTAAAATGTTGCTTATTAAAGTACAGCATATACATGCACTATACTACATGTTTAATCTTTTCTACTACCTGCATTAAGTACAGTTCTTTTTCATCTGTGTATTTATTGAGGATAATTGGTCATGTAGACTTTTATGAAGAAAAAAAAAGTAAATATTTCCCTAAGTAAATATTAAAATTGTGTTTTATTGTCTAACTCAGTGAATTGTGGTTAAATACTCTGTAGCTTGGGGTAGAATGTCCTTCTGATGTGTTGATAGTTTGTGCAGCGGGTGAGGAAGTCTCTCTAAAAATAAAAAAATTGTTAATGTTTTAAAAAAGTATATTTTAGATAAAAAAGCTGACACACTTTGGCGTAAAGTACTTCAGTTAAAAGAGTATGAAAAACCTGAAAGGAGAGTATTTTATAAGTCACCATTGTCTAAACGAATCTGAGATTTGCAGTGGAGGTTGTTACATGGTGCTATTGCGGTGAACACTTTTGTTTCTATGATTAATCAAGAAGTTGATAGACTATGTCCATTTTGTTTACAAAAGAAAACAGTTGTTCATGCTTTCAAGCAGTGTGCTAGATCTTAAGTAGTTTTTAAGTAGTCTTAAGTAGCTTTTTAACATGTTTTAATGAATGTTTTTCAAAGAAAGTTTTTTATATGTGGTTTTAAGTATTTAAAAAGTCAAAACATCAGTGCCAGTTATTTAATTTTATTTTTGGACATGCCAAAACGGCAATTTATACTACGAGAAAGGAAAAGGTTGATCATGGCTTGTGTAAGGATTTATGTGTATTATTTAGGAATTGTGTTAAATCGAGAGTTTTATTAGATTTTAATTATTACAAAGTCATGAAGGATCAAGCAAAGTTTAAATTAGTTTGGTGTCTTAAAGGGGCTTTTTGTGTAATTACTGCAGACAAACTATGTTTTGAATTAAAGTGTGTTTTAATGTTCTGTGTTTTAATAATTGTAAAATGTGTAGCTAAAGTATATTGACTCTCCATCATTGTATTTTTCTCTAGTCTGTAGTGTATTGCACTGGTTAATTAAGTTGCCAGAGTAGTAGGCTAGCTTCAGCTCACTGTTTCTGTGCAAGCTGTGTGAGCCATTTGTTGTTAATACCCTCACTTGCTTTTATTGTACAGTAGTCAGAGCATCAGAGTTTTTGTTGTTGTTGTTTATTTGTCTCTATTGTCTTGTCCAGTGCCCAATGTCTTCCCAGTGATTCCACGCTCAGTGTTTCTCTCTCCCTCCTGTTTCACTTATTTTCACTTTCCCTTCCTACCACACTTTGCATGTCTTATTTTGTTTTCTCACAAATTTCTCTCCCTTCAGGTTTTCATCTGCTTCTTTTAATCTTTCTCCAAATGCCCTGTTTTGCTGCATTTGTTTTCGCCTACACTCATCTGTTCCTATATGTTTGTTTTCATTCTGTATCTGTAAGTTCCTTTTCTTTGTTTTTCCATTCCGTCTTCAAGCTCACTACTTAAACTAACACCTTTCTCTCATATGCCATCTGTCACTTTTCTGTCCATCTTTTTATTCTTAGTAGATATTTTGAATTCATTTCACAACCAAACATTTTATTGCTGTGTGTGAGTGTGTGTGCGTGCGTGTGTGTGTGTGTGTGTGTGTGTGTGTGTGTGTGTGTGTGTGTGTG
>CAIGQQ010039723.1:4162641-4179436 GCA_903798035.1 Danio albolineatus
TTGTATTTTCAGTCAATTGTTTTCCAGAAAAGCCATGATGCAATCAAGTGCAATAACATTGTTCAGGTAGTTAAACAAGTCATTAAGGGTACACATCCTTGTTATGAAAAATTGATAGAGTTAAAAGATGTGCTGGAATAAAGCAAAGATACAATTTTGAAAGAGGAGACCTGTTGTAACAGTTATATATGAATATGCATATACTGTAAATTAAAATCTAAACCTGGCTGATGATGCAGACAAAGTAGCTGAATGGATCCCACAGATGGGATTGTAGGGACCGAAAGGAAACATAACTTGACTGTTTTATACTTTTCTACATTACTGTTTGTATTCTATTCTGTTGTTTATAAATATTATATTTATAATCAAATACAACATTTAATAAATAAATTAATAAATTAAATAGTACATTATAATGTAGTTTGCATATACTGTAAATATATACATGAGTGATTAATGGAGTCTCATTCAAGAAACCTTTTTTCATCAGATTTTCTCAATTGTGGGGGTGCATTTATTAAATCACATATTAATACCTGAATAATTAGAATAAGCTAGTATGCCTTGTGCAAATGTGTAGCATTTCTGAGAACAAAATAGCACTATTTGTTTAATACTTTTAGTATCATCCTGTTAAACTTCATTCATGTTGAAATTACATTTTGAAACATTATGGTGTCACGGTGGCGCAGTGGGTAAAACAATCGCCTCACAGCAACAAGGTCATTGGTTCGAGCCTTGCCTGTGTTAGTTGACATTTCTGTGTGGAGTTTGCATGTTCTCTCCGTGTTCTTGTGGGTTTCATCTAGTTTCCCACACAAGTCCACAAACGTGGTATGTGAATTGGTTAAGCTAAATTGTCAATAGTGTATGTGTGAATGAGTGTGTGAGATGTTTTCCAGTGATGGGTTGCAGCTGGAAGGGCATCCGCTGCGTAAAACATATGCTGGATTAGTTGACGGTTCATTCTGCTGTGGCGACCACAGATTAATAAAGGGACTAAGCTGAAAAGAAAATAAATGAATGAATGAATAAATAAAACATATATAAATATAAATATTAAAAACATAACACTTTAATAGTTATATAATACATTAACACGATTAGCTTCTCCTTTTGACATAATTAGGTTCTCTTTTCTATTATCTGGCTAAGATTAGTAAATAACTGAAGCGAAAAAGAGTAATGCAATAGTGTCAGCATTTTAACATAGTTCAAAGAACACATCCATACTGCTAAAGATTGCTGCAAACAATTTATTTGGGCTGAATTTATACAAACAATTGAAATTCTGTAATGTTCATTGTCATTTGTTTGTTTAAATTCAGCCCAAATAAATTGTTTGCAACCACTTACTGTACCTTAAAAAATTGGAGTAAATTTAATGAATCATTTGTTTCAGTGCACGTAACTTATATTTTCAAGAGTTCGCACTTAGATACTGTTTGACAACTGTTTGACAACTGTTAGCAGGTTTGGCATGCTGTCCCGGGAGAGAACCCTGAGCTCGGAGATAGTTGAGCCCAGGGCTCCCGCCTGGTAGAATGAGCATGTAACGGGGAGAACGAGATCAGGTAGTTCTCGAGGGCTCCCCGTGTTTAGAGATAGAAGGAGGAGAAGGGGTGGAAGGGGGGTTTCTTCGGAAAACGAAGATAATGAGTGATGTATGCTGGGATACTTATAGTGGGATAGGTTTAATGTGATTGGCAGGCTGGTGATTGTTAATGATAGACCAGCTGCGGTCAATAGTATCACGTGTTCCTCTCGAAATTAGTTTGTGAAACTTCACTTCAAGAGTTCGCACTTAGATACTGTTTGACAACTGTTTGACAACTGTTAGCAGGTTTGGCATGCTGTCCCGGGAGAGAACCCTGAGCTCGGAGATAGTTGAGCCCAGGGCTCCCGCCTGGTAGAATGAGCATGTAACGGGGAGAACGAGATCAGGTAGTTCTCGAGGGCTCCCCAAAATGCTTAGATACTCGGGACAGCAGCCGTGTATTCGAAGAAACTCCCCAGAAGGCTAGAAAAGCTATATCCGGCTGCTGGATATAGAGGATAGTAAAGGGGGCTCTAGCTAGAGCAAAGAGTGACGCGGGCTCCTGCGGGAGCCCGAGCGGGGTTGCCTTGGGGTGCCTTTGCATGCTCCTGCGGGGTAGCGACTCAGGGAACCTTTGGGGGAGTCGGAGCATGGGGAAAGGCGGGGTCCAGCTGGAGTGGGAAGAAGGGGGGAGTAAGAGCTCCAGCTGGATGGGGGGTGAATGTGGGCAGGGGTTGGCAGACTCTGGGAGTCGATTGCTCGCGGAACACTCCTTGCGGAGATAGAGCTGTGAGGTGGCAGCACTATATATAAATATATATGTATATAGTATATAAATATATATATATATAATGGGGAAAGCTAGGGCCGTGGGGGGGGCAATTATGGACTCTTGCGAGAGTCAAGCTCGTGGGCACTCTGCTGGAGTTAGAGCTGTATGTGCCATCCCCGGCTGGGGTCGGGAGAGGTAGTGGGCTGGTGAGAGCCCCAGCTGGGGGGTGAATGGCATTTGGGCGGTGACCCCTGCGGGGGTCTGGTTTGCTCGGGACCTGCTCCTGCGGGAGCTGAGCTGGGGAGTGGCAGCACTACATATAAATATATATTTATAGGCGTGGGTGCGTATAGATATATATATATATAAATAAAAATAAAGTGAATGAAATCATGAAAAATATAGGAGATAGAAGGGTATAGATAAATAAAAATTTATAAGCTAGGGCCAGGGGAGGTGACGTGACTCGTGCTCGAGACACAGCTCGGGAGGTAGAGCTAAATTGGCCAACTCCAGAAGAGTCAGGAGGTGAAAGGGGGCGGTGAAGACTCTCACTGGAGGGTGAGGGGCAAGCAGGTGCTCTGGGACCGTTCCTGCGGGAACGAGAGCGTGGAGGTGGCAGCACTATATACAAAACTATATTTATGTGCGAGGGTGCATATAGATATAGATTTGAATAATTAGAAAAGTAGAGATCTATTATATAACATTATTTATAATGGTATATAATAGGAAAAGCTAGGGCCGGTGGGAGGGGGCTGACAGCTGGCTGAGTCAGAGCCATGGGGTCGGGGTCCTACAGGAGTCGGGGAAAAGGAGGGGGTAGTGAAACTCCTGTGGCAGAAGGCCGGGGGGGCGGGGTGGCGGGGGGGCCTGGGCGGGATGTACTCTGCTGGAGTAGGTATATCTCGGGGAGAAAGCTGAGTATACTCAGAGCTGGAAAAAGTAAGAGGGATAACTGGCTGGGTCGTGCCCGCGCCCTTGAGGTGTCTGCATGGTGGTTATCGTCCCGCCCTTGGGAAGCTGGTGTGCTGGGTAGTGCCCTTGCCCCTGGGAGGTTGGTGAGGCTGTATAGCCGCCCGGCCTTGGGTGCTGGGGTTAGGGTGACTGCTGGTGAGTGCCTTTTGGGCTTCCTTGAGGTGGCTGTGGCTGAGGCGGATGTATGCTTTGAAGGCGTCGGAAGACCACCTTCCCAGGGTTTGTATGTGATGTTGTGAAAGCCCTTTGTGAGCTGCAGTGGTTGCTGCACCAATTCTAAATGAATGGCTAGAGAATGATTCTGATGGGAAGCCTGAATGTCTGAGGACTGCTTTGAGGTGTTTTTGAAACCAAAAACGTGTTACTGGGTGATTAGTATCATCGGTGAAGAGGGGGGAGAGGGGGCTGGGACTTAGAGTTTTCCTGTAGTGAATGTAGGCTAGTAGTGTTTGGAATGGGCTTGTAGTGGAGGGGATGTTAAATGTGTATATGAAGTGTCCTTTTCTGTATTGGTCTGTTTTACTTTGTTTGAGGAAGGATATGGTTTCCTCGTCCATCAAAGTCAGATCAGAGATGGTGGGGTGGATGTTCGGATCAAATGAAGATGTAATTGTGAATTCGGAACATCTAAGAAATCCAAAAAAGCCAGGGTAAACATGGTGTCTAGGGTTTGGTCTGTGTGGGGGGATAGGTAACCTTTCCTTAGTGTGGAAATGCATTTGGAAAGGATAGTGTGAGTGATGGGTAGCCTGGGGTCTGGGAGGGAGGGGTTTACTTTCTGGATGCCTTTGATAAGAAGGCTGGATTGTGTATTGGCTATGGAGTCTGAAATGGAGCCATAAATAAGCTTGTGGAAAAACTGAATTCCGCTTAGATAGCTCTTGATAGAGTTGGCTTGGATGTGTTTGATATGTGATGAATGAAGTGATTGTAAGTAGGGAAAAATTGGGGAATGTAGTGTTGTACAGGGAATGAAATGATTAAATGCTTTCTATGCGGTGAGGTATGATTGCAGGGTTCTGGGGGAAACTGCCTGGAGGATAAGGGATATGGATGTTTGATGCAGTTGTGCATGGGGTGGTCTATGGGAATATCGTCTCTGAATATTGAGGGATGTCGGGTGCATCTCCGCTTCTGGCGCCAATTGGCTGAATTTCTGAAAATGAAAGCAAGAGAGAGAGTCAGCAATTTGGTTGTGGAAACCAGGAACATGTACAGCAGTCACAATAATTTTTTTTTTTTTTTTTTTTTTTTTTTTTTTGGCTGATGTCCAAATAGGCGGCGGAGTAGCGGCATTAAAGCAGGAGAATATGAGCGTCCTTTATTAATACGGTGCGCAACGGCTTCGTTGTCGCAGTGAACGAGGATGCTGGAGGCGGACCATTCGTCTCCCCATAATATAGCAGCCGCTACTAGGGGGTATAATTCAAATAATGCTGCTGAGATGGATTTTTTAACATTTGGGGAGGCCAGTCTTAAGCAAACCGGCGGCCTTGGTGATGTCCTCCGAAACCTACGGAGGGGGTGGCGTCTGTGTAAAGATTAATATCTACGGGGATGAGATTAAATCGCTATAAAAGAATGAGCAGCCGTTCCAGCACTCGAGGAAGGAAACCCAGAGGCTGAGTTCGTTACGGCATGGATCGGATAAAATGATGGTCTCGTCCAATCCATGCGCCGATGCTGCGAGTTGAAGGAGGTGGGAGATGAAGGGGCGTCCCTGGGGAATGATGCATAGCGAATTCAGATGTCCTAGTATTGACAGAAGTTCACGTTTAAGACATGCTTGTTTTTCCAGCAATATAGAAGATAAGGAAATTATCCAGTCGATTTTTCCTTAGGTAGGGATGCTTGGAATTTATAGCGGATCTAGATTGATGCTTAAGAATTCGATTGGGCCGGAGGTTTTTTCTTCTGCGAGGGAAATGCCAAGTTTAGCGAAACTGTTTTGGTAGTCGCTAGGTGTTTGGCTGGTGGGGTGTTGGGGAGGAGGTGATGAGGAAATCATCAAGGTGAACTACATGCTGAATTTCGTAGTTATTAGCGAGGATCCAGCATATAGCTTCTGGAAGCATGTCGAATATTTTGGGCTACTTCTGCATCTGAATGTTAGGTGGAATTCGAAGTAGAATTGTGATTCCCATTTGATACCAAAAAGATGCCAGAAATCAGGGTGTAATGGCACGATTTTAAAGGCTGACGTGATGTCGACTATAGCGAGCCAAGCGATACGGCCGACTGGTTTAATTAAAGAAAAATCACTTGGTCTATGTCATGGTAGTTTAAAGAAATTCGTAGGGTGGAATGAGGCTGTTAATTTTCGAGAGGCAGAATTGTGGGGAGATAAAAGATCAATTATCAGTCATTTGTCAGAAATGTTCTAGTTGCCACCTCGATGAGGCTGATACGATGCAAGCTAAAAAAAAGGGGGGGGGGGGGGGGGGTTAGAATTTGTTTTCAATCTCTTTCTTGGTTGATTGCTCAACCGCTACAGGTTCAGCGATGTCAGATTGTAATTTGGGGCAGGTGCGGTTGTAGGACAGGAGAGTGAAGACACTGGAGAGGGATCCGTTAAACAAACCTGAAATGAGAAATTCAGAAAAGTTAGCATCATAGTGTGACCCAATTTATATAAATATATTTATATAAATATATAAATTATATATAATTGCAGTAATTGCAGTGTTAGGGTGATTTCAAGACAGGGAGGAGGGAAGGTTGAGAAAAGAGTGGGATAGAAGAGGTAGATAGACAGGGATGTTGCTGATGGATTTTGGGAATTGAAGTTCTTTTCGTGGTAGGGGATTATGAGGGGGCAGTAGGTTGTCGTGATCAGGTTAACAGCAGACTGCACAGCCTCCTGAGAAGATTGGATTATGAGGGTCAGTATCCATCGTCCAGTATGACTGTTGGTTCCACGGTGTCCGTTCAGTGGGGGAGAGATGTCCGTTGACAATGTTGAGGTAGATGCAGTATTTCAAGTTCAGTAAAATAGCTGTATTAACAGTAGGAGCCATGAATTGTATATTGGCGATTGGCCACAAGGTGTCAGTACAGCATTATACATCTGAGGTTTCTCTGCATGGAGAGAGGGTGTTTATTAGAAAGCAGTGTTTTTTGACCGTAAAGGCTTGTACACGCCGAGACGCCCTTCGTTCGCGTCTATAGTCTGGGTTTTTTGAGACGTTTTTCTGCATTCAAGCCCAAGTAATTTTCTCTGGCGTCGAGCAAGAGAGAATGCAAAAATCACTCCTTGACGTTAGATGGCGCACGCGGTGGCGCCAGGCTTTTGACACCCACTTGTTACGCAGAAGAAGAAAAGAGGAAGTTTACACACTTGTTGATGTGATCGGCAAAGCATGGATTGTTCCAGTAGCAGCTCGAGCGATGAAGGAATGATTATTGTTTACCAGTGCAATAAGCAGCTCCATGATCATATCGCCTCTGGACATCTGCGCTCGCATTGACGATTTTTGCGCTTGAGCGCCTTCAAAGGGTGTTTACTATAGGTTCGGCGGCTCCGTGCACGTGACCAAACGTGGGAATCTGATTGGTGGAGAAAGTAAAACTTATGCTGGAAATAGTGATAATTCCGCTTTTATGCGAGGCTGGTGGATTTCTGAAGCTGTCATCTTGTTTGGAGTGAGGGATGATGATCTTGCGGAGGCGTAGGAAGAAGCTGGAGAAGGTAGGTGGCGATTTTGAAGTGACTGGAGATGGCGATTGTATGCTGTGTTGGGTTCTTGTTGTGGTTGAGCGGATAGGCCTCTTAAAGGAGCCTTGGTGTCTAGCAGGCTTCAGAGGAGAGCGGAGTTTTGTTCATGTTATCTGTTGTTGAAGATGGCTGCATATGAATTCCTGTTGCTGTTGTTATTTTGTTGAAAAAGTTTGTAGAGAGAGTTTTTTAAACTCGTGAAGGAACTGGAGCTGTCCTGTCGGGAGCTTTCTTCGGAAAACGAAGATAATGAGTGATGTATGCTGGGATACTTATAGTGGGATAGGTTTAATGTGATTGGCAGGCTGGTGATTGTTAATGATAGACCAGCTGCGGTCAATAGTATCACGTGTTCCTCTCGAAATTAGTTTGTGAAACTTCACTTAGTGCATAAGTAGTTTTATCATTAGCCACATAAAAGTTTGAAGGTCACCACAGTGTGTTTTGTTACAGTCTCAGCAGTTCTGGAGTCACCCAGGGTCTTAGCTGTTAAAGCTTAATCCTTTGCTCTCAAAAAACATTGAGCATGTCATGGTGTTTTATTTAAAGAAGGATATTAACCTTGTATAACCTTTGTCTAAGGCTCAATTACAAAACTTAATCCTAAAAGTCACTCCAATTTCTTTCTTTCAACATTTTTGGTCTTGTTTTTTTTTTATTATGTTAAATTGTTGTGTTTTCTGGACAAGAAAAAAGTTATTGGTTATTCTTATACAATGATGTAAAATACCCTTTAAAACACTCGGTGTTATAATCTTGTTATGTGACATATCAAAATATATGATGCCATCACTGTACTATAGTACTGTGCAATTTCAGTTCATATAGCCTATACTGCAAGCGGTTTTACTGTACATAAGCTATTTTTTTGCAGAGCACTCAACAATTTATATAAAAATGAAAAATGACCTGACATTTAACATTTATAGTTTCAGGTATTTGTGTAGTGTTTTTTTCTTTCTTCGTGCACCCTATGTTACCTCCTTTTAAATCCTCATAGATCTTTTATTTTCATGCATTTCTGTCACTCTGTTTATTCATTTTCTATCTCTCTCTCAAATCTTTATCTCTCTCTCGTCACTTTATTGTCTGAATGACATTTAGAGATAAGTAAATACACTTTGTGAATTGTTTTGGGGAGTATTTTTGTTGTTTGTTGTTTGGTGATTTAAAAATTGTAAGAAATATCTTACCCAATAATCAAACTCAAACATTCAAACATGCATTATTTATTTTTTTTCTGTGGAAGTACTGAAAAAAATTGTCTGCAAAATTTTGATTTAAGCAATGTAAAAGTAAAGAAAGTCTAAATCTAAATACAATTAATCATTGCATAATTTATTATTTACTAATATTGTAATTTATATGTTTATATAGTAATTTAAAATGTTGTCCTTGTTTAGCACAATACATACATTTTAAATTATGATATACATGCACTACATTCCAGTACTCATTCATTCATTCATTCATTTTCTTAGGCCCTTTGTTAATCTGGGGTCACCACAGCGGAATGAAACACCTACATATCTAGCATATGTTTTACGCAGCAGATTGGGAAACACCATACACTCTCATTCACACACATACACAGACAATTTAGCTCACCCAATTCACCTATAGCGCATGTCTTTGGACTGTGGGGGAAGGAGGAGCACCCAGAGTAAACCCATGTGAACTCGGGGAGAACATGCAAACTCCACACAGAAATGCCAACTGACCCAACCGAGGCTTGAACCAGTGACCCTCTTGCTGTTAGCCGACAGTGCTACCCACTGCGCCACCATGCTGCCCCCATTCCAGTGCTTTTAAACCAAAATCTTGTTTGTTTGTTTTATTTGTTTGTTTGTTCTTTTTTTCTAATTTAATCCCCATTTAGTTTTCAAACTGTCTTTTGTGTGCTATAAAACAATGAAAGCATGAGGAAGAGTGGATGATGGCAGTATTTTCATGGATGAATTGTCCCTCTAAAGAGAAAGAACACTCTGATCTGACCTTTCCACAAATCCATTCATTGTTTCAGTTCCTGATTTCCCCCCTCTGTCTTCATCTGAACTCATGTTTTTAAAGTTCCCTTTCATCTTTTTAGCCATTCAAGCAATTTTAATGCAAATAGATTTTTCAGATTTTCTGTGTTTCTTTTTGTTTTGCTGTACAACCAACTGAAATGTATTGTGCTAGTTTATTTTTAAGTGAAGTTTCACAAACTAATTTCAAAAGGAGCACATCATCGACAACTGATATATATATCAGTAGTTATGAATATATTTTTGGAGAACCAAAAATGTTCTCCCCGTGTTTGTGTGGGTTTTCCCCGGGTCTTCCAGTTTCCTCCCTGTCTAAAAACATCCATATAAATAAATCATAATAACAGTCACAAGCACTTAACAAATTCATATTGAATCAATCAGAACCACCATATTTGCCAAAGTACAAACGGAGGCACGCGGGAACCTTGGGCTCATCTATCTCCGAGCTCAACGTTCTCTCCCAAGACAGCATGCCAAACCTGCTCTCATAGTTCAGCATTATCTAAGTGTGAACTCTTAAAAACTTGTAGAATGAAAGAGCTCTCTTCTGAACTCTAAACTCTTTGTCTCCTTCTCACTTTTATTTCCAGGTGACCCCCTCCTCTAAGATTGTGGGTGATCTGGCTCAGTTTATGGTGCAGAACTCTCTGTCTCGGGCTGAAGTGGAAAAGAGAGCAGACGAGCTCTCCTTCCCTCTCTCTGTTGTGGAGTACCTGCAAGGACACATTGGGATCCCACACGGAGGATTCCCTGAACCCTTTAGGTCAAAGGTGAGAGATTACACTATTTATGCTAAACAAAACTGTTCTCTATCATTGTAAAAATAATCCTGTAACATTAAGACGCTGGACAACGGAGTTGAGGATCCATGTGCAGTACTTTATTCAGCTTAAGGCCCGTGCACATCGAGACGTTTTTTGCTCGCGTTTTCGGTCGACGTTTGACACCTCGTGACTAAATAAAGGGCATCAATGTGATTGTGCACACCAACACGCAAAACGGCAGGCGTAAAAGCGTCATTTTTAAAGAAACGCCTCATGCTCGTTTTTTTGTTTTGACGCCCCGCATCAAAACCTTCTTTACCAATCAGATTGCGACTTTTGTTCACGTGTACAGAGCCGCTGAAGTTACGGTAAACACCCCTTGGAGGCTCAAGCGCAAAACTGTCAAAGCGAGAGCAGATGCCCACAGTCGATATTTCTTCATCGCTAGAGCTGCTACTTGAACCATCCATGCTTTGCCGATCACAACAACAAGCGTGTAAACTTCCTCTTTTCTTCTTCTGTGTAACAAGCGGGTGTCAGAAGCTTGGCGCCACCCTGTGCACCATCTAACATCAAGGAGTGATTTTGCATGCTCTTCTGCTCGACGCCAGAGAACATCGCTTGGACTTGAATGCTGAAAAACGTCTCGAAAAACGTTGACAATAAACGCAAACGAAAAGCGTCGCGTGTGTACGAGCCTTTAGAATGGTGATAAAGGCAATGGTCAACACTGGAGTAAAACAGTAGCATACAGGCGATCCAAAGTCGTATTCTAAACATATTCAGGCAGTTAGGAATCAGGACACGGAAAACAGGGCAAGAATCGATACCCAAAAAGACTAGACTGGATAAATGCTTAGAAATGTTACCGATAAACACCAACAAGACTCAGTCCCGATGTGTGTGTGAGCTGTATAAATTGTTCTACCGGAAAGACTTTAGGAGGCAGACCAACGTCTTATTGTGAATTGCTTGAATAAATGTAAGTTCGTTACTGCTTGAAGATTAAGGCAGGGTGAAGCCAACCCCTGAGTGGAGACGAGGCCGACCTGGAGGTGGTAGGGAGGATGGAGGGAAACTTCCGCAATGTCGCCATAATACAGCAAAACAGATTGTGTAGATGGGCTTAAAAGCAGCACGCTTGGTTGTTATAGGCTGAAGAGATAATTATTATGAATGACGTGACATACAAGTCTTCCTCGCAGAACTATAGCTAAAGCTTTCATTCCTAGGACTACACTGTAAAAGATTAGTTTTTTTTTCCCCGGCAGCTAGGGTGAAATAACGTCCGTTAAAGTACAGACATTTACCTTAAAAATAACAGACATTAAATTACAGAAATTTCCTTCAATTTAAATTTCCGGTAAATTTCTGAAATTAGTTATGTAGTTATTTTACGGTAAATGTCTGTAATTTAACAGCCGTTATTTTACTTTTTATCCGGCACCCAAGCTGCCAAAAAAAGAAAAAAAAACATAAAATAACATATTTTTTTCTTACAGTGTAGTCCGTGGTGAGCTTTCATCTGTGTGTGTGCAATCAGTGGGTGAACTGCAACTGGTGTGTGTAAAAAGGTTATTTGGGATTGTAACTGCTTTGGTGACAGATTTGTAGTTTTCCACCAGATCGCTGGTGACTGTGACAAATTCAAAGAAACAAGTGAAATATTTGCAAATGCATGTTCAAATACACAAAAATCTTTCATAATGTTTAATGATTAAAGTAAAGATGTAATTTTTTTTTTTTACTTTTGTTATTTATTTGCAAAAATCTAAACACCAGATCACCAATTATTGTGAAAGCAAAAAAAAAGAAGAAGAGGATAATATGATTTCAATCCTGCATTGTAAATGTAATTCATTTTATTATTATATATAATTATATTTTGATTATTTTTCTTTTTTACTGTAGTACTCAAAGTGTTACAGGCATGCAATTTTTAACAGACCCTACATTAGACTGCAAAAATAATGTTTGCGTCAGTGATGTATAAAAGTGACAATTTATTTCTCATAGAAATTAGTCTTATTCGTTACTTTAGTCATTTAGCAGATGCTTTCATCCAAAACACACCAACTGAGAATTAAACATGCAGATTCGTCATTGTTGTTGTTGAGAGTGACAGTATCATTGTTTTGGATAACATCTAGTCACACATAGAATGTGAGAGAGAACAAGAAAATAAGAAGGTGAGAGGATGCGATAAAGCAAGAGAAGTTCAAGAGATCAAAAAACAAGCTTTGTGTGCATCCATCACAAAGTTTGTGTATATGTGTGGAAAGGCAGGATAAAACAAGAAGAGTTTAAGGCTGAGTAAAGCTTGTCACTCGCGAGACTCTTTCTCAGCAGTGGCTGTGGCGTCTGTCTCGTTGTGCTGAAACGCAGCTGAGAAAAGCAACCAAGTCAGATTGATCCACTATAATACACACCTACACACATCTGCGCTCATGATGGACTTTAGCTTCATTTTTAAATGCTGATTACTGAGGACACATATCCTGCTTTTGCAGTTGAGGGCAAATTTACTTTGATTTAGCGTTTCTCTGGTGCACGCACACACACAGAGGCAGACAGACAAACGTTTTTGAAGCACTCTGAAGTCCAAAAATGAAAGATCAAACACTGTTTGTCAGCACTGGCAGGATTTCTATGTAAGAGAGCTCAACGTGTGGCCTCAGTCAAACAGAGAGAAAGATATAGACTGAACAAGACAGATTTGAACAGTCTTGCAACTTTAATTCTGTGTCTTAGTAGGACAGATATACTTGTCTAAATTGTAAATTATTTTCAATTAAACTTTGTAAGTACAGTATGTCTTTTACTCGTTATATTTTAAGTATAAAGACAAAGATAAGACTAATCCACTAGGCAACAAGGAAATTTCTGATATTTGCATCTGAAATTGTGATTGTTCTCATATGTGTTCCAGTAACTACAATAAATCAACACCATGTACTTTCTGCCTTGCTCAAGTTGCTAAGTAACTAGAAAGTTTGTTGCTTGTCCATGTTGTTCTAGTTACTTCCCCTTCCAATAGAATCCTTTCGTTTCAAAGCTGTAACATGACACAAGTAATTAAGGACAACCATGCGTATGTTCTTTATTCAAGATCATTAAAGTACATAATGATGCAACAACCTGCATTATAACAACAAAAGAAATTAGTGATGTATGTTGAGATTAATTTTAATATGCTAAACGAGTGTAGCCTGATTATTTCAGTGTCAAATCAAGCCACATTTATTGTAGTAGTGCTTTATACAATGCAGATTGTGTCAATGAAATAGGTGCTGAAAGATTGCGTACAAAATGAGGCATTCATACTCTTCATCACCCCTGAAAACAATTTTGGTGATCTAGAAAAAAATATCAAAATGCATGTATGCACTGGTACAGGTGTATGCCCTCCTGTTTAGATTTCAGTGAATTACTTTACCTGATCTGCCATTATACTGTAGGTAATAAAAATAGATCACACAGAAATCATTTTTATATTGGCAAAAAAATCAGCCAAGCTTGGAAATTAATTTCCCACTGTGCTCTTGAATATATATTAACATTTCTAACCTACTTCTCATGAGGAACTATATGTTAAATTTAAAATATGTCTGACATTAGAAACCTTGAAATTCATTGTTAATGTGAATTACTCAGTCAAACCTTCTAAAACTTTTACAAATTGGATTACACAATGTAACAGTCAATAATTAACAGGATATTTTGTCCTAATAGGACATCATTATTGTGATTCCAAGCTAGGTATAGCCCTGTCCAAACTTAAATCTCAAATTCCTCTTCCTTGTAATGGACTTGAAATGCCAAATATGTTCTGACACAAGCAATGATTAGCTCCGAATTGTGTTGTATCTTGCATGTTTTGCCCCCATTGTGGACAAAAAAATGATTTGTTGGCAAAAACACACCAGTCAGTTTAAGTCATTTTAGCATAATGTTAGTTCCAAAAATGATAGAAGTAGTGTGAATTGTAAATGAATGAATTGTGTAAATTAGTGTATTAATTAATAAACATTTTATCAACACAGCATAGATTCCAATTAAAATTACGAGTAACAAATGTAGCAGGACATCAAATTACTGTTTATTTCTTTGCATTTTGTCTTTGTAAACTATAAAATCATGGGTCTCCTCACGGTTTGTGTCTCATTTTGTGAGCTAACTGACAGTTGTTTGCTCCCCTCTTTTACCCCTGCTTTGCTGGACTTAGTACTTAGAAAGTGCATAGTCTGTCTGATCTTATTCCTAATCTTGCCTAAATACCTAAAACTACTAACTTAACTTTTAATAAGCAGTGAATTGGGAGTTTATTGAGGCAAATGCCATCATTATTAGTTTATTAGTAGTGAATATTCTAGCAATCAAGCATTATAAGATCTCGGAAAAAAAGGAAAATAATTTAATTAATGCAATCATTCACAATCAATTTTCATTTAAAAGTGCATTTGTTAAGTTTATGCCTGGTATCTCTGACCAGGAAAATGCTAAAGATGCCCATGTTAGTTTGAAAATTCGCTGCCACATTTGTACAGTGCTCCCAAGACAAAAGTAATTTAACCGCACTAGTAAAGACGGTAACCATTTATTTTGATGGTCCACGTGAGTATTAGTAGACTGTCTGCTTAATACTGACATTTAAAAGTCCTTGGACAGACATTTAACTGACTATAAGAAACTTTGCAAGTACATGTCAACTTATACTAACCCTACCCCTCACCCCGACCTAACAGTCTTATCATCTAATGAAAATTAGTTGGCATGTGGATGCAATGTAACTTAAATTCAACAAACAGACCATCAATATAAAGTGTGACCATCAAGACTAAGTCAATCTACTAGGCTTATGCTAGTTTTGTAATGTTAAATCAGCAAACAATGTAAATGAAGTATGACAAGACGCTGCAGAAAAGCGTATTATCGTCGGCTAAGTGAAGTAACGGTTAGTTTTTGAAGTAACAATGTGTGTACCGTCCACCCTAAATTATTGAATATTACAAATGTTATTTAACATTTAGATCATAAAGGTGGATATTAATGGACATTGAGACGTAGGGATATCGATGGTTCACGCGAGTCGTTCATAACAGAGATTCATTCACAAACTAATCGATTTTTAAACATAAAATTTAACAGGGAGGATGGATAATACATTTCCATGCATTCAAACACATGCTCTTTGTCGGCGACTCCCATGTGGTCACTCATCCATAGATGTAGAAAAGTTATATTTATAATTTTCGGAATTTAAAAAAAAAAAATTTGCATACTGACCACTGGGAAAACTCCCCATCGTAGATATACAGTATGTATAAATGCTTCCTTATCTATGGCTCCGGATGGCCAGTCCTCCACTGCACCTTGGTCCCAAAATTATTTCAAAGGAGTGCAACCCTGGACTAAAATGGCGGCTCTATTGACGCATTTCTTCCAAGAGACAACAACAGCGTAGGCAACATCTAATGTAAATATCTATGAGTGGACAGAATGAAACACAAACTTTTGAAAATGGCTGTGCAGATATTCACAATCCCTCCCTCATTGGTCTTCTGGACAATTGCGTATTGGTCCCTGATTCTTCAAGCCTTTCTCATATCACCATTACACAAGCTGTACACAGATGCCAGAAAAATATGCATCATGTATTTAGGCTGCTGCATATAGTGTGGACAGACATTTTTTTCTAAAATGCAATAAAAACACAGCTTTAAAATGAAAACGCACTTTAGTGTAAACGGTACCTTAGACCTTTGCCATTTGACTAAAAGGCATCACACCTCAGAATAAAAGGTGTCAGTCATTGAATGAAACAGCGTTGCTCCTCAGACAGAAAGCTTTTAGGTCTCAGGAAAAACAACATTAGGTGTCAGGTAGGTATCAGACAAAGCATCAGACGAAAACGCATCGGGCAAAAGGCCTCAAGTGAAAATGCATTGGACAAAACAGTTTCTATTTATACATATGTCTCTCTGACTTCTAGGATTATTTGTTTAAAAATATGCTTTAACAGAGTTTACAAGACAAATATGCCATAAGCACTCATTAGAAGTACAGACACAAGTTGTTAATGGAGTGGTATGTTTTCTGAAGGTACATGCTTGTACCTAAAGGGTTTATATTTATATCTTAAAGGTACTGTACTTATTACTACCTAAACAGTAAAACAGTATACCTTTCAAAATGACTATAGTATTAGACTGTAAATCACTAGAAGAGGTGTTTTTTTACTTCCATACTTTTTATGGTACGCTGATTAATGTGTTGTTACTGGCACATGCAAGTCAGTGTTTGCATTCAATCCTATTCTTTTTAGGACATGCATTTTGTTGTGCTTCTAAATATACTGCATTGCTGGTTTGTCCAATCTCCGAGACCTGAGATGCATTGCCTCTTATTTAAATAACAGAAGTCTGAGATCATCTAAACATGTAAAAATTAAAGTAAACAAAAACTCCAAATAACAGTAGGAGATTATTACTACAGTATTTGATCTAAAACTGACTGCTTTGCCACCATGTTAAATTCAGTGATATCCATCCTGACTAAAGGTCTGTTTTAGCTGACCTGGGGCGTGTTTCCGAAAACAATTGTTAGCCAACTAAGGTTGCAAGTTCTGTTGTTACAAACATAGTCCGTTGAATTGGCATTTCCCAAATCCACCTTTCCAAAGAACATTCGACATCTGCAATGCAAACTTGTACATTTTGTTTTGTTTAGTTTAGTTTAGTTTAGTTTAGTTTAGTTTAGTTTAGTTTAGTTTAGTTTAGTTTAGTTTAGTTTAGTTTTGTTTTGTTTTGTTTTGTTTTGTTTTGTTTTGTTTTGTTTTGTTTTGTTTTGATCTGTTTTGTTGCTAGGAATGTCTCTAGAACTTTTCATTTTATTGAACGAGTGGTAATTTCAGACTTTCTGGAGGGCATTAGAAGGTATAAAGGGACACATATATATATATATATATATATATATATATATATATATATATATATA
>CAIGQQ010039723.1:4179446-4236069 GCA_903798035.1 Danio albolineatus
ATATATATATATATATATATATATATATATATATATATATATATATATATATATATATATATATATATTACGTTTTTACCATTAATATTGAAACCATTTTTTAACATTGTATGCTCCAAAATACTTTTCACACAAAGTGCTAGTTAATCCAAAAATGAATATTACCTCATCATTTATTGCCCCCTCATGTGGTTTAAACATTTATTATGGTTTTAATGGTGTTAAACGTTTTCTTCTGTTTTTTCATTTAATTTTTTTGAATGTTGTTTCCTAGCACCCATCGACTTTCATAGAAGGAAAAAAAACTACAGAAGTCAATGGGTGTCAGCATTATTTTTTAAATTACCTTCTGTTGTGTTCATCAGGAAAACGAAACTCAAATACTTCTTGAACAAGTGAAGCGTGAGTAAATGACGGCAGAATTTTCATTTTGGGTAAACTCTCCATTTAATGCTTAAGAGCTATTTACAGTAAGAGGCTAATAACGCTTTGTCATTTGACCTGGGTATATGTCGACCACAGTAGCCCCAGGCATGGTCAGCATATGTATCTGTGGGTGTATTTGACACACACTCATCATAATAGTTTGGAAAGGGCTGTGTGGCAGAGCCTGCAGTGACTCACTCATGCATCCGTGCCTCTATCTCTGCCAATCAGCTCATCCAGATAAACTCAGATAACCAGACACGCTTCGTTAGACACCACTGGAAAAATACTGATAAGAGTGGCCAATCTTCTCCCACAGCCGTACACATGAACACACACGTTTACACAGACAAACAGGTTGAGATGGAAGAAACGCAAACAGACTTTTAATGATACAATCAAAACATGTCAAGCACTATTATTTTAAGCAGTCTGTGCATTTGCAACGGTGTGTGATGGAAAAACAAGGCATGCAAAAGCTTCGACATAATCAACCAGCATCTGTTTTTTTATATATTTAAACGGAGTGTTTGTGAATATAGTGAGTAGGAAGCAGCTTGAGGGGATCAAAATCTTCACACCTTTTCCTATATGCATGCAGTTTCAGTGACGTTAGCAGACACTTCAATTAAACATCGCTCCAGTCTCAATCCTAAGGGCAATTAACCACTCTATCTTTAGAAACCATTTCTACCACACACGCACACACATATTCCTGGATTATAAATGGCCTCAAAAGCTGTCAAATTAATGAAGAGTGACTGAATGAAGCGTGGATCATCTTTGAACTGCAGTCACTGTGACTAATAGAATTGGTGAGCCCTCTTTTGTGTCTCATGCCTCCACCAAGGGAAAAGCCTCTAAACCCTTTTCCGGCAATCCTCGGGGAGCTCCTCCATACACTAATCAGCATGTTTTATGTATTATTTAAAATGCATTAGCTAGGCTGAATGTGCTAACAACTGTAGCATCTAGAGCAGAGACACTTCAGCTCTTAATAGAAGGAGAATGGCGATCATAGAAAGTAAGTTGCAATGACTTAAAGATGTACAGCAGTACTGCACATTGACGTGAACAGCTTGTAAGACATGAGTGTACGTTAATTGACATTGATCAAGAGTTTTAAAGTGGCCTGGGTGTGATGTCACTGTAAAAGACTGAGCTTATGAATATTATTGTCACGGTGAGTGATGCACCATAATTAATCTGTTACCAAAAGTTTGTTTAATACATACATACGTACATACATACGTACATACATACGTACATACGTACATACACACACTTATGCTGCTATTGAGGAGGGATACATGTAAAATTGGGCACAGGATTGGTGGTATATGTAGGTTAAAAGGTGGAATAAAATTGACATCATTTGAATTTTTTCTTTGTTCTTATCAAAAGTAACAGAGCACAAACCTAATGATAGGTATGGTACAAACTGCATTGGTTAAAAAAAGATTACTGATTTAAAAACCAGCTGATATGTTTGCTTGACATCATATGATGCAATATAATCATCAAAAGATTGAATTTTATTTTAGATTTTAAGTCAAAGTAAGATTGTAAAACAGTACAAAATAACATCAACAATTCTAATTTTCAATACTTGAACTTCTGTCCTCAAAAATTACCCTCAGTTCATTAATTCACCCAGCGGAATGTACCGCCAACTTGTCCAGCAAATGTTTTATGCAGCTGATGCCCTTCCAGCTGCAACACAGTACTGGGAAACACCCCTACACTCTCATTCACACACATACACTATGGACGATTTAGCTCAGTTAGTAATACATTTTGTAATAATAATAATAATAATAATAATAATAATAATAATAATAATACATTTTATTTATAGTGCACTTTTCTCAGACTCAAAGCACTAATAATTTAACAAATCAGAAAATAACTGTTTAAAAAGATATGAGCGCAGTCTAAAAGTCTAAAAGCTGAGATGTAGACTAGTAGGTGTCACAAATGCAATATTTGTCAGACTTTATTAAGGATAAACAACCAAATGGATGGGTTCTTTATCAGTCTAGACTGATCATACTCATCTGCACACTTCTGACTGTGGCGGATGATTGATGGAGTGATGGACTGACTGAGACAGGATTTCAGAGGATGCGTTTGAATGACAGCATGCTTCTTTACATCCTTTTAAACTCCCTGAGCCTGCCAGACCATTACTGTCATTGCTCATAGGCTCAGACCCAGTGCCTTGAATGTTCTCTTCCACTATAGAAGCATGTCAGGATTTCACCTCTATAGCGTTAAGGAATAACAAACCAAATGTAGCAAGGCTTTTTTTTTTTTTTTTAGTGTCATTGAAGCTCAGCTGCTTTTTTTACACTTCCTAAGGAATTTTCGTTTTTTTCAGTTTTCATTTCCTAAGGAATTGATTTTAGTGAATAGTTTAAATTCAGATGTTTTATCAAATGAACAGATAGTTTTGTTCACTCTAAAAATATATATATTTTACTCCATCTCATTGGTGGGTTGTTGTTTTTTTTGTGCTTTCAAATTGCTTCATGGAAGCTCAACGTCTGCGCCAAAAACTTTAATGTTGAACAGTTTATCTTAGTGACTTTGACATTTATGTTTTTAGCATTTTTTAACGACATACTGTATTGTCTTGGCTGGTCATGCAATTAATAATTGCATATATTGTTATATTATTGTTATACCTTTTTTTTCAGAATAACTTGTTATACAGAATAACATGTTATTTTGATTTCTTAAATGTTCTGATGTTAAAACATGGGTGTTGTTTTGCATACGCAGTTGCATCTCAATAATATTTTTTATTTAGTTTTTTATTAGCTGTAAGTCATAATTATAAAAAAAATTACAAGAGATAAACACTTGAAATATATTAGTCTGAGTTTAATGAATCTATATAATGCATGAGTTTCACTTTTAAAATTAATTACTGAAATAAAAATAAAAAAAAACGTGTTGCTGATATTCTTATTTATTGAGATGCACATGTAAAGCAATGACCACAATTTTATTTTAAATTTGGAAGATATGTTGTCAGTAGTTTACAGACTTAAACAAAACTTAAACACATATACACTATCAACATACAAACATCACTTTATTTTATTTCAATCATATATAATTAGCAATACATAATAATAATAATAATAATAATATAAGATATATTCAACTCAAATGCTGGATAAGTTGGCGGTTTATTCCGCTGTGGCGACCCCAGATTAATAAAGGGACTAAGCCAAAAAGAAAATGAATGAATGAATGACATATTTCTACAGTTACTGTTTTCATTAATTAAATGTTTTGAACATCACCGTTTTGTGTGCATACATTTATCTGTGTATGTACACTCACCGGCCACTTAATTAGGTACACCGTACGTTAAATATTGGAAATAATCTTTAGATATTTTGGTCCATATTGACATGATGGCATCATGCAGTTGCTGCAGATTTATCGGCTGCACATCTATGATGCAAATCTCTGGTTCCACCACATCCCAAAGGTGCTCTATTGGATTGAGACCTGGTGACTGTGGAGGCCATTTGAGTACAGTGAACTCATTGTCATGTTTTTTTGACATGGCCCGTTATCCTGTTGGAATTAACCATCAGAAGATGGGTACACTGTCGTCATAAAGGGATGGACATGGTCAGCAATAATATTCAGGTAGGCTGTGGTGCTGACACAATGCTCAATTGGGGTTAATGGGCCCAAAGTGTGCCAAGAAAATATCCCCCACACCATTACACCACCAGCAGCAGCCTGAACCATTGACCATTCTCTGTAAACCCTGGAGATGGTTGTGCGTGAAAATTCCAATAGATCAGCACTTTCTGAAATACTCAGACCAGCCCGTCTGGCACCAACAACCATGCCACATTCAAAGTCACTTAAATCACAGATCACAGATTGCCTTGATCATGTCTACATTGAGTGCATTGAGTTGCTGCATTTTATTTGTCCATTTGTTTATTTATTTAGAGTGTAAGTGTAAGCTGATGTATTGAACTGCATGCTTTCTTTTTTAAGACAGTAGAAAAAAGTCACTGTTTTAACCAGTATGAAACGACATTTACTCTGGGTCAGAGATGAAAAGGCAGAAAGGCAGTGTGGTCAAACACTGCCACACAAGCACATGCACACACCTGCCCCAAAGCTGCTGTGATTTTGCTCATGTTTCTATATTATATGATCCCACAGTCATTGGGTAAACATAGTCACAGTTGGAACAATTAAACAGCTCCCTCAGAGGTTGGACCACAGGAAGATGCGTTCAGGTCAGTGAGTGAGAAGCTTCACACTGTTTTATGGCTACATAGAGTTCCCATTACAGCCCACTGCTTTGTAGTCTTCTCTCCTGTGGATCCTGTGAGGAAAGCAATGGACCATCACGCCTGACGAATTTGATTTGGGCCAGTGAAATGAGTCCCTTTGTTATCTAAAGTGCATGAGAGCACTCTCAGACAGATGGAGAGCAGAACAACTCCTAGTGGATTTTCAGGCATATAATTAAATGCAATCTCTTTTTGCCCATTTCAATGGAAATTTTGGGGATTTTGTGTGAGAGTCTTCTTTAAAAGTATAAATCAAGGAGACATGGCCATATAAATGTGGATTGCTTATTAATTGGCGTATTTAGTGAAGCGCCATAAAGAACATAATAAGTTTAGCTCTTCATAAGTCACTTAATGTCTTTTGAAATTGAATTAAGCATTGCTTGACTTCTCCTCTTTGTACTGACAGACAGATGCTAGTGATTAATGGTCACTGAGACGGCTAATATTTCGGTGGCACCTTTTTTTTACCCAGGCCTATTGATCTTTCCAGGAGGATTGTTGAGCGCATGACATCACCCCAGTGATATTTCCAGCCAGGCTGTGACAGTACAGAATGACAAACAGCCTAAATGCACACACTTGGATGGGGACAGATGATTCAGGGGAAAAAAAGAGCAAATCTCATCTCCTTCCAATCTGTGTCAACAATGTCAAATATCCCCTTTCACCCAGCACAGAAAGCAATGTGAGGGAAACAGAAGCTTTCCTAGCAGCTCCTCCTGCCTCAGACATCTGATATAGTAACTGCTATTTTCTGAGTTACAAAATTATATAACCTCTTACGCGAGTCCATAAACTTTGCTGCAGTTTTCTCTGCAAACCACCTGGTAATCCACACAGCACTGTTTTCAAAACCTTATAGCAGGGAGTTTGAGTGCAGATGCCAGCAGTCTTAGAAGGTGTTTTTCTTCACTGCGTGTGTAGTGGCACAATTGCTCTCATGCTAGTTTATGGTAATGACAGAGCAGATAAGGAATACATAATGCTATGCTTTAACTTACTATGAAATAAATGCAGTTCAAGTCTTCTCCTTAAGCTTCTTACCTTACCTCAGGCTTGGAAAGCTAGCTTTGTAGTTTTCTCAGTCCTTTTGCACAGCTTTACCCTTTTTTTCTAGGTTTTTTAGTTTATGCTTCCATATTGGAACTATATGAGCATTTCTTGGAATAAAGATGTAAAATGTGGAACAGAGACATTTCACAATCCCTAAAGAAATAGTTTACCCAAAATGAAACTTCTGTCATCATTTACTCAACCCTATGCTGTTCCAGACTTTTAGAGATTTCTTTATTTTGCTGAGTACTATATGAAGATTTCCATTCATCTGTTGATGTGGACCCCACTGAATTTCTTTGTATGGTATTTGCATATATACACTCACCGGCCACTTCATTGGGTATGCCTTACTAGTACCGGGTTGGACCCCCTTTTGTATTCAGAACTTGCTTAATCCTTAGTGGCATAGAACAAGGCACTGGAACTACTCCTCAGAGATTTTGGTAAATATTGACATGATAGCATCATGCAGTTACTGCAGATTTGTCGGCTGCACATCCATGATGCGAATCTACCATTCCACCACAAAGATGCTCTATTGGATAGAGATCTGGTGACTGTGGAGGCCATTTGAGAACAGCGAACTCATTGTCATGTTCAAGAAACCAGTCTGAGATGATTAGTACTTTATGACATGGCATGTTATCCTGCTGGAAGTAGCCATCATAAGATAGGTACACTGTGGTCAAAAAAGTATCGAAATGGTCAGCAACAATTCTCAGGTAGGCTGTGGCATTGACCCAATGCTCAGTTGGTAGTAATGGGCCCCAAGTGTGCCAAGAAAATATTCCCCACACCATTACACCACCAGCAGAAGCCTGAAACGTTGATACAAGGCAGGATGGATCCATAATTTCATATTGTTGACACCAAATTCTGACCCTACCATCTGAACGTCGCTGAAGAAATCGAGACTCATCAGACCAGGCAACGTTTTTTCAAATCTACTATTGTCCAATTTTGGTGAGCCTGTGCGAATTGTAGCCTCAGTTTCCTGTTCTTAGCTGACAGGAGTGATCATCTGCTGCTGTAGCCCATCTGCCTCAAGGTTGGTCGTGTTATGTGTTCAGAGATGCTCTTCTGCAGACCTCAGCTGTAACAAGTGATTTTTTGAGTTACTGTTGCCTTTCTATCAGCTATTCTCCTCTGACCTCTGGCATTAACCGGACATTAAGATATTTTTTTCTCTTTTTCCGACCACGCTCTGTAAACCCTAGAGATGGATATGCGTGAAAATCCTAGTAGATTCTAGCATTCTAGATCCTAGCAGTTTCTGAAATACTCAGACCAGCCCGTCTGGCACCAACAACCATGTCACGTTCAAAGTCACTTAAATCACATTTCTTCCCCATTCTGATGCCTGTTTTGAACTGCAGCATTGTCTTGACCATGTCTACTGTGCATAAATGCTGCCATGTGATTGGCGGATTAGAAATTTGCATTAACAAGCCGTTGGACAGATCTATCTAATAAAGTGACCGGTGAGTGCAAATACATGTATACAGATAATTTGGACTGATTATTTTAAGAATGGGTTTGAGATTATTTAGTCTGCCACTGACACAAACTTCATGGACTCTAAAACGTGTCACTAAACTAAAAACAAATGGCCTCTCAGATCTGAGGTACTGAGATTGTCATATGAATCATCGACTTTACAGAACTGAAGTGGGAAAGTAAATAAATGCCCTTGTGGAATCTCAAGTGGTGGAGTAATGAGGGAAAGGGATTAACATGTAGCCTGTATAAATAAGATTGCATATAAACTCTCAGGCAGAGTCACAAAACAGCTAAAGTAAACTTATAGGACATATCAAACAAAAGAGAGCCCATATGGCCTGAAATTATGACTCAACTGCCATTAAGTGGCAATTTATTCAACAGTTAGGTGGGTTGGGACTGCAGGCAGCCTTTTCAACTATTTTATCTGAATAACGAAATGGGCTGCTGAGGTTTTTATGAGCTGATCTGTTTTGTTTTCCCTCTTTTCCTCCACCAGCCCTTTTGTGTAGACCATTCACTTTGCCCCCGTTAGCCAACAGGCTGTGCTCAGTGCAAGTCCAAGGACCTTTTTCCAATTCATTTTCACTGCTGTGAAACAAAAAGGAGAAAATAGTGCCACTTGGTTGTTGTTGCCTTGCCAACACGAAGAAATCAGCAAGTTTATGTTTTTACATAATGAATTGAGTCATTTAATGGCATATTGGTGTTGTAGCTTCTCCCTTGCAATTGACCTATTTGTCAAAATGTTTGTGCTTTTGTTCATTAACGCCCACTCTGACAGCACTAATGATGTATTTAGTACTTTTGAGCTTGCAAAGTCAGACACTAGCCAGAGGACAGAAACATGATAAGATAGTGAATGGTATTACTGTTGATTCATTTGCAAAACATTTGTGCTTTTAGCGATAGAATTTGTTACAAGGTTTGCTGGAAATCCCAAAGTTGCAATAAAGATGTGACCTGAACATCGACTCACATTATTATTTAGCTCTTTTGTACTTAAGCTGTCAGAATCTGAAAGTTGAATTGGTTGTCCAGACAAATTCTCTTCAGCCATTGGGTCACTCATTATGGGTGCTTTCATACTAGCTCTTCTGGTTTGCACCCAGGTTCGTTTGACGTCAGAGTATGATACATTTAGCAAGTGCTAATGTGTTTTCTGGACTCGGGTGCTCACCCACAAACCGTACCCGAGTTCGCCTGAAAGAGGTGATATGGGGTGTGGTTCATGCGAACTCTGGTCTGGTTCACTTCTGGTATGAATGCAATCGTACTAAATAACTGAAGTGAACCGCCAACAGTACAACAAGCTATAGTTTTCATAACGTTCATTCATGTGTGTGTCTGTGTATTATGTATTGTACCTTGGTGACAATAATGCCTGAAATCTGTGCTTTTAAATGACCCAAGTGCACTTGCAAACAAAAGGTTTTTTTTGTTTTTTTTTTTGTAATCTGTATGAAACAATCAAAAGGTATAGTCCATCCTGTCAAACTCACATCACATGGCAGCAATGACTCAAACACCCACAGACTTGTAAACAAAGAGTCACTTTCATTTCTTGAGGATATTCGCCATCAAGACTAAGTTGTGAATTACTTCAGTAGACCAGTGTGATCTGCCGATCATTATGCCGTGGATGATAATGTGTAGAATGGCCATAAATGAGGCTATAAAATATGCAGATTTTGTTTGATTGAGACGTTTACAAATTAAACTTATTAGGCGGTTGTTGTTTAATTTTATCGTTGGTTCCAAATATGTAATGTAATCATAAGGCTGGCGAACAGTTCATACTGCCCGAGAGGGATTTTTAAAGATACCATGACATATTTTATGCCAAAGTTAATGGTGTGGTGTTTCTTATACTATAGGTGCTCAAGTCATTGCCTCGAATTGAAGGTCGTCCAGGGGCTTCACTACCACCGATGGACTTTGAGGCTCTTGAATCTGGTCTTCGAGCAGCACACGGTGATGAAATTACCCCTGAAGATGTGATGTCAGCAGCCATGTACCCTAAAGTCTTCCAGGAGTTTAAAGAGTTCACGTCAAACTTTGGTCCAGTGGACTGCCTTAATACTCGTCTGTTTCTAGATGGCCCTAAAATCGCAGAGGAGTTTCAGGTACATCACAATACACACTGCCTTACTACAAGACAAAGTATTTACCTGGACCGTCCTCAGCCTTGATTATGGTGATTGTGGTGATGTGTTTGTTGTGTCCAATACTGATGGAAGGCAAGCCTGTGATCTGCAGTCAACAAAGCATCTAAAGCTAACTCGCCAGTCTTTGCAGAGACACAAATAAGGAGACAAGAAAACTTATTTAAATGTAAAAAAAAATCAAGAGTATATCTATCTATGAAATCATATGAGTAAAAAAAAATGACAATGTAATATGCAAAACAGCAATGTAGTTTATTAACAATGTATTTCTCATTGTATTTCCTCAACATATGAGCAAACTTTTAACATTTGCTAAATAAAATTTTTAATTATGTAATTATTTTTTGCCATTTCTGACCATAGTTTTAATATGTAAATAAATCATAATGTATTACTCAAATATAATTGAAAAATATAGCATATAGCAAATATTGTATCAAAAGTATTGTTAGAATGTCATTTGGCCTAAATGTATTTAGACTTAGAAAAAGAGCTTAGGAAAAGTAGGTTTCCATTATTACACCGTGTGCTGTTTGTAGCAAAATTCAGTATGTATTTGAAAATTAATTCAGAGTTAGTGGTGTAGAAAAAACGGCAACAAAATGATATCTTGAATGTCCTTTTAATGAATTGACATATCACTCTTAAATTGTTGGAAAAATCCATTTAGTTTCTAAAATGCTTTCTTGTGATGCCTGTTCATGAACGAATCATTCTATTTAACCAATTTGTCTCAGTGAACTGTATGAACCAGTTCACCAGATGGAAATAAATAGTTTGAAATGATTTATAAGCACAAATTCACACATTACTTTAAAACATGCCTGACACCCCCTGTGATTCTAAATTTAAACCAATATCCCGAGCTAATCACCAACTGCAACAGTACCCTGACTGAACTGCTGTGAAAGAAGAACTGATAATGATGAGCACAGGCAAAGATGTACAACTGAATATGCACACTCACTCATAGAGTGTGATAATTGGCTTTCATACTTCTGCATTGAGTGATTTTCATACCCCATAGTGCAAACCTTGCACATCACTGATGCCATTTTGAGTTTTTAGGGTTTACTCACACTATGCTATCTGAACCGTGCCCAGGCCCATTGCACGGATCATTTGAGAAGCGTGAGTGCTCTGAATCGGGCTCAGGCACGGTATAGATGGCCTGCCCTGGCCCGGTTGGAAGAGGTGTGCCAGAGAGTGGTTCACTTGGGCTTAGGCGTGGTACGCGCGTGAGTGCAAAGCACGCCTGAGCCCGAAGGTGACAACTTCTGTGCAGATATAACCCAACAACAACATCCACATCAGCTGTACGTGACTAAAATAGTTTCAAAACACAACATTACCTGTCTAAAAGAAATCCTTCAGCCATGGTGTCGTCCTTCCTCCGGCCAGCAAAAGTAACTCCAATATTGATTCGGGATTTTAAAAAGTTTTGATTCAGTATATTTGTATGCACAAACAGCGGATCTGCATTAACAGAAGAGTGCACCAGTTTAAATCTGCATTTGCTGACAGACAGTTTGAGCTACTTATTGGAATTGTGGGAGATGTCGGCCCAACACTATTTTAATTGGATGAACCTTTTTTAGTCTTATGGCTTACCCAGAATAAAAAAAAAAACACATAAAAACATTAAGAACATTTACTTTATTCAGTTCTTAGAATGTGAAGACACTTTCAACCAGCACAACGAAACTGTTTCTGAAGACAATCACCTACTGCACATTTGACTCACAATTTTGCTTTACTTTTGGCTCAAAATTTTGAATTACACACTCAATTTTGCTACACACATCTCATGATGTTCTGATGAAAACACAATCTTATAGTTTTCCTAACCTTGAGTATAATGCAACTAGGCCAAATAACATTTATATGAAACTTTTGCTACTCTTTCTACTTCTATGTAATACATCAATTTTATTTGAGTAATGCATTTTCAATTTAATTTTGCAACTTATAAAGCATTAAAATGTTCCTGAATGCACGTGTTAAAAATATATCTGGAAGTGGCAAATGTTCATTATCCCTTTAACTACCCCACCAAAAAACAAAACAAAAAAAGTTTGGAGTAAGTCTTAACTCCTATTGCTAGTTAACTTAAGCAAATATGTTGTGGAGAATGCAAACTTAAATACAGAAATGCATCTCCATTTTACATATGTAAATATTGTTTGGCATATGAAATTTCAGAATGAATTTTTCTACTTGCTTAAATATGTACATATCTGTTATATGGCACATCAAACCATTAGTTTTGAATTGATACAGTACATTTTTTAGATCTTACACCAGAACAAAATGCGGTTTTATTACAGAATTTACAGACTATATCGTGACAGGTAGGATACACCATACTCCATTTCTCATTCATTTCTATGGTCTTTGCAAACAGTGACTAACTGTCACACAGCTCTGACAGAAAGTCAATGAATGTTCAGGCTAATGTGATTATGGAAAGGTTATGAAAGGCACACGTGATCCAAGTTAGCTATTGCATCCAGTGATAATGTCGCAGTCTCTTCTATCTTCCTACCATCACGATATTGTTTTTTTTTTTTTACCATCAAGAATTGGATTGATAATTGGGAGATCTTGCATAAATAATGGAATATTCAAACTATTCTGTTAAACACCACCATCACCAAAGATCTTCAGTGGGGTTAAAGTCTCAGGTGGCCAAATGAGTCGTGACAATGATTGCTCATTTTCCCCGAATCATTGTGTTTATTTAAACCCAATCAATCTACTTAGGTTTGTCATCCAAGGGTGCGTTTCCCAAACAATGACATAACTCATGGCTGAACTATCATAGTACAATGCATTGTTTGGAACGACGTTTCCCAAAACCCATAGTTTCTCTTTCACAGATCCATTGTTTGAACCACATTAGGTATAACGTAAATTGCCCACAATGATGCTCTAAATGGGGCAGAGTAACTACTTCTTTAGAGAAGAACCATATTTTCTTTGTGCAAATTTTATTGTTTTACACGCACACGAATTTAAAAAAAAGAAATCCAATAATAATTTTGGTAAAAACATGCACTTGTTTTCTATATTAACTGAAATATATGTAAACGGCACATACAGGGCCTATGTTTTTAAATATTATTGAGAGCATTAAAGATTCTATTCTAAAACATAAAATCACTGACAAAAGCTAATTTAAAGATATTTTAATATCATATACTTGCTTATTTATTTATTTGTTCACCGTACCTCATTTCTTCCCATGCTAATTCATTTCAAGTATATTTCATCCTGTTAATTTTATAACACTGTGGGATTTGACCTTCTAAGCTTCAGCCAAGAGCCTGACTGCTCTCTCATCAGGAGATTTGCAAAATTAGATTTCTCAGTGTCCTCAGCTAGCCTCACTTTCACAAAGTTTATTAGCAAGCTTTATTGCGACTGAGGTTGTAAAATTGATTAGCATAGTAATATTGAACAGCACTCTCTTTTTGTGTTCAAGATATAGAACTTTGAATATGTAGGCTCTCTTTGTGAAGTTGTTATGATGTTGAATAAAGCATGATTTATATTTTAGAGCTCTGCATTAGCTGGGAGTTTGAGATTATAAAGCTAATCGTGTGACCACTTTTTTTTAGCTTAATCTGTGCTAGTTTGTGAATAATTTGAAACTGGTGCAACTCCATCTATCCAGCTGAGCCCTGAGGTGTCTCTAAATGTGTTGATTGGAGCTTAGCCGTGTGTTTGGCTCCTAAAAACCCATTATGAGTGAAGTGGGTGTTACCTGGCATCCATGACTGTGTCTCCGAGTCCTACTGCAGGCAGCAGGAGAACTGAAAGCCCCAGATGCAGGACTCGCATAGCTGATCACTCTCTGACAGAGAGAAAGCCAGCCAGGAAGAGAAGCATTCTTACCTACAAAGTCTTTTTATTTTGAAAACTCGCCAAATCTGTAAGATTGGAAAGTTCGCTTGCATCCCTTAATCATCAGCTGGCCTGATTCTTCAAACCAGGTCTCTCTGTACCCTTTCAAAATGAACCAGATTTTCCTCAGTTAACATGCGTAATCATATATTTCTCAGGGACTCAAGTTATTTGGCGGTATGTTTCTCCACCCAGCAGAGCTGTCCAAATTAGATGTTAGTCGTGGCTGATTAGCGTAGATTAACATGAGCTATATTAAGCTGTCACTGAGGCGAACGCAGGCACACCCCAAAATAGCATCCCCTCAACAGCCAAACAGCGCATGGTACAGACCTAATGCCTCCCAGAGGCCTGTGCTAATCACTCATCCCTTAATCTGCCTTAATTCTGCCCAGCCTGTTTTGCCCCAATCTGAATTGTTTTATTTATCTGACTTTTTTACTAAATTACAGCTTTTCTTTTCTTTTTTATATGGGTGTCTGGTTCAAGGTTACTACAGAAAACGATTTGACAAAGATTATAGTTTATAGTTAATAGTTTCAGAATTAATAAGATGCTCATTCTGTGGTGGAATTTACCAGCAGCCACACAGGTCATTAGACATAAATATTAAGTTAGATTTGGGTCGTGATTTGGCATGGGCCGGTATAAGATTCTGACGGTATGATAACCTTGGATAAAAATATCACAGTTTTACGGTATGACGGTATTGTGATTACTGCTCTAAAATATATTCTTTTTAAATGTCTGGCTAAAAAAAAAAATATTTTCCCCCTTTGAACACAATATATTTTATTTTGAGAAACATTTAAAATATTTTGTGGCTGTAAACATGACAGGCTAAATTATTCAAGTGAATCATTGACTTCTGCTGTCTTCATTTGTTTCAAAAACACAGATTTCTTTATGATTTACACCTAAAAAAACAACAAAAAAATGTGAATAAAAAATCTTACACATACCTTAGGAACAGTATAGCATAAAATTTTGGCGGTATGAAAACCTTGACTTTTCCATAACGCGGTATACCTTGAAAACAGTTATCATCCCATGCCTAGTTGTGATGTTGGGTGACTAAAATTCAATGACTAGCCAGCATCTAAGTACAATGTTATTTTATATCTAATAACATCATCAAATGACGTTGATATTTTGTTGGTTTTAAGTTGTGTTGGAAAGTGACCAGAATCCAATGTTGAGCTAACATCTTAAACCAACATCATATTGACAAAAATCATATTATCAAAAATGGAACATGTTAATTAATGGATATTTTCTGTGTGATCACTAAATAAAATCACTAAATAATCAAATAAAACAATTTAAAAACTAAATAAACTAAAATAGTATTTAGTATTTTTAGAATTTAAAAATGCTTAATAACCTTGGTCTGGTTCTGTCACAGGTCGAGTTGGAAAGAGGGAAAATCCTGCATATCAAAGCATTGGCCTTGGGTGACTTGAACAAGTCTGGTCAGAGAGAGGTGTTTTTTGAACTCAACGGCCAGTTACGTTCGGTCTTGGTTAAGGATACAGCAGCAATGAAGGTAACTGTTTACATTCCCGCCTAGATTGGATTGTTTCATCGCTGAAAAGCAATTATCCTGACTCAAACACTACACTCAATCATTCAGACATGTTTCGCAAATGCTCTCTTTTCTCTTTCAAGGTGTGAATAATTTCTGTCATAAGCTAAAAATGATCTTGCTCATGCTGTCATGAGCGTTTATCACTTAAAGACAGGAGTGTTTAAAAAAACAAAATTAGCAGGGCTCACAATGAGTGTTTTTATTACAAGTCAATAGTGTTGTGTAGGAATGCAGTCAGTCACGGACACAGCCATTGTAACTGCTTGTAAAAAATATTATTTGGCAGATTACAGAATGAATTGAAACAACTGAAGGTCTTACTTTTATTGCCCACACAATACACATCGTGATTAAGATGATTCATTCATTATGAGATATCCTCTCCGGTAAAGCATTCGTATAGTGTGTTCTAGTCTGAAGGATTGTTTCCTCTCTCTGTAGATGCTCTTTTTGTTTGTTACTGTCTTGTTTGGCTTAGTATGTCAGAGTCAGGATGCTCCAAACACACTTAGTGTCTTCAGTCACAGATAAGTCAGAGTGATGACACTTGCTCAGCATATGCTCAATAGAGCTCTCCTTCAGCCTGAACACAGCTAGCAAGAACATTTCTCCTTCTGACATATAAAAGTTCCTTTACGCAGGTCCAGCATTTTTCTTCTGCTGCCTGAAGTTTTGATATCTCTGAAATGAAACTTAAATCAGATTTATCTCTATGGCTGTTTGTCAAAAGCTAATATGAATGGCAGATACTAACACTGTAGCTGATATCTCCCTTATGTATCGTGGCTGTGAGGAAACACTGGCTATGTAACATATAAATTATATTTCATGTTAATGCTTATATAATGATTTACACTTTATATACATATTAACATTGCATTTTTTAACGTAATTCTGTAACTATATAACTGATTTTTTGTTTTTTTCACACTGCAGAACTGAACATAATCTTTGATCTTACAATGATAAATAAAAAACTGGTTGTTTCTGCAAGTACATCATTTTCTTTATGCATAAAGGAGGGTATAAAAGGTATTTTATGCAATTTGAGGTCTAAGATGTGGGAACAGTGATGAATGGGTGACCACACAGTGCAGCTTATCATCTAATTGTTAACCTATAGGGTTTTAAATAGTCTGTGCATATCACTTTATAGCTTATAACATGAAGGTTTTGGCTGAATGTATAAATATTACTTTAGGGAAAATGTTGCATCAACTTTTGTTTTGTAAAACAATACTAAACAACTTGATAAATAAATACATTATTTTTTCTTAGTTATTCTAAAAGTTAAAACTCTAAAAAATGCTTTTTGAACTTTTTAACCAGAATTCAGGCTGGTGCTGGTGTACTTAAAAGCAGTGTTGGGGTAGCGCATTGCAGTTTACATGATTTACTTCATGAGAATGCTTTTCTCAAGTAACCAGTAAAGTAATATAATACTTTTTCGTTATCAAGAAAAACATATACAGTTACAGTTGAAGTCAGAATTATTAGCCCCCCTTTGAATTTTGTTTTCATTTTTTTACATTTTTCAAATGATGTTTAACAGAGCAAGGAAATTTGGAGAAAGTCTTATTTGTTTTATTTTGGCTAGAATAAAAGCAGTTTTAAAAATTTTTAAAAACATTTTCAGGTCAAAATTATTAGCACCTTTTAAGCAATTATTTTTTTCAATAGTCTACAGAACAAACCATCGTTATACAATAACTTGCCTAATTACCCTAACCTGCCTAGTGAACCTAATTAACCTAGTTAAGCCTTTAAAAGTCACTTTAAACTGTATAGAAGTGTCTTTAAAAATATCTAGTGAAATATTATTTACTGTCATCATGGCAAAGATAAAATAAATCTGTGATTAGAAATGAGTTATTAAAACTATCATATTTAGAAATGTTAAAAAAGCTGCTCTCTGTTAAACAGAAATTGGGTAAAAAAATAAACAGGGGGGCTTATAATTTTGCCTTCAACTATATACAGTGCTCAGCATAAATGAGTACACCCCTCACGGATCTCTCTTTTAAATTCATATTCTATAGGATGCTGTACAATACTATATTTGTGCATATGCTACACATTAGATTAGTACCAAAGCCAAAACTGCAACTAATTTAGCAAAATAACAAAAAAATCACATTAAGTTTAGCACACCAAACTTAATATGTTGGGGAAAATATGAAATCCAATTGTAATAAACAAGAGTCAAGAGAAACATTAAAAAAGAAAACCTAGTTGAAATTATGAAGTTAGTCATTTTTAGTCATTAGTTGTTTGAATTTAAATGTATGATCTTTCTAATCCTAAAGATGTTAGTTGAACAAACTTTTGTTTTATTGGACTTAGATGTTTTATAATACTGTTTTTGTTTAAATGTCCCAAATCGTATTGTCTATATTCAGTAAGAAACGGCTAAATGTTCATTCATTCATTCATTCATTCATTTTCTTTTCGGCTTAGTCCCTTTATTAATCCGGGGTCGCCACAGCGGAATGAACCGCCAACTTATCCGGCATTTGTTTTACGCAGCGGATGCCCTTCCAGCCACAACCCATCTCTGGGAAACACATCCAAACATTGTCATTTGCACACATACACTATGGACAATTTAGCTAACCCAATTCACCTGTACCGCATGTCTTTGGACTGTGGGGGAAACCGGAGCACCCGGAGGAAACCCACGCAACCACGGGGAGAACATGCAAACTCCACACAGAAATGCCAACTGGCCCAACCGGGACCTGCCCCAACCGGGGATCGAACCAGCGACCTTCTTGCTGTGAGGCGAACGTGTTACTCACGCGCCACCGTGGCGCCCACGGCTAAATGTTCAATTTCAAAAAGAGGTGTATACTCGTTCATGCTGAGCATTGAAGCGAACCCGTAGCTTTGTTTTTCAATGTATTGACTAGAAGCACTCCTGTCCATATGTTGAGAAAAATCAGCAGTATGTGTAGATATGTTGTGTACGATCCAACACGATCTCACTGCAATCTGTAACTTTTTGATTTAGCAGCTAATTCATATGAATTTGCACAATTTTGTATGGCTTTAGGGGCTTGGTGTGGGTGCCATGCCTCCTCTTTAAAACCATATATTTTCATAAGACTGAACTTGTAAGAAATGTGTACGAATTAGCCACTAAACCGACAAAACTTAAAATAGTTACGTTTCCGCATGAGATCAGGCTGTAACACAATCTGTAAACATATAGCTGAAATATCAGCATTTATTTACTCATCTCACTTGCTCAAACACAGATTCAGTATCCCTTAAAATGAATAAAAACTGAGGAATACAAACTCTGAATATTCATTTCTTAACATTCTTTCCATGCGTCCTGTTTTTCATGCAATTCAGGAAAGCCAGCACTGTTGAAAGGTTTGTTTGAGCTCAACAGTTCAGATGTGAATTTACATATAATTTTGCCTGTTTTTTCACAACACATTTACAAGATTTTTTAGATAGTAATATAAACAAGAAAGCCCAGCCTATGGATGGAGCAAGTAGTAAAACTAAATTGTAATATACTCTACCCTAGTTTGGTGAAAGAAAATCATGGTTTGTAGTCAGTATGGGGTGCGAGAGATCTGTGGCTGGCAACATCAACAGCCTGAGGTATCAAGACATTTGTGCTGCCCATTGCATGACAAATCACAGTAGAGGGCAAATTCTTCAGCAGGATAGCACTCCTTCTCATACTTCAGCCTCCACATCAAAGCTCCTGAAAGCAAATAAGGTGTGACAGGATTGGCCAGCCAAGTCACCAGACAAGAACATTATTGAGTACATCTGGGGTAAGATGAAGGAGGACACTTTGAAGATAAATCCCAAAAGTATTGATGAACTCTGGGAGTCACTCTGGGAGCTTTCTTTGCCATTCCAGATAACTTTATTAATATCTTATTTGAGTCATTGCAGAGATGTATGGATGCAGTGCTCCAAGCTCATGGGAGTCACACAACATATTAATTCTGTTTCCACTGCAGCATGACTTTATATTCTATACTGAACAATATTTCTGTTAAGTGTCAAGATTTTTGTCTAAGTAAAGTCGACCTTACTGTCCTAATAAAATAACTCAAAATCAAGCCATTATATCATTTTGGTAAAATATGCATAATCTAGAGGCCTTTGCCTTTCATATAAGCCACTTTTGATACCAAATGATCAGCTAGAAGTCAAGTTATCATTCGTTGTTCCTAAAACTTGGATCGTTCATTCATAGATCATTTACTCACCCTTTACTTGCTTCAAAACTTTAAGAGTTGCTTCTTCTGTTGAGCATAAAGTAATATGATATTTTGAAGAATGCTAGATAAATGTAACCATTTCATAGACTTCCATAGTATTTGTTTTTCCTACAATGGAAGTCAAAGGTTACATGTTTAAAATTTTCTTCAAAATATCAAATTTTTTGTTAAACAGAAGAAAGAAAAAGCATAAAGATTTGTAACCATTTGAAGGTGAGTATAGTGAGTAAATATTTCTGTTTAAAAGTAACACTATAATCATGTAGTTATGAAAATGTCGGGGCTGGTTTTCCATGCAGCATTCTCACTTTTTTATTACTTACATTCCTGTTTGCAACCCTTATTGTAAATATTTAAATGCGCAAAAGTGTATTCTTTTATCCCTTCATTTCCTCATGTATGTTTCTCAAAGCAGAATTGGCATGAAGTATGAAAATAGTAGAAAATAGTAGAGAAATTGTAAAAAATATATATAAAAAAAGGTTTCAGTTGCATCTGGTCTCTCCTGTTGTGATCTAATTCTGTTTTCTGCTCTGCCAGGAGATGCACTTTCACCCTAAAGCCTTGAAAGACGTCCGGGGACAGGTTGGAGCACCCATGCCTGGTAAAGTGGTGGAAGTAAAAGTGAAGGCAGGCCAGAAGGTGGAGAAAGGTCAGCCCCTCTGCGTCCTCAGTGCCATGAAGATGGAGACAGTTGTGAACTCTCCAATCTCTGGCATCATTTCCAAGGTGCACGTCAATGCCGACAGCAGCCTAGAAGGGGAAGATCTTATCTTAGAAATAACTGAATAAAGTTTGCTTTTTAAATCCCAGCTTAAAGGCTACTCTTCAAAAGGCCAGTTTTAGAGTGATTCTGTAATTCAGTGGACTGATGGTGTTGTAATTGCGAACGATTTTGAGATTTGAGAACTACTCTTCTGAGCTTTCAAATTCAAAATACTTAATGGAAATGGTTTTGCTGTTATATTAAAACAGAAGCATATGTTAAAGTATTGCATGTCACCAAAAACGAGTCATTCCAGATTATTATTATTATTATTTTTAAGTCAATTAAAAAGGTTGATTATAAATCCAAACCACAGTACCTGAATTTATATGGATGTTAATGCAACTGTATTTGTGTATGTGTGTGAGAGAGAGATGGAAAATAGCAAGTTTCAAAAGGAACAGCAGTTTCATATTAACGTTATGTTAGTGGAGCGTAAAATCTATTTTGAAGTGTCTGAAATATTAATACCAGCAGATATTTGAGTACGTGCACATTAAGCACGTCGTTGTCGAGCTAACATCATTCATGATAGCATGATTAAAACCAATTACATTGAGCAATAAGCAATAAGATTCAAGACCAGCTATTATTTTGGATTTGTTTGTTATAAAGAGTATAGCTAATAGGATAAACCTTTGTAATGATTATTAATTTGTGAACGTTACAGCACAACAAATGCAACGTCTTCTCACTTTCATTCTACTTTCCTTTTTAATCACTCTATCACCTTTGCACCACAGGAGAGCTCAGATTTGCACTGCCACTGTAAGTGAACAGCGAGTCATTACACAGGCAATAATGAAGTAAACAAATGCTAAAAGTATCTGTGGTGCAGCGAAGAATGGCTTCATTTACAAATACTCCTTCAAAATGTTTGCAAGTGTAATTGTGTAACATGTTTACATAGATGCCATTTAAAAGCTGAAACAATGCGCCTTTGTCCTTCAGCAGAATTCTTTTTACAGCATTCCCTGTTTTAATACTGCAGAAATAGAGACCTTAATTGTGGGTAATCACTGGTGGGCTGTTAATAATGGAAGAGTCTTCAGTCTGTGTTATTAATGATATGCTGCACAGGACATTTCATTCTTGACCTTGAAATAAGCTTTGATTATAGGTATAAATAGAAACCCCACTGTGATACTTCCAGGTGTAAGCTGGAATTATTTAGAATTTATGGATATAGAAATGCTCAAACTGATGAGAGGGGTTTATATACTGATATTGTGCATTCTTTCAGTGTTTCTGATGGTTTGTCATATGATATAAAAGCCAGACCACTCCCTTTACCTATAAGACACTGAAAGAGACATGAACTAGAACTTGAAGCTACTCAATTCTTTTTTGAGCATTCAGTTATAGTAGATGTTGTTTTGTTGTTTACAAGTGAACCGGTAAGAATCTGTGAGGTTCTTTTGAACCCAAAAGCTTTTGGATTTGATATGGAGCATTCCAATTTAACTAACAAGACCAACTTAATGTATACAAAGGAAACTTAATTATCTCATATTATCTATTGCCTATCAAGCTTTTTCTATGCTTTTGTGATAATTACTGTTCATTTTTTTAGTTCTGCATGTAGGTGGGGAACTTCAGTCCTTGAGTTTTCCACTTCAGAATTTCTTTATTGAAGCTGAAAAAGTAAATCTCTGAGTGTTTTAATATTTGAATGTTTAAAAATGAATGTTTTTTTCTGATCCATGTATTTGGATGATGTTTAATTTGAAAACTTGTGCAATAAATTAAATAAAGAATTACAATCAAATAAAACACAAGGTTGTTAATAATGCACTGTGTGAAATTAACTTCTATTCTAAAGACTGCTGATTGTATTAGTGAATTTAATGACCTGTTGTATTCATTGTACTTATAGGCGAAAGGACTGACAAACTTTTTTTTTTTTTTCCTACACTGTAAAACCAAAAAATGTTAAGGGAACTCAAACCATTTGAGGAAACCGATTGCAACAAACCATTTGAGTTTAAAAAAAACTAATCCTAATGAGTACTGTAAACTTAATCCATTTGAGTAAACGAAGCAATTTGAGCACAGTAAAACCCAATAAATGAAGAGAACTCAAACTAATACTGTAAAACCTATAAGTTAAGGCAACTCAAACCGTTTGAGGAAACTGATTGCTACAACTATCTGAGTTAAGAAACGAATCAATACAAGTACTGTGAATATACTCCATTTAAGTTAATGAGGTCTTTAATTAACTGAAAACACTGAGTTCAAAACTTTCTGTACATTTTGAGCTAACTAGACTCATTTCATTTGATAAAGTTGACTGGGTTTTACAGTGTAATACAATATTTTTAGCTACAGCACGGATTATGTAACAGATGTTAAATGTGAGAAGAAAATGAAGGTTGTTGCTATATTGAAATATTTATTTTGCATAAAAAATCTCCAGCTGACAAAGTATTACCCTTACTGAGACTTGCTGGTGAGTACAAATGGTACAGTATTGAATAGTAAATAAATACTTAACTGTAATATGTGGTCACTGATGCACCAAAAATGTCACTCATCAATTACATTAAATAGTTTTTTGAATGATTATAGCCATAAACCATTAACTGCTTTCCGTTAACATTTCCGTTTGCCTGAAAGGCAGATGTTTTGTTGTTAACAGACCATTCAAATGTGTGTAACCTGGAGGATAACATTTGTCATGTGACTGATCGTTTGTCAAACGCAGCACACAAGGGAAAAAAAACAAGTCAATTTCATGCTTTGAGGAGCCCTCAAAATAGTCCTTTCTGTATTCTGTTGTGTTTGTTTTATATATGTTCCCTGTGATAAAATGTTATTTTATCCGAATACACAGATATTTTGGTAACACTTTATAATAACTGGATACTATTATTCATTTACTAAGCGTTAGCAAATAGTTCATCATTTAAGCGTTAACTCTACATTAATAAACATTGAGCAGTTTATTTAGTTTATTTTCATTACTAAAGTAATATTGCATTATTTACAAGTATTTAAAAGCAGTTACCAAGTATTGAAATGATACATAATGAGTAGGAAAAGGATTAATATATTAGTCAAATTATTTATACAACTTACTTTTCAAACATATAATAATGGTTGTTCTATATGTTAATATGCTTCATTAACACAAACTCCTACAGTTTTGTGAGCTCATCTAAAGTGAGGACTATTGCTTTATAAATACTAATTTATAAAAATTAAATATGTATGCTTTGTAAATCCCTTATGAATAATGATTTAGAGCTTGGTTATATTTTAAACAGAAAATTTTTAAAAAATGTTCCAGTCTTATCTAAAAGGAAAATATTATTTAAGCATTGCTAAATAATACTGAAATGTTTAGCATATTGTTTGATCGTTATATTGTTGTTGTTTGATCAAATCTGTTGTATGTGCAGAAAAGGTTGTATTTGGACACTCCTGTTATTCAGCAATGTTTCAAATGTTGGACAAAATATTAAATACGCAATAAATTAAATACAATTAAAAGCAGTCAGTTGTATTTTTTCCACATTTTAAGGATCTTCTTTGTTAAGCTGCTTTGACAATCTACATTGCAAAAGCGCTATAGAAATAAAGATGAATTGAACAATAAAAAACTAATCTAATTAGAGAGAATTTCAATTTCATGTTTATTTGTATAGCGCTTTTACAGTGTAGATTGTGTCAAAGCAGCTTGACATGGATTACAGTAAATTGAAAGTGTCAATCCAGTTTTCAGTGTTGAAGTTCAGTTCAGTTTAGTTCAGTTCAGTGTGGTTTAATATTCACTGCTAAAAGTTCAAACACTGAAGAGTTATCCATCGATGCGCAGTTCTACAAGTCCAGAACCATGCAAGCCAGTGGCGACAGCAGCAAGGAAAAAAAACTATCAATTGGCGAAAGTGAAGGATTAAAAAAACCTCAAGAGAAACCAGGCTCAGTTAGGCATGACCATTTCTCCTGTGGCCAAACGTCTTGTGCAGAGCTGCATAGGCGCCAGAGCCTGGAGAACGCTCCGTTCCCCCTACCGAAGGGGAACGCTCTGGTTACAGAAGTAACCCTCATTCCCCGAGGGGGGGGAACGGAAATGCTATGTTCCGTTGCCACAATGAATGCCCCTTAGATGCTGGGGTGAAAGTTTCTTCAGTTCAAAAAGAATGCTCAGCACTGCTATCGCTGTGCTTTTATTGCCAAATTGATTGCAACGAGCATCAGCTGCGCAAGCTGAAGCAGCCCACTTATTAGCATTTCATTGGCCCGTTTATATACTCTTTCAGATGATTGGCTTTCTGAACGAAATCCCCATAGTGGAATTTTTCCACATAGCATTTCCGTTCCCCCCCTCGGGGAATGAGGGTTACTTCGGTAACCAGAGCGTTCCCCTTCGGGAGGGGGAACGGAAATGCTATGTGGAAAAATTCCACTATGGGGAAATGTATGGAAGCCGCCACAATAAACGGACCTTACCTCGCCCCCGATGAGAGGTTAGCCAGGCTGAGTAGAGCGTGAGCGCACCTGCATCACCGGAGGCACGGTCTTCCAACGCGTTCCCTGGCCCTTACTTATCCCACTTCAACAGAAGATTTACGGATTTAGATATATTTTTCGGGAGTCGCAAGACATCTAGTAATTTCTAGGAATTGATACAACAGTACGTTGGGAAGCGTGCAGTCCCGATAGGGAGGACGCTGCGGAGGCCACCTGCTGCCCGAGTGGGGAGACTGGTGGCAAGAGAACATAAGGACTAGCCCTGAAAAGGGGGAGTACACATATGAATATAAGATGGCTATCAGTGAGGGAAGACATGGTTCCTGCCTGGGAAGGGGGACAGCATCGTGGCTAAATACACATATGGGATCACCAGCAGGGATCGCACATAGCAGGCACCTATACCCAGAACGCGGGTTGACCAGTGAGCAGGCCTACAACGTAATGGGCCAGCGTCTCACTCCTCTGCTGAGTCGGATGCTGGGGGCCTGGGAGGAATCTCTGCAGGGCTCACCTAAGTGGGGAACTTGACTGACAGAGTAAAAAGGTGCACGTACCTCCGTGTTATGGAGAATGGCGCAGCAAGCGTGTTACAACACCTCACCGAGTATTTCCCCAATCACCAAAGGTTACCTAATACCCTTGAGGAAACCGGCTCCACTCGCAGATTGTAGAATCTTGCAAATGTGTTAGGTGTTGCCCAGCCCGCAGCTCTACAGATGTCTGTTAGAGAGGCGCCGCGTGCACGCGACAAAAGGAAGCGATGCTCCGAGTGGAGTGCGCTCGCACCCCCGGGGGACACGGCTCGTCCTGGCTTTGGTAAGCGAGGGAGATGGCATCCACTATCCAGTGGGCCAACCTCTGTTTTGATACGGCACTTCCCTTCTGCTGACCACCATAACAGACAAAGAGCTGCTCAGATATCTAAAGCTCTGAGTGCGTTCCACATAATTCGCAAAGCCCGAACTGGACACTGCAAATAAAGGGCTGGGTCTGCCTCCTCCATGGGCAGCGCTTGCAGGCTCACTACCTGATCCTTAAACGGTGTGGTAGGAACCTTGGGAACATAGCCGGGCCGGGGTCTCAGGACCAAGTGAGAGTTAGCCGGCCCGAATTCCAGGCACGAGTCACTGACCGAAAATCCCTCTTAATCGATGCCAAGGCGACCAGCAGAGCTGTCTTCAGAGACAGAAGTCTTAAAGATACTGAATCAAATGGTTCGAAAAGATCTCCGTGCAAACTCGTGAGAACGAGGGCGAGATCCCAAGAGGGCATGAGAGGGGGGCGGGGTGGATTTAATCGCCTAGCACCTCTGAGGAACCGTATGATGAGGTTATGTCTTCCCATGGTGCCGCCATCCATCGCATCATGGTAAGCGGAGATGGTGGCCACATAAACTTTCAGTGTGGAGGGCGACAGCCTGCTCTCCAGCTTTGAAAAAAAGAAAGCACAACGCTGATCTAGCAATTCCAGGGGTCTTCTCTGCGAGAGAATAGTCACCACTCAGTGAATAGTCTCAACTTCAGGGCGTCGCGAGGAGGGAGAGTTCTGATATCCAGGTCCGCTTGGGCCAGAGAGGTGCAACTAGCCAGACCTGCTCCTCGTCCTCCCTGTCCTTGCACAGTAACTGTTCGAGCAGGCTCACTGGGGGAAACGCTAACTTGCGCATGCCCCGAGGCCAGCTGTGGGCCAGTGCATCCGTGCCGAGGGAGCCCTCGGTCAGGGAAAAAAAACAACTGGCAATGAGCATTCTCGGAGGAAGCAAACAGATCGATCTGGGCATCCCCAAAGTGCGCCCATATCAGCTGGACCGCGGGGTGGAGTCTCCATTCTCCTGGACATAGAAGCTGCCTTGAGAGCGCATCTGCACGATTAAGCTTGCCTGGAATGTGAATGGCGAGCAGCGATTTCAGCTGCGGATGACTCTAGAGGAGCAGACGGCGGGCAAGGTGAGACATGCGGCGAGAGCAGATACCCCCCATGCGGTTGATATATGCTACCGCCGCCGTGCTGTCCGTCCTGACCAGTACGTGTTGTCGCTCCAGCACCGGAGAAAATTGGCAGAGAGCGAGAAACACTGCCAGCAGCTCTAGGCGATTGATGTGCCAATGCAGCTGGATACCTACCCACAGGCTCGCTGCTGCATGCCCGCAACACACGGCCCCCCCAGCCCATGCTGGAGGCATCTGTCGAAACAACAACATGCCTGGACGCCTGTCCCAGAGGCACACCGGCCTGTAGAACGAGGGGTCGTTCCAAGGGCAGAGGGCACGGCGACACAGCGCAGTGACAGTCACCCGGTGTGTGCCCGCGTGCCATGCGTGTCTGGGGACTCGATCGTGAAACCAGTGCTGAAGTGGTCTCATATGGGGTAATCCGAGCGGCGTGACGGCGGCTGCGGATACCATATGTCCCAGGAGCCTCTGAAAATTTCAGGTAGACCATAATTTTGCTGTCGAACTCTCTCAGACAGTTCAACATTAGCCGAGTGCGCTCCTCGGAGAGGCGCGCTGATATGGTGATCGAGTCCAGCTCCAACCCGAGAAAAAAGATCCTCTGCACGGGGGTGAGTTTGCTCTTTTCTCGGTTGACCTGAAACCCCAATAGGTGGACGTGCCGGAGCACCTTGTCCCTGTGCATAATCAACTGCTCCCTTGAGTGGGCTAAAATCAGCCAGTAGTCGAGATAATTGAGTATGCAGATGCCCGCGAGCCACAGGGGCGCTAGGGCACCCTCCGCGAGCTTGGTGAAGACCCGCGGAGACAAGGAGAGCCCGAAGGGGAGGACCTTGTACTGCCAAGCTCGACCCTCAATGCGAACCACAGAGACTGACGGTGGCGTGGAAGAATAGAGACATGAAGTACGCGTCCTTCAGGTCTATCGCTGCAGACCAATCCTGAAGACGAACGCACTGGAGGATGTGCCTCTGCATGAGCATCTTGAATGGGAGCCTGTGAAATCAGCGGTTCAAAACGCGCAGATCTAGGATTGGCCGTTACCCACAGCTCTTTAGGCACGATGAAGTACGGACTGTAAAACCCGCTCTCCATCTCGGCTGGAGAGACCGGCTGTATTGCATCCTTTCGGCGGGAGGACAGCAATATCCTCTCGCAAGACAGGGGCAGACAGGTGGCTGACCCTGTTTTTTTTATACATAACCGTGAACTTGGGTGGCCGTTTTGCGAATTGAATTGCATAGCCGAGTCTGATTGTGCGTATGAGCCACCGCGAAGGGCTGGCCCGCGCTAACCTGGCAGGCAGAGCCCTCGCTAATGGCTGCATCGCTACAATTGATGACGTATCTGCAGTGGGGAAGCACGGAGTGGGAATGCTGATCCAGGACGCGCTGGGATCCCGTGGAAGAGCTGGAGGCGAGAGATCACTCCCACCTCGCTCCCATACTCCGGGAGGGAGGCTGGAGGAGTGGGAGAAAGGAGCCCGTCCTCCCACCGCTCATGAGCCACTGGCGAAATGCACCGATTCTGTGAGCCTGAAGGCATAATGTCCCGGACTGGCAAAGTTCGGCCTGTCACATCCGAGGAAGTGGAAAAGTGCTCTTTCATTGAGCCCGGCCCTCCACCGGAGAAAGAGCAAATTCCCTCTTCTCCAGATGACCCGTCTCAGGGACGCTTCGTGATCCGTTTACCGGACTTAACGGCGCCCTGGGCGGGGCGGGCGGCCCGCTTACGAGGTGCTCAACGCTGCCGCTTCACCGGAGGCGCAGACGGGGCGGGGCAGCACTCGCAGGCAGGCGCCCTCGGCGAGGAGCCGCAGATGTGGAAAGCTCAGTGGGCCGAGCGGTTATACATACCCGCCGATAGAAGACCTAATCTAACTGCTCTCTCACCGCCTCGAATTCCAGGGTGAATTCACAGAAAGTGTCGCCGAACAGGCCAGCCTGGGATACAGGGGAGACAAGAAAGCAAACTTTGTCGACTCCACGCATATTTTTTGCCAGGTTTAGCCCAAGGTGGCGCTCCTGGACCACTAATGTGGCCATCGTCCTTCCCGGGGCACACGCAGCGGACTTGAGGTCCGTGGAGCTCAGTCGCATGCGGTGCGAGGCTTGTAACCAGCCCGGGTCGGAACCAGGGAAATGCACTCCGTCAGGGAAAAAAACAACTGGCAATGAGCGTTCTCGGAGGAAGCAAACAGATCGATCTGGGCATCCCCGAAGTGCGCCCATATCAGCTGGACCGCGGGGTGGAGTCTCCATTCTCCTGGACATAGAAGCTGCCTTGAGAGCGCATCTGCACGATTAAGCTCGTCTGGAATGTGAATGGCGAGCAGCAATTTCAGCTGCGGATGACTCTAGAATAGACTCTAGATAGAAGACCTCATCTAGCTGCTCTCTCACCGCCTCGAATTCCTGGGTGAATTCACAGACAGTGTCGCCGAACAGGCCAGCCTGGGAAACAGGGGAGACAGGAAAGCAAACTTTGTCGACTCCACGCATATTTTTTGCCAGGTTTAGCCCAAGGTGGCGCTCCTGGACCACTAATGTGGCCATCGTCCTTCCCGGGGCACACGCAGCGGATTTGAGGTCCGTGGAGCTCAGTCGCATGCGGTGCGAGGCTTGTAACCAGCCTGGGTCGGAACCACCCTCGTGCAGCTGGGTCAGCGCGTGCGCACATACCCCAGCGTGCAGGGTGGAAGCAGCCTGGCCCACGGCTGTGAGGGCTATGGCTCCGAGGGAGGCAGAAAACCGACACGCCTTGGACAAGAGACGAGGCTGACTTCAGCAGAAAGAGGCACCACGCGCGCCATGGCACTCTCAATCTGGGAAATCAACCCGTACTCCCTGGCTGCTCCACCATAAGGGGTGGTGAGGGCGGAGGCGCACGCAGATCGGGCAGAGAAAGATGCCCTCTAAAACTGCGTGAGCCCACTGTGCACGTCCGGGAAGAAAGGGATGGGAGGCCTTAATCCTCCACATACACCCATCTAGTCGGTCCAATCGCGGGGCTGGGGGATAAACCATCACCAGTCCCACGGCCAAAACAGCCCAGGAGAGCGCGATTATCATGTCTGTTTCTAGATCCGACGCCGCACTCGCCACCCCGGAGGGAGGGAGCGCGTTCGCATCCTTCATCAGACAAGGATAACCCATCCTCCGATGCAGCGGTGGACGTCTGAGCCTCGGTGTCATCAAGTGAGAGGGCGGCCATCCGAGGATGGAACGCTTCTCTCACTCAAAGCTTGAATGGAGCGCGTGGAGGAGCGAGAGGTCCACAGGCCCGAGGGCGGCGGATTTACTCCCACTGTAACCCTCAGATCTGCCCGAGTGCCCACCGCGGAGTGGGGGATAACTGGGGTGGTTGGCCCTTTTGCAAGAGCGAGCCGCGATCTTAACTGCGCAACAGACATGCTACCGCAGTGATGGCATGCACTGTCCGCGAGCACCGCATTAACATGCTGGACCCCCAGACATGAAACGCAGTGCTCGTGCCCATCATCCGGGGACAGGAAACCACCGCATCCATAAACGCACAGTCGGAGCGCCGTCTTGAAAAAGACGTGCTGCACGACCATGTTGCTCTTTTAGTTTCACAACAATACAAACCGCTCTGGAGGACCGGACCCAAGAGAACGCCAGGCAAGGGAGGACCCAGCTCGACCATCTGCCGCTGCGTGTCACACACTCTGGACCAGGAGACCGCTCTTGTTCACTCTCTCTCTGTAATACAGCTGGAGGAACCCTCATGACTCTCTCAGATTGCAACGAGCATCAGCTGCGCAAGCTGAAGCTGCCAACTCATTGGCATTTCATTGGCCCATTTATATACTCTTTCAGATGATTGGCTTTCTGAATGAAATCCCCTTGGTGGAATTTTTCCACATAGCATTGAAGTTTCCCCTACCAAAGGGGAACACTGGAAGTCCATTGTGAAGAAGCTGCAGCTGGGTGCTCACCAGCTGGTGAACAGGCTGGAACAAGGCGAGGACTCACCTGTCACTAAGGTCATACAGGGATTGGTCTCATGCTCTCCATTCCTTCATGACCACCACAGCAGCTGCTCAGGATACAGCCCGGTCCAGGATTATGGAAAACTCGGGAATAAAATAAAACAGGCTAACACATGTGCAGATGCCAAATTATAATGTCTTTTGGGAAGTGTTCCTGGCTCTGGTTGCCCTAAATAATGCAGACTAACAATCCTTTAGAGGATTTGGATTCCAATAGCATTTGTGTTTTATGTGTATACTAATGCAAAGAGATGTGTCTTTAATCTAGTTTTAAACTGACAGTGTGTCTGCTTCCCGAACTGTGCTAGGAAGGCTGTACAAGACTTTAGGTGCCAAATATGAGAAAGATCTACCGCCTACAGTTGATTTTGATATTCTGGGAATAATCAATTTTCCAGATTTAATTGAGTGTAGAGGACATGATGGGATATAATCATGAGCTATATAATGATGGGCTATATAAAATAGCCTTGCAGTGCATACAGTTACAATTATGCAAAGGTGTATCAGGTAATAGGTGAAAACGAGAAAATATATGTTAGGTTGGGGTTAGGGTTGGGGTTAGGGGTAGGGTTAGTGTAAGTTGACATGTCCTTGCAGTTTCTTATAGTCAGTTAAATGTCTGTTGAATGTCCGTATCAACAGATATTAAGAAGACTGTCTACTAATACTCAAATGGACCATCAAAATAAAGTGTTACCGGTAATTTACTATTATTTTTTTTATTTTATTTTTTTGTATTTGAAATTAAAATTGTTGTGAGCAAATAGTTGCACAGATGCCTGATGTATCAAATGTGACACAAAATAAATATGAAAAAAATGTTATACATATGGCAAAATTAGGTCATTGGTTTTGCTAGATGGTTTAATAAATATCTCAGTTCCAGAATATTTGAATTCTCCCTATTTTTTTGATATATCAGGTCCTACAGGGTTAAGGTTTTGAATTGCATGTACGTTACTGCAAAATCTCTTGACTACTTATCCACATTCACCACTGAACACTATTGAGCAAATTAAGCATCATGCTACCGTGTCACTTCAGGCACGCAGGTCAAAGTTCATAGCACTATTTACCAGACAGTTCAAAAGGACGTGGGTGGTGCTGATAGGATTATCAAAACAACATGGAACAGACTGATCCGCAAGTCACGCACTTCGCCAACGGCATATCATGACATTTTGAGAAAAGGAATGTTCTGGCTGCCATGTATCAAAGCAATCACAAAGACTTATCTCAAAGGTGTTATGTCTTTCATTGGCTTTTTTTTTTTTTTTTTTTTGCCCTGGATGCACTTCCTGAACACTTGCTATCTAGCAACTTCATAAAGTCATGCTTCCATAATGCTGTACACAAAGCGTTTCATGTGGAGGTCAAAGCTGAACATGAAGCCCTAATGTGAGTTTTGTGAAAGGGTTTTAACAGCTTTAAGACAGCATCCAGGTCAATCTGTATAAAACAGCCTTAACATGCTTTACAGCAGTATTTCTGGCTACATATATTTATCTACATTTGAATGTTTGTGTTTCTCAGGGATGGGTTGCGGCTGGAAGGGCATCCGCTGCGTAAAAATATGCTGGATAAGTTGGCGGTTAATTCCGCTGTGGCGACCCCGGATTATTAAAGGGACTAAGCCGACAAGAAAATGAATGAATGAATGAATGTTTGTGCTGCACAATTAATAAATACATTATTTTACAAACAAACTGTTATTTGTTGTCCATTAACATTGTAATTCATATTTTTTTAAGGTCCTTTGTTCTTAATGGGATTTTTAGACATCATTTATTATGTGTGCGCACAGCATTTCATTCTTTGAAATTGGTTAAGAAACCGAAATCTCACTGAAGGACATTCTAACAACAGCATCAGAATCAGAATAAGAATCAGTTTTATTGCCAAGTGTGCTTCACACACACAAGGAATTTGCTTTGGCTACAGAAGCTTCCAGTGTACATAAAGTGAAGTGACAACACAGAATAAATATTAAAAAAAGAAGACAATAGACATTAAACAGAGATGCAGACAGTCCAACGATCTGGATTTTGAAATGTATGTACAGATTTGTTATCAATATACAGGTTATAAGGTGCTGTGTACAAATGCGTAAGAAGTATTGCATTGAATATTGTTATAAGGTGCTGTGTACAGATGCAGTTCGAACAGGAAGTGTGCTGGGTGTGAGGCGTCCAGGGTGATTTTGCGAGCCCTTTTACTCACTGTGGAAGAGTACAGTTGTTGAAGTGTAGGAAGGGTAGTGCCAGTTATTCATTCGGCAGTCTGGACTATTCGCTGTAGTCTACGGAGGTCGGATTTGGCTGCTGAGCCGAACCAGATGGTAATTGAAGTGCAGAGGATAGATTGGATGACAGCTGAGTAGAACTGCATGAGCAGCTCCTGTGGCAGGTTGAACTTCCTCAGCTGACGAAGGAAGTACAGTCATAAAGCCAGCCGCTCCACCTTCTGTCTGTATGCAGACTCGTCACCGTTCTGGGTGAGGCCGATAACAGTAGTGTCGTCCGCAAACTTCAGGAGCTTGGCGGAGGGATCTTTTGCGGTGCAGTCGTGGTGTACAGGGAGAAGAGCAGTGGGGAGAGAACACATCCTTGGGGGGCACCAGTACTGATGTGATTTTGCCCATTCTGACTAGCTGTTGTCTATCTGTCAGAAAGCTAGTGAGCCACTAACAGACAGAGCTAGGAACAGAGAACTGGGTCAGTTTTTGCTCGAGCAGTGATGGGACGATGGTGTTGAAGGCAGAACTAAAGTCCACAATCAGAATCCTTGCATAGTTCCCTGGTTTGTCCAGATGTTGTAGGGTATAATGCAGTCCCATGTTGACTGCGTCATCCACAGACTGGTTTGCTCTATAGGCAAACTGCAGGGGGTCCAGCAAAGGTCCAGTGATGTCTTTCAGATATGCTAGAACCAGTCATTCAAATGACTTCATGACCACAGATGTTAAGGCGACAGGTCTGTAGCCGTTGAGTCCAGTGATCTTTTGCTTCTTCTAGATTGGGATGATGGTGGAGCGTTTGAAGCAGGATGGAACTATGCGCTGTTCCAATGATCTGTTGAAGATCTGTGAGAAAATGGGAGCCAGCTGGTCAGCGCAGGTTCTCAGACAGGCTGGTTCTCTGGGCCTGGCGCTTTCCTTCTCTTGTTTACTAAAGACCTGACGTACATTATCCACACCGATCTGAAGATCAGGGGGGGAAAGGGAGATGGCTGTAGGTGTTGATGGCTGTGTAGAAAGATGGTCAGGGCAGAAACTGATGTATGATGTTACAGTCTCTGTGAGCTCGTCTGGGTCGGTGGCTGCAGCTTCAAAAACACTCTAGTCAGTGCATTCAAAACAGGCTTGTAAGACCTGCTCTGTGCCGTTGGTCCATCTTTTAACAGTCCTTAATACTGGCTTAGTAGTTTTACGTTTTTGCCTGTAAGTTCGTATTAGATGAACCAGGCAGTGATCGGAGAGTCCTAGAGCTGCTCTGGCCACGGAGCGATATGCATCTTTTATTGTTGTGTAGCAATGGTCCAGAATGTTATTGTCGCTGGTAGGACATGTAATGTGCTGTTTGAATTTAGGCAGATCATGTGTGAGTTTTGCCTGGTTAAAGTCCCCAAGAATGATAAAAACAGAGTCTGGGTGTTTTTGTTCTGTCTTTGTGATTAGATCAGCCATTAGCATAAGAGCAGTACTCACGTGCGCGTGCAGTGGGATGTAAACACCGATCAGAATAAGCAAGGAAAACTCCCGCGGCGAGTAGAACGGCTTACAGTTAGTTGAAAGCACTTCCACGTCAGGACAGCACATCTTCTTTAACAAAGTTACTTCCGTACACCACCTTCTGTTGATGTAAAAGCATGTCCCTCCACCGCGCGTTTTCCCCATTGCCTCCGTGTCACGATCTGCTCTGTACAGCTGAAAGTCCGGTAGTTGTAATGCACTGTCCGGAATGGCTTTGTTTAGCCAGGTTTCCGTGAAACACAGCACAGCAGAGTTGTTAAAGTCCTTATTTGTGCATGTGAGCAGAAGTAATTCCTCCATTTTGTTAGGAAGAGAGCGGAGATTCGCCAGATGAATGCTAGGCAGCGTCATTCTGAAGCCGTGTTGTCTGTTTTTGACGTGCACACCGGCTCGCTTACCACATCTGCACGTCTTGTAGCAAAACGCCAGAGAAGTCAAAAACCGGCTGGTGATCAATTGGTGTGCACTGCAGAATGTTCAGCAGCTCATCCTGGTATAACTGATCACGTTGGATGAACACAAAACAGGAAAAACAAACAAAAACATAGCGACAGCTGAGTAGCTCCGTATCGAAGTGGCCATTTTCGGCGCCGTCTGATGACGTATCATACTACGCATGCTGTATCGTCATTGTGTAAGGGTCTATCTATTAGTCCAATGACAGAACTAACAGCATGGGAGGAGGTTAAATGTGTGTAAACCTTCACTTACGCAGCTGTAAACAGATTACTAAAAGTTCTTAAACTTTTGTTTCATGAATTTTGACCCTTACTCTTATCTGATTACAATTTATAATAATTTAAATTTAGATTCATCTAATTCAAGCTGATTAGCTTACAGGATTTGGTCTAATTTAATTCAATTCAATTCAATTCACCTTTATTTGTATAGCACTTTTACTGTGTAGATTGTGTCAAAGCAGCTTCACAGAGAAGATTATTGTAGCTTGAAACAGTGTCAGTCTATTTAGATCGATTAACTTAATGAATTCTTTATTTTCAGTTAATGGTTCATTGTTTACCCAAAGTCACTTGGAGTCAGTATGCTGGCCAGTTACATTTGCTCACGGACACAGGCCGCCCCATGCTTGCTCATACATAAAGAATGTTTGATTTAGCCACTAGATTATATCGTACTAAGTCAGTGATTGTCAGAAATCAACAGGTCTCTAATGCTGTGCCTATGCTCCATCCATTGAGCCTGAATGTAGGAACTAATCCTGGTCATAGGCTGCGGAAGCATTAGCCTAAACAATCTACTGGTTACAATGATTTCAGGAGATATTAGAGTTAAACAAGTGTTTTCCGTTTATTTGTCAGGCAAAGATTTTCCATTCCAATTCACAAAAACAAAATAAGCCAATTCAGAAATATACAACATCAATTACCCAAAGATACATTTAAGAGTTGGAGATTAATACCTGGATGTGTAGGAGTACATTGCAGTATATAAATCTTGATGCAAAGCTGAGACTCACTCACTGCAATGGGGTAACCTGGCTACACGATCCCACAGACACTTTTGCACCTTTGTCTTAAATACTCAAATCACAACAAACCATCATAAATTCAAGACAACAAAAGCTTCACAAAGACCCTTGTCTGGTCATGAGTCAACGTAAGACCATTTTCCCTGGAGTGGAGCATCTGGCAAAGATCTTATCAAAGCCAAAACCCAAATCAACAAATATAAGGGAAATTGTGAATCATTACTGTGAAATTGAAACCCTTTTACCTATCACGCAGAGACATTTAAAATGATATCAAACATGAATATAGAGCCACAAGATACACCATATTAAAACTTGGAGATTCTGTGTGGAAGAGTGTTAGTGACCTGCTCTGGAGGAGAAGGTAACGTCGAGGGCAGTGAGGGGGCTCAAGGTGGGTGACCGAGACAGTTGAAGAAGTGGTTACCTGGCTGATCTTCAGCTCAGATTAGAACGTTTATTGTTTTAGTGCTTGACAATTCTCGTCGTCTTGCCTCATTGAATTCCATAACAGTTCTCAGGTCTGCTATTACAGAGAAACTTTACAGTTGTAGTTAGACTTGCATTATCGTCTTTTGTGTGAACAAGATAATAAATCCTACTTTGTGGCTGTTTAGTATATGTATACTCACTGTAGTTATACGGATTGAGAGGCAGATTGAGAGGCACGACCAGCCTAACAGTGACATGAAAAGTCATTTTTTCTTGAATGACAGATCCCATTGATGCCATGTAGATAGAGAAAAAAAGTGGCCCAAGAATTGAGCCCTGAGGCACCCTAGTAGCAAGATGTTGCAACTCAGACACCTCACCTTTCCTATACAGCCTGAAGGACCAACCTGCGATGTAAGACTTGTGCCATGGTTCCTGAGATGCCCTTCGTCATGTGGGTTGGCAGAAGGATGTAACTGTGTCAAAAGCAGTCGATCAGAAATTATCATATGCTTTTGTTTTTATTGCAAACCATATCTTTTTCTCCAAGAAGGTCCATACATATTGCAAAGGTAGAAGTGCTGATAAAAATCAGGGACTGGCTATGATATGTGTGGACATTGGGGTTTTTACGATGTGGTCACATATTGATGAGGCTCTGGATTGGTCAGTTTGAATGTCTCAGTATTTGGGCTTTGGTCACATGATAAAGAAAAAGACAATAATATATCGTAACATTTGCTCTGTCATCTCCTGCTCTGCTCTTCTATCGCCCTGGTCCTTTCTAGCCTTCTACTGCTGTCTAGCTCTCTTTGGGGCCTACCTACTTTCTGTTATTTCTCCCTCTCTTTTTCTTTATTAAAACTGCCTTTATTTTTGCTTTTGGGGTTGGATTGCAAGAGAATGTTTTTAGAAATATACAGCCTAGAAATGTACAGTTTTTCACTATTATACTGATGACATTTTTAGTCATTCAGCAGAACTACAGTTAGAACCGCTTTGGTCAAATCCCATTCTTACAGACCCAGAAAAGTGACAAACCACAAAATTGTAAAAATGTTGCAACAAATATTAATTTAATAACATTTACCAGAGATTTATACATATATATAATCAATAAATAAATGTAAAGTGTCACAAAATTCTGTCAAATATCATTTTATCGTTTTTACAGCACATTTTCACAGCATTTTACTGTAACAATTAACTGTAAAATAGCCCCATCCCTTACAAAATTTGATTAATAAAGTAATGAAACCATACATTGTTATACAAAACTGTAGTAAATTTTACTGTAGTAACCATGTTATATTTGGTGCGTACTGTGTTTTCTAAAACCATGTTTTTTTTTAGACAGTTGTTTATTTAACTAAAAATAATGTTGGAATAATAATAGGGTCACACTTTATTTTCATGGTCCGTTTGTTGAACTTAAGTTACATTGCAACTAATTCTCATTAGATTATAAATAGACTGTTAGTCTGTTAAAATGTCTGTTGAATGTCATTATCAACAGATATTAAGTAGACAGTCTACTAATACAGACCATCAAAATAAAGTGTTACCAATAACAGTATTATTGTAGTAATTCTATAATAACACTATGACTGTAGTAACCATGGTTACTGCAGTAAAACCATGGTTAATTTTCATTGGTGATTATCCTGTACTGGTTAATTATAATTTTATTTTTTTTTAAACTGCTTTCCTCATCTAGAGTTCCTTAAGGTCAAACGAGAATAAAACTCTCCTGGGCTGTTCTATCTCATCAGCTCTCCTGCATTTTTTCCCAAGTCTCTCGCATTCTCAACAATCTTTGAACTCCTCCATCTTGTTTGGCAACAATATCCAGAATGGGAAAGTGATGGAGGGCCGTGGGCTTTAAAAAGACAGGGGGAGAACAGCACGGGGTGAGAGGAGAGCTGGATTAAAGGACCTGAAAAACAGATCTCGCTTGCAGGTCCCACTCTGTCTTGCTCTGCCACTTTCCTTCATCTAGAAAGAAGAGATGAACGGGTTTTATTTCCCTTTCTTTAAAAGGTTAAGTTTTGCTTTGCCTTTCCTCATTGTTGGAGACAAAGTCTCACGGAGTCTGCCCTCTCACAGACTCCCTATCATTATTCTTCCCTTTCTCTTTCCTGTGGATTTCATTTACATACTGTCTGTCAGCCTACTGTGTGATTTGTATGTATCATTTGCATGCAAACTAAATATTGCAGTCTCTCTTCCATCTGTACATATATATACACACAGTTGAATTCAGACAAACACATATATTTCTTTCCTAAACATGACTGGGGTAGAGATGGGAATAATATAGACTGATTATCCAAATGTGTGTTTGATCTAACCCAATGCTAAAAAATTAGAGCACATAAGGGGCAAAACTTTGATGTATGAATTCCGATGAATAAAAGAAAAACTCTTTTTAAAGCGGAGTATAAAAACAGTATCCTTGAAAAAACAGGTCATACCAGCCGATTAAATGAATGGCCAGAGGAAAGGTGCAGAGGAAAAGTGGGAAAAAAATACATACACACACACACACACACACACACATACTGTAGAGAGAGAGAGAGAGGGGGGAGAGAGAGAGAGAGAGAGAGAGAGAGAGAGAGAGTCTACACAGAGGGAGAGTCTACACAGTTCTGCCTGTATATACTACTAAAAGCCAAAGCAAAGCAAACACAAGATTATTATTATGTAGTATAACTACATTAAGTCATAGAATATACAATGGAGAGAGGTTGTCTTAATTTCTCTATTGTTTTAGCAGTAGTTTAAAAAATGTTAAAAAGTTAAGAGTTATGACTCTTTCACACAGGAAGTATTCAAAAAATGGGGCACCACGGTGGCGTAGTGAGTAGCACGTTCGCCTCACAGCAAGAAGGTCGCTGGTTCGAGCTTCGGCTGGGTCAGTTGGCATTTCTGTGTGGAGTTTGCATGTTCTCCCTGTGGTTGCATGGGTTTCCTCCGGGTGCTCCGGTTTCCCCCTAAATTGTAGGCTAAATTGTCCATAGTGTCTGAGTGTGAATGAGTGTATATGGATGTTTCCCATGGGTTGTGGCTGGAAGGGCATCCACTGCGTAAAACAAATGCTGGATACCCCGGATTAATAAAGGGACTAAGCCGAAAAGAAAATGAATGAATGAGTATTCAAAAATGATTTTGAAAGTAAATCTGTTTGTGGGACAACTGTTCCTAGTATATGATGTAGGACATAAAACACAACAACAACTTTAAAGGGAAAGTTCACCCAAGACTGAAAACTCTGTGATCATTTACTCACCCTTCAGTTGCTATTAGCCTGTTCTACTTTTTTCTTATGTTTAACAAAAAGGAAGATATTTTGAAGAAATTTTCTTGTACCCAAGAAAACCTGTAACCTTTGGCATCCATAGTATTTGTTTGTCCTATTATGGAAGTCAATGGTTTTCTTCTTCCTTTGTGTTCAACAGAATTAAGATACACATAAATATTTGGAACCACCTGAGAGTCAGTTGAAAGTGAATAAACTTTCATTTTTGGGTCATTTTTGAACTATTTCTGCAAACATACATGACATGCCATCAATAATTTAATCATATTTAATGAGTAACATACACTTCTGAAGTACAGGATTAAAAAAACAAAGCTTTTCCAGTTTTCTTTGACTTTGCAACTTGGTCAAAGCTGGTCAGGCTGGGAGTTGACCAGCTATGACCAGCTTGACCAGCCTAGCTAGACTGGGAGCCCAACCAATGCCAGCTATGTCCAGCTTAAAACAGGCTGGTCAAGCTGGTTTTAGCTGGTTTAAACTGGTCATTTTCCATCCTGACCAGCTAAGACCAGGCTGGAAATGGCTGGAAACCAGCCTGGAAATAGCCAAAACACCTCTAAAACCAGGCTGGGCAACCAGCTAAAACCAGGCAACCAGCTTAGGCTGGTTTAAGCTGGGTTTTTTTAGCAGGTTTTAATCAAAATGTCAATAAATAATGGATGACCTATGCTGGAGCTGAAGGGCTTGCTTCAATGGGACAGAAGATGACTCGATCATTTCAAAGTAATTCAAGTCATTTCAAGACTTCATGTATAAGTGAAGGTAAGACCAGTGTGTGAATCGTGTGTCTGTGTGTGTGTGTGTGCACGTATGCTTGCGTGTATGTGTGTGTGTATGTGTTTGTGAGTGAGAAAGAGAGAGCGTGCATTTGCCGTTAAACTGTATCACTTGTTATTGCTGTCTGAGGCATCCACCTTGGTATACTAATGTATAATAAGGTAATGTATATTGCTATACATTTTACATTGTTCCTTGGCAGAGTACCTGCCATGTGTGTAGACAGAATGCTGATATGTTATATTAAACACAATTGTTAGTTGGCAATTGTAACGTTATTGGGTGCATATTTGTAAATATGACCCTGAGAGAGTCTGTGCTTCACCAGCCACAAACCTCACCGCACGTCACTGGTTTGTGAAGGGCTACGAAAAAACAAGGAAGCTTGTGTGAGCTGCTGTAAGCTTGGAGCGCTATGTTTTCAAGTGAAGCTGATATTAAAACATGCGTTGTTGAAAGTCTGTGTGTGCGCTAAGATTCAATCTTCTCAACATCGGTCACCTTTAACCAAAGTAATATAATTACCATTTCAGTTTTACGCTGCTTGGAAGGTATTAGATTAATTGTAAGTTGCTAGATCATTTGTATTGAGTTGTTTGAAGCTCTGTCCGGCCACTTTACAACATTCTTAATGTAACTGCATTCTTTTTGAAGCTTCTTGAAACCCTAGTCCACTTTCACTGTCACTGCATGGTGGAGAAAACAGCCAGCACAGTTCGTTAAAATCCTCCTTTTGTGTTTTACATAAAAAAGGAACTCCTATGGGTTTGAATACGACACTAGGGAGAGTAAATGATGGGTTCTAGATAAACTCCCCTTATATCTTTTTCACACCCAACTACAGTCACTTTGTTATGTTGCATCATTCTCTTTTTCTATTGCTGGTCTCCAGAATCCGTCTCCACCACAATGCTGCTCTCGTGTCCAATCGGCCCTCTCGTATGTCTTCCTCCATATTTCTCTGTCTTTTTTTTTTAATCTTAGTGAATGCATCCCTGAGGCTGTGTAGTCGCAAGGACAGGTGGCCTGGCAGTGTGTGTTAGTGCGTGTGTAGTACAGATGACAGGTAAGTGTGTCTGAGCGCACAGTCACGTGTGAGCATGTGTGTGTCATCTCAGTGGTGGGTCCTGAGGTTCTCACGATGCCCTTTCATCTCCAGGAATGTTCTGTCATTCTGTGTTTGTGTCAGCCACCCCCCTTGCGCTGTCACGACAGGGGGGAGGAAAAGGGGACAGAAAGAATGAGGCAGAGTAAGGTTAACGGAATGAAGAAATTGTTTCTATATTTTTCCCCCAGCCCTTACCAAGCTAGTATGAGCCACATTTATTCCCTGAGAACTGTTTCAACATTTGACGACCCCTGGATATCAAACGCACATATTTATTTTTATAACAACACTCAGAAAGGGAGAAAGATAGAGAAGGGAGGCCCTTTATGAGTCATAGATGCTTATTTTACTGTCTCCTCCTCCATGCTGGTGTGTATAAATAATGCGGCCCCCTTGTAAAGAACACGTGGGCCTGTTCTCCCTAAACACCGCACAACCTGTGTGCATCTGCTCTCTGACTCACACACACAGGCTCTGGTTTATTCATCCGTTAAACGAACGTTCACTGATTCTGTTACATCCTGTCTGGTCTCCAACATTTTAATATTGCAGAGGTAATGTGTGTGTATGGGGGTGTGTTTGCCTTTGGCTTGTCTTAATATGATGATATGACGTCTACAAATGTGCATGTGTGATTAACATTAGAGACACCATGCAGTTTTTTTTTTTCTCAGGTTTTTATTTTTTTAAATGGCAACCCGACACATGGCATGAAAATGACATTTTAAAATAAGAAGTGAAATATATTTTTTAATCATGATCATTCAATATTTTGACTTTGGGTGCTCAGATTTTCTTTCTATGAAACATATTTCTGTTGTATTTGCCCCTCACTATGCGTATGCTCATTCTACATTTACATCTTTAAGCATTCTGAGTTCAAGAAACTGGCTAAAAATGGAAGAAATGGCAGCATGTAAGAAAACATTCATTCAATACATCTATGTGTACAATCATTTGGACTCTTGTCAAATGAAATATCGCATTCAATAAAGATAATATACAGGTCTATGTGTATAAATATGCTAATGTGTTATATAATGTGTTATATAAATATCAGATGCAAACACCACCACATGTCTACAAAATCCAGAATATAAATAACGTAATCTGCCATGTAATCACTGTAATGAAACCTCCATCTTGTTTTGCAATGATGCAAGTCTTTACTGAAGTTTCAGCAGAACAAACAACCGTAACGTGAATATTGAGATTCGCAGCAGCTGAGATTGTTTGTTGAAGGTAAGTTCATCGACAGATCAAAAAAAGAAATGTAACCCTTGTGACAAAACTAGATGTTATTATTGTGGAGCACGTTTGCCCCTTATAAAAATAAATAAATAATAATGTAGACGCTTTTGTATGCTTTCATCTATTATTTTGTGATATCTGGAAGATATCCGCACGGGTAAAACTATAGTAATTTATATTAAACATGTTTTTGAACCACATAGTAAAGTGTATACTGTGTACAACTTTTTGTTAATGAATGCTACAGAATACTGCAGGAACTGATACATTGTCATAAATACTGTAACGTTAGTGTAAACTGTTGCTGTGATAAACTGAAGCCAATTATTTGTTTATTTATGTTGTATAACACAGCAACAATATAATTACTACGACGGTTTAATTCAAGTAATTATCTAGAGTATGCTTCCAAACACTATAGTATTTTTTTTTTCATGTAACGTAATAACTTATACTGTATCTAACGCCTCGATGACAGGCAAATATACTTTAGTTCAGTAGAAAACCCGGCCCTTCATGATATAAGGATCATGCCCAACATATGTGATTAATTTCTGTGTATAACTCCTTTGAAATAAGGTATAAATCACAAAAATACAGACTTTTCTTTATGTCTCCAATTCAGTTTTTTACTTCCAGCCCTCCATCTGAATTTCGCGCATCACCAGAACCATGTGATCAAAAGCAACCTATTTCTGTCTGTCTCTCTCACCCTCACATACACTCATACACAAAGCATGATGAACACATGAAATAAACGTGCTAAATAATACTATTTTGTCAATAAAATACTTCAAGAAACAGAGAAGATGACTTGTTAAAGCTTTTTAATTCAAGTGGTGGAGGTTGACATACTTTACCTACTTATTTTTATAAACCCATTAGAGTAACCTAGCTGTTTTAGGGTAATATGCTAAATTGCTAAATTCTTCCAGTGCACCGAAACGTTCATGCCCTGAAAATTCACACAATGAACAGAGAATCAATACTCACTATGAGCCCCTTAATAGAAGTTCAGAAGTACAAATTATGAATAATGTGATCCATATCATCAAATGTAATGACAAAGGAGAGATTTTTTTCAAAAAAGACATGGACTAAGCACAGAAATTAACATTTAAAATGAACTAACAAAGCTAGATAGGTTTGGAAAAATCTACCAAACATTTATAATTGTTTAATAGTTGAAAACAATTTAATTACTTAGCCATAATGTACTTGATCAAATCAATATATAAAAATGACTAGTTCTGCTGTTGTTTATAAATCCAGTTTTGATGATGTGCAATGAGAACATTCTGATGTCACACTCAGTGTGCCCTAATGTGTAGTAAACTGAGCTCATCAGTGGCCCTACCAGTGCGCAAAGTGGTGCACATGACCTACTGATGAATGACCTTGGGACCCAAGATACAGATTGAGACGCAGCCTATGTGTTTGTTGATTCAATACAAAAATAGGCACCCAATTTCAAAACACAATAAATTAACAAAAGATACAATTAAACATTAAAGCTGCAAGCAGCGATGAAAGGGACCTCGCACCACCGGCTCACCGCCGCCCGGTGGCCCCACCATGACAGTAAACAGCGGAATATTAATTTAAGCTGATATATCTAAAAAAAACAGAGAAAACCACAGATTTATGCCAAACTTCCTCCTGTCAGCAGGTGGCGCTATGACTGTGACTACTTATTGGCACGTGGATGTCTTCAGGAGAGGAATTTTATCAAACATGTGAAGTTTCAGGCGGGTCGGACATTGTGTGGCTGAGTTATAAGCCAAACTTCCTTCTGTCAGCAGGTGGCGCTATACTGTTACTTAACATTGCCATGTAGATGTCTTCAGGAGAGGAATCTTATCCAACATGTTAACTTTCAGGCAGGTTAGACATCGTGCAGCTAAGTTATAAGCCAAACTTCCTTCCGTCAGCAGGTGGCGCTATACTGTGACTCAGTATTGCCATGTAGATGTCTTTAGGAGAGGAATCTCATCAACCCTGTGAAGTTTCAGGCCGACTGGACATTGTGCGGCTGAGTTATAAGCCAAACTTCCTTCTGTCAGTAGGTGGTGCTATGACTGACTCAATATTGGCATGTAGATGTCCTTAGGAGAGGAATTTTATCAACCATGTGAAGTTTCAGGTCGATTAGAGATTGTGCAGCTGAGGTATAAGCCAAACTTCTTTCCGTCAGCAGGTGGCGCTATGACTGTGACTCAATATTGGCATGTAGATGTCCTTAGGAGAGGAATTTTATAAACCATGTGAAGTTTCAGGTCGATTAGAGATTGTGCAGCTGAGGTATAAGCCAAACTTCTTTCCCTCAGCAGGTGGCGCTATGACTGTGACTCAGTATTGGCATGTTGATGCCTTCAGGAAAGGAATCTCATCAGACCTGTGAAGTTTCAGGCTGATCGGACATTGTGCGGCTGAGTAATAAGCCAAATTTTCCTCTGTCAGCAGGTGGCGCTATACTGTGACTCAATATTGGCATGTAGACGTCTTCAGGAGAGGAATTTTATCAACCCTGTGAAGTTTCAGGCCGATCGGACATTGTGTGGCTAAGTTATAAGCCAAACTTCCTTCCGTCAGCAGGTGGCGCTATAACTTTATGTGGATATTGGCTGGTAAACGTGTTCAGGTCAGGACTGTTATCATACGTGTGAGTTTTGAGGCTGATCGGACAATGCATGACTGAGTTATAACAACTTCCTGTTTTGTGGCAAATGATCAAAGTTTGAGAGACCGCCACGGCCACGCCCATCGATGAAAACTCTAGATCTTCGCAATTTATCATCGCCAAGGCCTTTAGATGATAAAACCCAGTTTTGGTGTTGATCCGATTAAATACCTAGGAGGATTTACAGGCGAATACAATGCCTGGAAATGGCAAAAACGCCACTTTTTCATCGGAGAAAGTTGAAAACATCCGACTTCCTGTTGGGTTTGAGATTTTGCTCCAAGAGACTTTTTTGTAGGGTTTGGCATGTTTGAGGTGTGTGCCGATTTTCGTGCGTGTGCGTGATTCCTGGCTCGGGGGCTAGTCCGTCAAAATTTTCTAGGTGGCGCTGTCGAGTCATTTTGCCACGCCCACTTCCGAAACCCATATTAACCCGATTCTGGGGCGTGTGCAAAGTTTCGTGAGTTTTCAGGCACGTTAAGACCCCCAAAAATCAGATTCATTCCGCAGAAGAAGAAGAAGAAGAAGAAGAAGAAGAAGAAGAAGAAACAGAGCAATTCGAATAGGGCCTACGCACCGTTCCGGTGCTCGGTCCCTAATAAACAGAGCAATTCCAATGGGGCCTACGCACCGTTCCAGTGCTCGGTCCCTAATAACCAGGGCCAGACGGAATCTGCGTGCATTTTGTGCTATTTCTGCGGAGTATTTTGTTAAAAATCTGCGGATTTATGCGGAATGGTTTTAGGAGTATCATAACTAAAAAATTAAAGTATCAAATCAAAAGTAATACCTTTTTAACTTTTATTTAATGTTTACAATGCAAATCCAATTAGATCCACTTTATTTGGTAAACAAAGCAAGTCTCTCGTATAAAATATCTTCTAAAAGACAGAAAATAGTACTTTACAAACTGTATTGTAAATAAACCATATGAATATTTTCATATTTATCAATATTTTTACTGAAATTAATTTGAAAACTGAATAAATATAAATTTACACACATTTAAACCAGTAATTAAACAGAATTAATGATGGGCTAAAAATCTGCGGAAATCTGTGGAATTCTGCGCGCGCAGATTCCGTGTGGCCCTACTAATAACTTATGACTTTACAAGGTGGAGCTGAGAAAATTTATAATCCATATATGCCAAATTTTGTATGCTGACGTGTATGTAAACAGATGGCTAATGGAGTTGTTGCATAGCAACACATAAAAACAATCTGGTGCAGCTTGCAGCAAAGTCTAGATAGGATACAGCTGTGGATACGCACTTCAATATTGCATCATTTTTGTGACATTGTATAACAATAATTATAATTTTTACATTACTGTGACGGTTGGCTTCAGGGTTGGGTAAGGGATAGACATTTAAAAATACAATTTATTCTGTAATTTAATAACTCTGTACAGCTACTGTTTTTACATTACTGTGACAGTTGGCTTAAGGGTTGGGGTAAGGGTAGACATTAATAAAATACAATTAATGGGAAATTAAATAATATAAATATTTCTTGTTAACTTCCAGCCCCAACCGTATCTGATCTACAGTAGCAACAACCGCTTTTTGTTGCATTGACCATTTTCAAAATTAAAGTGTCACATACAAAGTAAGTTAATGCAGCCTGGGACATGCTGTTTACAATCCTGTGTTCATCATATCAGTGGCTGCTGAATGTTTGATAATGAGATTGCTTTTCAGGTTCAGGTGGCGTGTAATGTGACCTTAAGTAGCTACATGCAAATAAATGTAACAACGCCAACAGTCAGTGTTGTGTCCTGATTGGCCTGCTTTTCGACAGGGTTTTACACTTGAAATTTTGAAAAAAATTACTAATAATAAAAAAAATCAAATTATTAAACAACAAGGAGCCTCACGGTGGCACAGTGGATAGCACAATCACCTCACAACAAGAAGGTCGCTGGTTCGAGCCTCAGCTTGGTCAGTTGGCATTTCTGTGTGGAGTTTGCATGTTCTCCCCATGTTGGTGTGGGTTTCCTCCAGGTGCTCCAGTTTCCCCCACAGTCCAAACACATGCTCTATAGGGGAATTGATTAACTAAAATGGCCGTAGTGTATGAGTGTGTGAATGAGTTTGTTTGGGTGTTTCCCAGTGATGGGTTGCAGCTGCATAAAATGTGTGCTGGATAAGTTGGTGGTTCATAAGCCAACAAGAAAATGAATGAATGAATCAATAAACAACAAAGAGGTATGAATTTTTTTTTATGTATGAATTAGAATTTTTTTTTACTTGAAATAACATTACGTAATTACATAAAGAGTTACTCTTCCTAAAATGTTCGATTAGAAAATTGTACTTTGGTGAGCAGTTTTTCAAAAACTAACAAAAAAAAAAGGATTACAGACACCTTTACTAAATATAGTGTACATTAACATACCACAAGCTATTATACTGACTGAATACAAACATCTAGTGTCCCAGTCATATGTTTGGTTCGTAACCAAGGTGGTCATGCATTTCATAACAGTATAATTAAAGTTTTTTTCTTGACCTCAACCTCAGTGTTACAAATTCAATTTGTAATTAAATAAAATGTAATTTAATATTAATGGCACTATGCAATTATTTGCAAGAGCATTGACACATTGATACAAAAAGTAAATATTTATCAGGAAAATATTTATGACAGTTATATTGTCCTCATTACAGTCATGTTTATGACAGATTTATGAAAAGTTATGTTGTCTTGGTAATGTGTTGTCATGACAAAGACACTGACAGGTTTTGTTGTCTTGGTAAAAAATGAGCATTCGTCCATAAAAGCTGAAGTGAGAAAACAAACATTTGCAAGTTTTAAATGTTAATATATTCAAAATGTTTTAATTTTATATTTAAATGTTCAAATAAATCAAGTGTTTAGTTTGAATCAATCACAAAAAACATCTGCCTTACATTTTTACTGGAATAACTTTCATCTATTTCTCCATTGAAAAAAAAAAGATTAACTGTAGTTCAAGTGAACCTCTTTCTTTTTAAACATGTTTTAATCTTGTATTTAGTCTCATTAAGGTGCTCTAAGAAGCTGCGCTGGGGCCATATTCCTGCTGAACAATATCAGATTGTGAAATGCTTCCTTACTGTGCCAGTATTATAGGCTAGCAGTAAGAGTTGTTCTCTTGCAGTATGTTCAGAATAAATCTGCCTGCCTATTTTGGTAAATATGGGAGTTTGATATATTTTTACTGTAAATTAAGAGGTATGTTTTCTCTGTCCATTTTCTGTTGTTTTATCCTATTCATCTGTCAGCCTATCTATCTATCTAAATACACTCTCAGAAAAAAAGATACACGATGGTACAAATAATATTCTTTGAGGAACTGTTTTGTACCTTTGTAAAAATTGTACCATATATGGTACTGAAAAGACCTCTTATGATACTGTTCTGTGCCTTTTATGGTACATCTGAAATGAAGGTACACAATTGTTCTCATATAAAAGGTACAAAGGTGTTAAACAACTCTTTCTTTATTACAATATCTATGAAAATAAATATGACTGGAAAGGCAAAGTGAATTTTATGAATAATTTCCACATTTAACCAAGAATCATCATTTAAAAGTATATCTATCTATCTATCTATCTATCTATTAGTCTGTCTGTCTGTCTGTCTGGTATTCTGTCATAACTCTTGAAATTTGATTCTGTCCTCCATAACATACCTTAAATATTTTTTTTTTCTATATCCTTTAACATGTCTAAAAGCTGAGGGTTGGATTTGTCATACCCAAAGGCAGTCTGTTCTGTCTAGCTGGCGTTGGACAGGCTGACAGTCTTCATGTCATCTCTGGCAGTGTCTCTCCCTCGAGACTCAACATGGGTGCTTGGATTTCCAATGAGAGCATGAAGCTCTGATTCTTATTTCAGGTGTTGCTTTGAGGCGATGTGTGTGTGTGTGTGTGTGTGAGTCTGTGTTATTCCAGAGGATTAGCAGGTGAGTTTCTGTATTTGAGACTCACAAGCGTATGCGTGTGTGTGAAAACTCAAAGCTCCTGCTTGCCAGAGTCATACGTCAATACTTCTAGATGAAACTGATGCTATGTGATCTATATATAAATATGTTGAATAAATCATACATGTCAAGGGTTACAGTTGAGTGGCTTTGCAACATTTCTCAGATCAGAATTTAAATTATACCTGTTTGTTTAACCTACATCCTGTAGTAGTCATGTCTGTGCATGATATTTTTCATTCTGATGAAGAAATTGTGATTGCTTTGGTATATATTCAATTGGCTATATGCATGGCAAGTGTTTTTCAGCAACCGATAAACTTCCAGTGAAAGGTTTATGTGAATTTTTTTTATTTCATAAGGTTACTTTAACAACATTGATAGTTTTAATAAAATTATAATACAATTAGTTAAATAGATTTTTGCATTAATTTCCTTCTTCAAGCGTAAAATGTGAGGCTGTTTAAACGCAAGTACCATCAGGAGCAGCAGATGAGCATTGAAACTCCATTGCAAATACTGTGGTAAAAGAAGTGTACATATTTAAAAGACGACACAGGACAATGTCATTTAATGCACTGCTTCTTGTCTGATGTGATACACACTTCATATCTTGTCTCAATCAGACAGTGAAGATTATTGATAAAAAGTTATGCAATTTTATAATGGCATGGCATTTCACCAGAAGCACCTGAGCTGGCTTATTTAAAAATAAAAGTCCATGTTAATATATAACCGATTGATTGTGTCAACCCAGGCTCATTCTGAAAATGTACCTCTATATACATTTCTGGAGACCGTGACATAAGTCCCTGGAGCTACTTTTATTTATTTATTTATTTTTTTGCAGTTATGGTTCTCGCGAATCCACAAGAGGCTGCTGTGTATGCTATTTGAGATCTCAAAGTGGGGTTTATTTATAAACTAAATTTCGAGAGGATCACGTGCTTATGATTGAACACAGCTAGTACCTCATCAGCTCAGCATAATGCACCAATCAGACGAATCATGACTCACTGTAAATTACCAAAGCTTTCCACTCCAGTCATCTTCGTCTTGAAGAATCCCCCCTTCCACCCCAACTCCTCCCCTTCTCTGATAGGGTGGCACGGTGGCTCAGTGGTTAGCACTGTTGCCTCACAGCAAGAACGCCACTGGTTCAGCCTCTCCCCGAGCTAGTCGGCGTTTCTGTGCGGAGTTTGCATGTTCTCCCCGTGTTCGCGTGGGTTTTCCCCGGGTCCTCCGGTTTCCTCCCACGTCCAAAAAACATACAGTAAATAGACTACTTTAAACGGCCACCTAAGGCAATCCTAGTCAGATACATCTCAGAACATTCATAAGCGGGGGGAGTTCTCAAGACTCACCTGAGCTCAAACTCTCACCCTTTAAATGGGAGGGAGCCCCGGGCTCAAGGATATTCTGAGCTCAGGGCTCTCTCCCGGGACAGCATGCCAAATACGCTTCATTATCTATCATCAGCTAAGTGTGAACTCTTGAGTTTCTTTTGCGAGTGCCATTCATCCCTGCTGTTCTCTCATAAATCCCCTAGAGGCCGCTGTTGACTGGCTGTTTGACTGACTGAATGACTGACTGACCGATCTACTGACCCACCCTCTCCCTTCCTTAAACCCAACCAATAGTATTCTAAAAAGCACAGATTGACCCGTCCACCCACTTCCCTAAAATCAACCGACAGTTTTAAAAAGTAATCCAGAAAAAGAAAAGCCCTCGTCTGATTTTGACCACGTTTTACCACATTCTCACCCTTTTATTTACTTTATTTTATTTTTTGGCTTCTGTTATTGTCTTACCCACTTTCCGAAACCGTTCTTCACCGGATTCAAACCCTGTCATTGTGGTCATCTCCTCTTTGCGTCTCAAGTCCACTGATGTGCATGATGAGCTAACTGGACAAACTGGTAACAGTCAGAAAGCTGTATATACGGAGGTAAGCGGTCAGCTGGTAAGCGCGAAAAGGAATGGCATCATACCGCCCCGTAGCGTAAATTTAAAAAATTACATCCAGCCATACGTACTTCAGGCTACATAATTCACGATCTCCAGAAACGTACATAGGGCTACGTTTTCAGAATGAGCCTATGTTGGATTATGTACAATTGCCTGCTTAGTGTCTCTCCACAATGAACGTCCAGCATTTCCCAGCCTCTGGCACCTAGACTGCAGTTCTGCACTGGAAGTTTGGCCAGAAGAGAACTGGTCTTGCCCAGCTGGGCCTGTTTTTTTCTTTGCTTTCATCAATTAGTGAAGTTTGTTCCTTGCTACAGTCGTTACTGGCTTGCTTGGTTTGGGATTTTCAGCAGTAAAATTTAAACTGCACTGAACTGAAGTAAACTGAACTTCGGGTGCTTTCACACCTAGGCTCGTTCGCCTCCTTGGCGTGGTTTGTTTAGCATATGTGAATCAGCAATCATGCTCGGATCCGTGCCAAATCAATCGGTCAGAGAACACCTGAATGAGGTGTCTCGGCTTGATTGAAACGAACCCTGGAGAAGATCAATTGTAGTGAGAAAGCAATACGATCCAGCTACAGTAACTAATGAACCAGGCTATATCATAGTGTATTACGTATATGTATAGTAATAGCCACATATACGGCTATATTAAGAGAGAATTATGAGTAGGGTAGGATATCATTCCTACCGGTAAATGTGCGATTCATGTCGAATACGAAAGTGAAAGCATGTTAACTATTAACGAGAGCTGTTTATCTGTTAGAAAAATTGACCAAACTGCAGTCTTGGTTTATCTGTTATTTCTTTCTATAATGTGAAGCCTATAATGCATAATTCTAGCCAACGACTATGTATGAGAAAGTCTTACCTCTGATTTATATCAGGTGACTATCTCTGTGGGTGTCACCATTCAAAATTAAAGCACAGCTTTTCACTTATAATGTCTTATTGCTCATCGTCGTAGCAGCTGAGCAAGACTCTGACCAATGTGAGTAGAGTTTACTCGCACATGACTTGTTTTAGCTATTTTGGTCCGTTTAGAAAACTGCCTTGTGATAGTGAACCGCACCAAGAACAAAAAGCAACATCGAAACAATTTGAATCCCTATTTTGGAACAAAACAACCGATCTACATGTGTGAATGCACCCTTCAACTCTGAAAACTGGACACAGTTTACTTCAGTTTACATGTTACGCTGCTTTGACACAATCTACATTGTAATAGCGCTATCGAAACAACGATGAATTGAAAGATGAACTGAACTGCTTACTTTTTTTACTGCTTACCTGTTTTCTGATGGATAATCTAACTCCACAAAGTATCTAGCCTATATATGTATATCGAGACAGTTAATTTATTGAGGGCAAAATAGTTGAACAGCTTGTCATAATCTGTCAGTATGTTTTAAATTCATTCATTTTCTTTTCAGCTTAGTCCCTTTATTATTCTGGGGTCGCCACAGCGGAATGAACCGCCAACTTATCCAGCATATGTTTTATGCAGCAGATGCCCTTCCAGCTGCAACCCATCTCTGGGGAACATCCAGACAATCATTCACACTCAAACACTACCGACAATTGAGCTGACTCAATTCGCCTATTTCCCATGTCTTTGGACTTGTGGGGGAAACCGGAGCACCCGGAGGAAACCCACGCAACCAAGAGGAGAACATGCAAACTCCACACAGAAATGCCAACTGACCCAGCCGGGGCTCGAACCAGCAAGCTACCCAATCCACCACTGTGGCGCATATACTGTACATTATTAGGCTTCTTGAATCTTGAATTGCACTAATATAGAGTTCTGTAAAGCTAAAGCACTAGAAAGAACTGATCAACTACAGGCAGAGTGTCAATGTCTGACGGTTGGAAAACAGCAAGAAAAAGGTTAACAGCTGAGAAGAAGAAGAGCTGAAGAATGTTTGCTGGAAGGTTAGGTTGACAAAAAAAAGGTTAAAGAAGACAATAACAAAGACACTTTTTAGATAAAATATTCATACAGTATATTTCTTTGATATATTATATATGTTAATTGATTATAATAGTATTTTCTTCTTTTTCCATCTTCTGATTTCTCCTTTATTCTATTTTGATTTCAGTATCAATATCAACACATATCAAAGTGACACACCTACTGTATACCAAGCTGTCGTTTTAGACACTTTCTCCACTTTTAGAGACTTTCACTAGAAGACGATAACAACAGATGGATGGGTTTGGTGAAGCATGTACACCTGATTGTATAATGGTATTATATCACTATCTTTAGCATGCTACTTAGGGGCTTTTTTCTTTTTCCCTACCTTCAGGAAAGGTTTCATCTCATTTAGTTAATTACTGTCATCTATGCTTTGTTAGGGCTTTGCACTACATGCAAACACATTTCACACACAAGCACACCCACACTGAACACTGCATACTAATGCTTTCAACACACATAAGCATACAAATAAATACACTTGATGTAATGCATGATTATAATTTATTTACAAAACTGAATAACACAACATTTCCAGTGTTTCATCGCATTGTTGTTTTAACTCCCAGTTACTATCATGAGTATTAATTAGCCGTTTACATGAGTATTGTATCATAAATATCAATAAAGTGACAGAGCTCTTACAGCCTCTTCACTATTACTCCGCTCACATAGAAGGACAGCAGATCATTAGACTCACTACAGTCTGACAAATATTGCAGCTATTGTAGTTGTTAATAGGATAGTTTGTAAGGTCAGTGCCTATTTGAAACATTTATAATTTCAGAGATAGGGGGGAGATGATGGCACAGTGGTTAGCACTGTCACAGTTCCCAACTAGGTCAGTTGGCATTTCTGTGTGGAGTTTGCATGTTCTCCCCGTGTTGGCATAGGTTTTCCCCCACAGTCCAAAGGCATATGCTATAGGTGAATTGAATAAACTAAATTGGCTGTAGTGTGTGAGTGTGCATGTGAGAGTGTATAGATGTTTCCCACTGGAAGGGCATCTGCTGTGTAAAACATGCTGGAAAAGTTGGTGGTTCATTCCGCTGTTGCAACCCCTGATGAATAAAGGGACTAAGCCGAAGGAAAATTATTGAATGAGTAAATAAGTATATATATATATTTATATATATATATATATATATCCAGTGAAGTTATATATATATATATACAATATATATATATATATATATATACAATATAGTTCTTACATTTTTATTTGCCCAGGCTATATATTCACTTAGAAATAGCTACATTTCAGTTAATTGTTTTTTAATGTTTTTTAATGAATGGACTTATTGCACAGGTGACAACATATCATGGTAACATGTCTGAATCCAGTGAGCATTTGAGAGAGATCTATTCTCATTACTTTCCTACTATATACTATTTGTAGTATGCTGTATACTATATAACTGATTTGGGTAGGTCATGCAATAATGACAACATGGAAGATGTAGCACATCTAAATTCCAGCCATACTATCCACATACTAAATATAGAATGTACTTTTTAACAGTCAGGAAGTACATTCACACTCAATTGGAGCACAAGCAGTGCATTGTATTCAGCTCCTGCAAGCCTTGGTGCTAGATTTTATTCAACAGTGGGTATGAACTGATTGGAACACCAGAGTTCAGTGATTTGGAGGGGTGTCCCAAAACGTTTGGCAATATATTGTATTTAAAGGTTCAGGACACCCTGGAGTACTTTAGCAGATTTGTGTGTGTTGAGCATCAGTTAAAACAGTGTTGGCACCTGTCAGCTTTAATTGTGGGGAAAACTGGATCATGTTGAGCTTTTGTCAGCTAATTTCATCTTCTGGGTTTAAAATGATTTTGGGGGGGATCACAATCAGTGGCGTAGTGCGAGTCTGCTAGTGGAGTGATGACGTGTCGTTACTTCTTATTGTTCATAGCGGAGTTTTCTTATCCTGTGAGAAGACCCTGTTTCTAAATTATTCATTAGATCACGTGCTTTTCAAAAGCACAGCAGACCTGCCAAACTGTCACACAATGATTCATGATTTCTTCGGATTCTGTCTAGACATTTTTGTCTAGAGAGCTGTACGAGAATTGGAAAATGACTGCAATTGAGACACATGGCCTATATCCGTGCTGCTGTGTTCGCACATGTTTAAAATCTTCCAGATTACCGGCAGGGCTAATGGTTGGAATAGACAGGTCAAAAGACCTGCTGCACTGCTATCCACTGTGTCTGCATTCAGACCCGAGGACTGAGTAGGAGAGAAGTCCTCCTCATTAGTGTTTATATAAACACGATTATCTTTACAATGATATAACAAGTTGTGGTTATGTATAACATTACTAATAACAAATGTAGCAGGACATTAAATTACTGTTTATTTCTCTCTTTTTAACTTTGTAAACTATAAAATCATGGCTCTCCTCACGGTTTATGTCTCAGTTTGTAAGCCAACTGACAACAGTTGTTTACTCCTCTCTTGGGGAGGAGGGTTTCATGGCCCTTTAATCTCTCTTGCAAAGGTTCTAGCTTAATTCATTCCATTTAACAAACATCACTGTGCAGAGTCCTATGCTGGCAGGAGAAAAAACTGGAAAATATTCAAATTCTGCTTTAACTTTGAACAATTCAGGAACCTTGCCGTCTGTGGAGGATGAGGGAGCTCTCAGATTTACAACACAGGCTCATCTGAAATGCATGCCCAGGGCTACATACGTGTCTCAGCACACATTTGCCTGTTTTCTCTAAAAGGTACACAGTGGCTTATGAATTTGGCAAAACAAGTTGCAAACAGACATTGCTGGAGCAATCTATATCATGGTTTGCAAAAACATAGCCCTGAGAGCATATTTTCAATTATCCTTGGTTGAAAATTTAACCTAAATAAAATCTTAATTTGTATTCCAAAGGCTAGTGGATGTCTTTTAGGGTTAGGAATGACATCACAGTGAGTAATTAATAACATAATTTCATTTCTGGCTGAACCTACCCTCGAATAATTATAAGAAGTATACTCAAGGACTGAAAAAAAAAAAAAAAACAGGAAGGTTAATAAGAATATATTTGCACACACACACACACTTTCATAAATAATTAAATCAACCAAACTCTCAACCAGTGGAGTTATTTTTATTGTTTTCTTTCTGTCTGAAATACAGTATTTTTGTATTATACAAATGTCTATAAAGGTCACACAGGTTTGATTCTAAGGGAAGGTGGGTAATCCATGAGAGCATTTTCATTTTCGGGTGAACTATTATAGCGACAGTTATGATTTTTACAGTTATATATTACCCTAACCTGCCTAGTTGGCCTAATTAACCTAGTTAAGCCTTTAAATGTCATTTAAGCTGTATAGAAGTATCTGGAAAAATATCTAGTCAAATATTATTTTCTGTCATCTTGGCAAAGATAAAATAAATCAGTGATTAGAAATGAGTTATTAAAACTATTATGATTA
>CAIGQQ010039723.1:4236469-4257923 GCA_903798035.1 Danio albolineatus
TAATCCAGGGTCGCCACAGCGGAATGAACCGCCAACTTATCCAGCATTTGTTTTATGCAGCGGATGCCCTTCCGGCCACAACCCATCTCTGGGAAACACATCCATACATTCTCATTCACACACATACACTACGGACAATTTAGCTTACCCAATTCACCTGTACCGCATGTCTTTGGACTGTGGGGGAAAACCGGAGCACCCGGAGGAAACCCACGCAACCACGGGGAAAACATGCAAACTCCACACAGAAATGCCAACTGGCCCAGCCGGGGATCGAACCAGCAACCCTCTTGCTGTGAGGCGAACGTGCTACTCACTACGCCACCGTGGCGCCATATATATATATATATATATATATATACCAGCTGTGTGATTAAACCAGCAATGCTGATTGAGGTTGATATTTAAGGCAAGATATATAGTATAGCCAGAGAAACTGGGAAAACCACATGGCAAGAGCAGACAGGGTGAACGGAAACGAAAACTGTGAGATGAAAACTGTGGAGAACAAAAAGGAGAGAGTGACTGTGAAAGAAGCGCTAATAAACAGATTCTGATTGACTTGTATGTTTTTAACAAGATGCTGCCCACATCCGGTAGTGTCAACCAGGCTTTGTTTTCAAGCCTGCTCTCCTTTCAGTGTCTCTATACACTCTGCTGTGCCTCAACACCCCAGCGCACATTTGACTGATGGGGAGCTTACAAGATGTAGAGCAAAAAAAATGAAGGATCAACAAAGGGACAAATTATTTTTGACACTGTCGTTTTCCTTTTGCCTCTCTCACTTATTTAAGAGTCAAATATTGTGTGCATGAGAGCAGGTGGGCAAATTTAGCAAGTTCTGGATTCGTTTAACAGCAATGATTAGAATGTTACATTTTGAATTCACAGAAATAAACGCCAGCAAAGTTGCAAACATTTAAGGTGCCTACATCATTTTTATGCAAGCTGATATTTTGATCGTCCTTTACAGATTCCAAACCACATGAATGTTTTATATAATTAATGAATAAGCAGTAGTCAACATTTGAAGTGGATCATATTTGAAAAAGTTGACTACTATATAGCTGTGAATGAGGACTTGAAGCAAAAAATAATAATTAATTAAAATGCAGATTACTTACACAGGTAAAATGGTCCAAAAACAAGATGCAACATGATACTGAAACATATAAAATGTCCACAAGAAGAATGATATACTGTAGAATAACAACTGCCATCATTTTTTTTTACAACTGCAGCCTACTTGATGTCTCCAGAAACACAAGTTTTAAACCTTTATAGGAGATGGAGGAACCTGAACCATTTTCCATTTTACCACAGTTTGAAGAATTTATCTTCCACAATCTGGCAGAAAGTTTTGATATTTTAAGTCCATCTCCTACCCGGAAAGTATTTCCAAGTAGGCAAAGGCCAAACCAAGCTTTGTGAAGTGAGAAAGTCTGGCCTACAGAGGACTGATCTTGTTGCCTAGCAACTGTGACAGCTGCCATTGATGAGTGGCAGTAATGCTTGTTCTGGACTTTTTTGAAAGTGATATTTAAACTCATACAACATTTTTCGAAAACAAAACAAGCTGTCTAGATATGTTTTAATTAAATCACGTTAGTAATGTACATTTAAAGAGTATTTGTATTTGTATCGTTAGACATCTGAGCAAACCGAAACCGATACCCTTAAAGGTGGAATTTCCTTTACAAATAGTCTGTCGTCTTCAGCTTGTTATGAACCTTGAAATATTGTGGGCCATGAACGATCTATCGGTTGAATTCTTTTTTTACATAGAAAATGAAAGACGCATTCAGAGGCTGGATTTGAACAAGCCTTGAATTATGACTGCCTTCTTCGCTGCAATGACACAATCAGCCGTCAGATGCAGCCTTCGAAGGCTGTAGCCTCTGATCTGAGACACCGTTTTTGTACATATGAGAATGCAATTTGCAGTCCTGACACTCTAGATTAAAAGGTACCTGTTGGTTTAACTGATTGTTTAAAATTTTAACCAAGTTCTATTTTTTTCAATCTGTATTTTTGTTGCCTTACCGCTTGCTCTGGTAAGCATATATTGCTGGGGTTATTCCTCATTTTAGCTGATTCTGTAGTTATGCATGCTTCCCATGTGCATTGCTGACTTAAGAGTGAGTTAAACGGGAAATGTTATGTGCAATTGAACATCTGCTTATAAAGTATGCACAATATAGTGCATTTCTCACTTACAAAAAAAAACTAAAATAGTAATCTTAATACAAAAAACTATATTCATTTTTACAAACAAAATGAAAAATGAACTGTTAAAATGTCAACATAGGCTTAATGGGGTTGAAAACCTATATACAGAAGTACGTATGGCTGCATTTCATCTTTAAAACAAACTATGGGGCAGAATGACAATGTTCCGTTTCGCGCTTTACCAGCTGACCCCTTACCTCCATATGGACAGCTGTTACCAGTTTGTCCAGTAGCTCGACATGTACTTCAGATGAAGAGCGAAGTTGAACGCGACAACAGGGTTCGAGTTCGGTGAAGAATGGTTCTAGAAAGCAGGTAAGACATAAACAGAAGCAAAAAAATAAAAGAAACAAGTAAATAACAAGGTAAGAATGTGGTAAAATCAGGAGGCTTTTCTTTTTCTAATTGCTTTTGAAAACACTGTCGCTTGGGTTTAGAGAAATGGGTGGGTGGGTCAATCAGTGTTTTTTAAAATACTATTGGTTGGGTTTAGGCGAGGGGGAGGGTGGGGGTATCAGTCAGTTGGTCAGTCAGTAAGTCAATCAGTCGACAATGGCCTCTGGGGGATTTATGTGATGACTTTATGAGTGGCGAAAGTCTCTTATTTCACCACTGGCAGTCATTCAGATGCAAACGTGTTCGTTTCACGCTCAGCAAGACACAAAAAACTACTGAAGCTACAATCAGTGTGTCCATGCTCACAATGAAAAAAAGATGATTAATTAGATTTACTGCATTTTTAAGGTAAGTGGTCAAATACAATTGGTTTGGGCTGATTTTAAACTAACAAATACAATTTTGTGATGTTCAACTTCATTTGTTCAGCCCATATAAATTGATTGTAACCGCTTACCTAAAAAATATTAAGTAAATCCAATGAATCATTGTTTTTGTTTTTTTTTCAGTGCAGTGGCTGTTAGGTAGATTCTGGAACTTTATCTGTGAAATAAATCATATTATTTGACTTTCAAATGACACGTCAATGAAACAAATAAAACAATGAAAACATGTTCAATTCTACATTCCATATTATTGTTGGCATGCTTCTATATATATCAAGGCAAAACACCCACAGGTATTAATCTAATTTACATTCCCCTATAAAAATCAAGGTGCAATGGTTTCACTTAGTATGGAAAGTCTCTGTTACTGTAGAAGCCATTCAGTAGACGAAAATCATCTTAGTCCATTGACTGCTACTGAAATGAAAATATACACTGTAAAAAAGCTGGGTTCCACATGATCTAGTCACAATGCAAATCAATTAAGTTAACTTACTAGTTTTGACAAATTTAAGTTGTTTTAGCATAAAACAATTATGTTGTCCCTAAAAAACTCAAAAATGGTGTTGTTCCAGTCCATTTTAACTAAGTAGTTTAAACAAGCAGCAAATAGGTTGGTTTCACATGACGTCATTGATGAAGCGCGAGACTTCATTGCGAGACTACATTGGAATCGCTGTCAGAATGTTTCTGTTTTATGTTGTTAATAATTGTTTAAATTGGCTAATATAAGAAATGTAGAACAGCTTCTTTGGACTTCCAAAAGTTCTGTGTGTACAAACTTTTTTTTTGAACGTGATAATTCATTTGACAGCACCAATAAAGATGATATACAGACCTATCTGTGTATAAATATGTTAATGTGTTATATACAAATCAGATGCAAACACATTTATACAATAGGAGAATATAAATAACGTACCCTGCCATGTAATCGCTGTAATGAAATATCCGTCTTGTTTTGCAATAATCCAAGTCTTTACTGACGTTTCAGCAGAATAAACAACCATAATGTGAACATCGAGATGCGCAGCAGCAGTGAATGTTTGTTGATGGTAAGTTCATACACAGAACAAAAATTAAGTGCAACCCTTGCGACAAAACTAGACGGTTATTATTGTGGAGCACGTTGCACCCTGATAAAAATAAATAAATAATAAAATGTAGACTATGCATCCACGCTTTTGTATGCTTTCATCTGTTATTTCAGCCTGATCTTACAAGAAAACGTAAGAATTTTACGTTTTGTCAGTTTAGTGGCTAATTTGTATGAGTTCAGTCGTACAAAAATGTACAATTTTAAAAAGGAGGCTGTGCACCCAACCCCACCCCTAAACCTAACCGTCATTGAGTGATGTCCAAATCGTACAAATGAGATCGTACGAAGTCATACAAATTAGCCACTAAATCAAAAGAGATTGCGTTGGTTATGTCATGATGAAGAGATTGTGAGATTGCGTTGTTATGTCATGATGTCTATAAGATATCTACGATGAGAAAAAAACTATAGTAATTTATAATAAACATGTTTTTGAACCACATAGTAAAGTGTATAATGTGTCCACGAATACTGTAGCATAGTAAACTGATAAACTGTCATAAATACTGTAACGTTAGTGTAAACTGTGGTGCATCATGATGGTGTATACTTATAGTGTACAGAACTGAAGCCTATTGAATAATTTGTTTATTACTACAGTTGTGTCGTACCACAGCAACAATATAATTACTACGACAGTTTAAGTCTAGTAATCATCTATAGTGTGCATCCAAACACTAGTATTTATTTTTTCATGTAACGTAATAACTTAGTATCTACCACCTCGATGACAGGCAAATATACTTTAGTTTCGAAGAAAACTCTGCCCTCTTTATAATATAGCGATCATGCACAACATGTGTGCTTCTTCACACTTCTTCACAGTAGAGCAGTGGGTAGCACAATCGCCTCACAGCAAGAGGATCGCTTGTTTGAGCCTTGGCTGGGTCAGTTGGCATTTCTGTGAGGAGTTTGCATGTTCTCACTGTGTTCGTGTGGGTTTCCTCCGGGTGCTCCGGTTTGCCCCACAAGTCCAAAGACATTCACATTGGTGAATTGGGTAGGCTAAATTGTCCATATAGTGTATGTGTGTGAGTGAGAGTGTATGGATGTTTCCCAGAGATAGGTTGCAGCTGGAAGGACATCAGCTGCGTAAAACATATGCTGGATAAGTTGGCGGGTCATTCCGCTGTGTCGACCCCAGCTTAATAAAGGGACTAAGGTGCTTTCTGGGTATATCACGGAATTACACCCACTACACCCAAACCTTTTTGTGGACTATATTTTCAAGATGACACTAAAAAATTTTGCTTAATATTTCAGTAATAATAATAATAATAATAATAATAATAATAAATAATTTTCTTAATAAGTCCCCCATGGTTGGCTCTATTGTGAATATCAGAGCTTCTCCTTTGCATAAATACAGTGCAAAAAAAAAATAATATATTGGATCAGCCATTTTCCACTTAACTCCACCTTAAATCCTCCAGACATAATTTTCCCTCTTCCTCACGTGTGTGCACCTCCAGCTCTTCAAACTCTATAAATCACGAGTCACTCAAGAGACCCTTGAATCATTAGATTCATTAAATAGCAATGATGCAATCTTTGAATGTAGAAGTGTCTGTTCTTGGATGTACGCCAGAGCTAGAGCTAGAGTTTTTAATTTTCAAAAGTATGAATTAATATTAGAACTTCTTGAGTTTTCTATTCCCTGTTGATCTCATCAGTTTGACACATGATTATAAATATGATTATTGTTTTCCCTTCAGTGCATGCTTGTTACGCTGGGTGTTAGTCCCATCTAGTGGCTTAAAGCATAATGAGAATAGCTGCAGAACAGCGCCCCCGGGACGTCACACAAGGCAACTGTTTTTTAAAGACATCCAGCCTTTGTAAGACTAATAAACAAATCGTCAAACAGCAAATGTAATAAACGCTTTTATTAATGCTTCTTGTTATAAATACATGGTTATCTCGAACACTTTATAAATAAGTTTTAAAAAGCACCTTCTGTTTCAGATCAATTTACAGATGTCTATAAATACTATGTATTACAATAACAGTTCTCAGTGTACTGAAAAGAAAGTTACATCTCTTGTTTTTCTGAGTGCAATCATGTTTAAAGGTGTGACTGTGTTCTTTTGTTTGTTTGTTTGTGTGTTCTGGGTACACACAACACGATTCAAGGTGTCCTGATCTCCTTTCTTGTAATATACAGGCAAAAACAGATCACGGACCAGGTTAAAGAAGCAGTTTTTACAGCATAAGATTAAAATATGATTTGTTCTGTAAGTGCAGTCTTTTTCTCGTCCATGTACTGTTTTTAGTGCACATGAAATAGAGTTTTATAATCATTTTAAAGCATAAAAACAAACAAACAAACCCAGAAGGACCCAAATATCAGTCAGTATGAAGTATTTTGAATGTATTCAGTGTGAGGAACTAACAGCAGGCTATCATAGCCCAGAAGGTACCTTGATGTCAAAAATACATTAAAAAAAACAATCCCGCAAATAGATTTCATGTCAACCTTGATCTCAAAAGGATAATAAAGGGGACCTATTATGCAAAAATCACTTTCATAGGGGGTTTAAACACAGTTGTGTAGCAACAGCCTGTGAAGATAACCAGCATCTAATTGTAAACATGTATTCATTTTATTTTTTATAATCACACATCATAAAAACTTTGATTGACATTCTCCCTTTGTACATGTCATCAGAGGGGGAAAGCCCTATCCATTAGTGACGATCTCTCCCTTATTAGCATTGGATGTTAGTATTGTTTTTAAATCTGCCACTATGCTGATACATAGGCATTTGTAGCACCGCCCTCTTTTGAAAAGAGCACAATCTCATTTAAATTTAAAGCAACAGTCACCAAAACGCCACAGTTTAGATCGAAGCCTGAAAGGACAGACACTCTAGGGATGTCAGAGACTTATTTTACATCTTAGCAAAAGGGGCATTATAAGTCCCCTTTAAATTGCCATCTAATATTTGTGTCAAAAACTCTATCAAAAAAATAAATAAATAAATAATATTGACACCAATATTAGATGACATCTTATTTTGACATCAAGGTAGTTGACAGACTTAAAGGGGAGCTCCAAGATGGTGCCGCTGTGTTGCATGTACTGTACACATTATTTAGTGTTTTATTTGTTTTACTTAAAATTCTGTTATTATTTATTTATTTTGTATTTGGCTCCTTTAACAAATGTAGCACAGATGCTTCTAGGGATGTGACAATAAAAAAATATTTGGTTTTATAGGAATGAAAAATCCAGTGTAAATTTGGAATTTTCAGATGAATTTCTGAACTTTTCTTGTATAATAATAATTTTGTGTCGCTATTTTTGTGGTCTGAAGGCCATTAACCAAGGTTTTGACATTAAGTCAGTTTGCATTTTTGACATCAAGATTCCTGCTGGGAGCAAAAAAAAAAGCTTTATATGGTCTATGTCAGGGGTGTCCAAACTCGGTCCTGGAGGGCCGGTGTCCTGCTGAGTTTAGCTTCAACTTGCTTCACCACACCTGCCATTAAGTTTCTGGTAGATCTAGTAAGAGCTTGATTAGCTGGTTCAGGTGTGTTTGATTAGGGTTGGAGCTAAACTCTCCAGGACATCGGCCCTCCAGGACTGAGTTTGGACACCCCTGGTCTATGTGCATTTGGTCGAACAGGTTTTGTATGCCTTTGTTGTGTTTGTATTATTTGATAAACTTCAGCTTTACATACTTGCCATTAGCAGAGCTGATCTGACTCCATCTTTTTATAATAACATCAGGAAAACGTAATTAAAAAGGGCAACATTGATCTGAGATCAAAAGTCACTGCAAATAATAAACATCCTCTGGTCTGTTCAATACCAGTGCATAACATAAGATGCTGTTCTACAAGTGTGTTGGTAAATGTGTGTGTTATTTGGTAATTATTAAAGGGTAGGCTCACACACTCTCTGAGTGTAATTTATCTTCTCTAAGCTTTCTGTATGGCGCATTTGCCTTTCTGAAGTTAAGAGATGTAGATTGTGGTTGTGGTGCCATCTGTGCGCTTGAACCAGACCTCTCCTGCGCTGATCCCTGTTATTACGACCCTAAGAGAAACACAGAAGAAAAAAGAAGACCATTTCAGTTTGGTAAACAAACCAAAGTGAACACAGATGGAGTCTTATGCCTTATTCTCCTGTGACTGTGCTGGGATGTCGTTATTAACTTCTAGAACAACAGTTCTGTCTCTAGAGAGTCTCTTTCCATTATAGAAAAGACCCCCGAATTCACGTTGCACAGACCCCTGCCCATTTGAAACCAACTACATCTTCATTAAAGATCTCTATTGTCAAGACAGTTTGTCACTGCACAGACATAGGGCTAATTACTCTAATGTGAAACTACGGCCATTAAACATGATACGATCAAGAGTGCAAGACAATCTTGGAGTGAACAAGCTGTGAGTGACAAGAGACGATTGATGTTTTTGCACTACATGAACATTGGATTTGTAAATACATTTTCGATAGAATTTTCAAATTTGCTGTACGTTTAGTTTTAGTTCCATTAATAATTTGGTTATTTAGAGTTTAGTTTTTATTTTGTGAACACATATCTATTTAATCTTTATATTTAGTTTCAGTTTTAGTTAACAGAACACATCCAATGTCAACCAGAGCAAAGTTGTGTTCAGGCACAGCGCTACGTGGGGCATTGCCCCCGCATAAAGAATTTGTCCCCCCTCAGTTTTCATAAAGGATTAGTTCACTCAAAACTTAAAATTCATTCTGTTATAAATTATCAACACTCCCGTCATTCCAACCTTTAGAACACAAATTTAGACATTTTATATTACGAAAAAGCAATTAAATTATGAAAATTGTGAAATTAAATCAATAATCCGACAGAGATCTGGTCCCCGCATGAGGTCTGTGTGCGCCCATATAAACGCGCACTCAAAACTCGCACAGGAGAAAAAAAAGACTAGTGGTTGACATGAAGACGCAAAAGATATTTGCCGTTTTAGCAGAGACGCAACTGCCAGTCATTTTTACATTCGTTTTTCAGTTAGGGGCTAATATTTGAGTAGCCTAATGAAAATGTTCAGTTGGACACTACACCATCCCACAGTAGTCTACACGATAATTAATTGTATAATTTATTATATTCATTATTATTAGCATTATTACAATAAAGCTATAAAATTGATAAAACGCAAAACCCTTTTGAATGTTTGCGCACTTTTACAGTTGCGAACAGAAACATCCCATTATGTAATAATTATAATAAATAAATAATTGTAATAAATAATTGGTTGGGTAAGGCTACGTGAAGCGCATATTTACCGGTTATAGGAATAGTCTAACCGTGGGTTTGCATGTGTGGGCAAAACTTTAAACATTTATGTTATTTGAAATAAAACGGAAATGAATAAGGAGAATAAAATATTATTTAAAGCACTCATTTGGCACTGAAGCCATCTGTCTGTGTGTATTTAAACGTATCATTGCATAACCTTCATTGATAAAATCAGTAAAAGCGGAACTGTGCATATTATTATTACTATAAAAAGTATACATAACTGACTTTTGTCAGTAACTTGGGCAGTAATGCAAAGTTATAATAAATAAGTGAATAAATAGCCTGAATAACAGAAACAAGATGGACTAACACTGGAAATAAAATGCTTCCTCAGTTATGACATCCTGGTGCCAGGCCTGGTTGTGTTGCACAGCTTCCATTACTGCTAGTAAATGTTGTTACTTTAGACTTAATTTTCATTTACTAAAATAACCCTGCTGCCCACCATGATATCTGACCTGTCCAAAATCTGTTACACATACTGTAAGAGGACAGTGCATCAAATATCTTCTGACTGGCTATTCTGACTTTTTTCTATTTAGTGTGAAAAATCAAACAGCTTGTCTGTGAAGGCTGTCAGAGTTGTCAAAAAAAGTTTGACTGGTTGAGTTTGAGCAGCCCAATGTTTTTAAAAAGCATGTTTTCTGCAACTAACCAATGCACTAGTGTAAAAAGTCCAACCATAATTTAAATACATATTAAAAACATTACAAACATGTTTTTTAGTTCTATTCATAACAGAAATTGGGATTTAATTAAACATGGAATTAGAACTGAGTGAAAATGAACAATACTGATAACTGAGCCCCTTTCAGTCAGCAAATTTAAATGTGTTTGCCCTTTGTGCATGTTTGCGTAATAGTATTTGCAATACATAAATCACTTTGGAATACTTTGTTTTTCTATCGTATCCTAAAGTAAATATTTAAATAAATGCAAATAGATTACAATAAGGTACACTTCTTTTTCTCAAAGACAATAATTAGCAACAATGGTATAATTGCAAACGTATAAAATTAAGGAATCAACAAAAATGGAGAAATAGACCAAGTGAGCTACAGTATGAGGCAAAGTATGAAAATAAGTGCAATTACCATCTTTTTTTCTCAAGAATAGAAAATGCTACAATAAAGCCAAAGTGCTTTCAGTCGATCAGTCTGGAGTGACAGAAAGAGGGAAATGGCTGTGAGCATCAAACATGGGCATCTAACTTAATCAAAGGCAGGCGGATGGAGCCTAATGGAAGCAACTGGGATGACAATGGATATCATGTCTTTTATGACATTTAAACTATAGAGACTATACATATATATATATATATAGTACCATTGTAAATGGTGTGCATACTTTTACAAGAGTGTTGATCCGTGATGGTATATACATATATATATATATATATATATATATATATATATATATATATATATATATACAGGGAGTGCACAATTATTAACCACATCATCCTCTTTATGCATGTTGTCTTACTCCAAGCTGTATAGGCTCGAAAGCCTACTACCAATTAAGCATATTAGGTGATGTGCATCTCTGTAAAGAGAAGGGGTGTGGTGTAATGACATCAACACCCTATATCAGGTGTGCATAATTATTAGGCAACTTCCTTTCCTTTGGCAAAATGTGTCAAAAGAAGGACTTGACAGGCTCCGAAAAGTGAAAAATAGTGAGATATCTTGCAGAGGGATGCAGCACTCTTAAAACTGCCAAGCTTCTGAAGCGTGATCATCGAACAATCAAGCGTTTCATTCAAAATAGTCAACAGGGTCGCAAGAAGCGTGTGGAAAAACCAAGGCGCAAAATAACTGCCCATGAACTAAGAAAAGTCAAGTGTGCAGCTGCCAAGATGCCACTTGCCACCAGTTTTGCCATATTTCAGAGCTGCAGCATCACTGGAGTGCCCAAAAGCACAATGTGTGCAATACTCAGAGACATGGCCAAGGTAAGAAAGGCTGAAAAACGACCACCACTGAACAAGACACACAAGCTGAAACGTCAAGACTGCGCCAAGAAATATCTCAAGACTGATTTTTCTAAGGATTTATATATATATTAGGGCTGCACGATATTCGAAAAATCTGATTATGGGATATTTAATTTTTCTGCAATAAATTTTGTGATATTAATTCAGTTTCTTTAAATAGGTTTTTTGGGGAATCTAACAGTATTCAGGTACATAAATTAAATAATCACAATGCAACAAAATGTTTTAAGTCCAAATACCTAAAAAAATACCTTAGATTAAGCAAAAATATTGTTTTGTTTTCAATTCTAGAAGAAATATATATATTTTTTTCTTTAAACAAGTCAAGGTGGGGTAAGTAATATAATCTTGTTTTCACTTAGAATTGTAGATATTAGGACAAGAATCAAGACAAATATTCTAAGTGAGAAAAAACAATGTTTCATACATGTTATAAATTCCATATAAATACAGTAATTAAATACAATTCTGTCGCTCCTAGTCAACTATAATTCAGACTCAGCATCGCATGTCTTGCCATGTGACTATTGTGATCACTGCAATATAGATGCTGAAACGATATATTGTGCAGCCCTAATATATGTATATATATAGAAAGTACACATACTGTAGTGTTAAATAAAGTGCAACCAGTTTCATCATGCTAGAAAAAGACTGCGCAATTTAAAAAACATACAACACACTATTCTACTCAAAACCAAACATGAACCTTGAATTTTGATTGAGCAACATTATACAGTACAGTATTATACAGAGAAACCTATTTGCACTATAAAACCGGTTCTGTTCTTTTCAGAAAGGAAATTCATTGGTTAAATATATTAAGCCCAAGGCAAAGTCCCTGATGGTCAGTGCATGTGATTTTCTTTAATAAATAGTTAATTTTAATAGAGTTAATTTTAGCAGGCAGTTTTGTCAAAGTTTAATGAGGTTCATCTGACTACCTTGACCTCCCAATGTAGCTGCATTAAAAAAAAAAATAAGGAAAGCTTGAAAAACAAACTTAAATGAATATTGCTATTGACTTACTGTCTGCTTTCTTCTTCAGGGGCATCAGTGCAGCTTTTGCCTGAAAGACAGAAAGGAAAAAGTCATGGTCCATTAAACATGTTCACTGTGAGTGAAGTGTTGATCACTCATAATTAGGGCCACACGGAATCTGTGCACGCATAATTCCGCAGATTTCCGCAGATTTTTAGCCCATCATTGATTCTGTTTATTTACTGGTGTAAATGTGTGTAAATTTATATTTATATAGTTTTTAAATTAATTTCAGTAATAATATTGACTAATATGAAAATATTCATATGATTTATTTACAATATAGTTTGTAAAGTACTATTTTCTGTCTTTTAGTAGATATTTTATATGTGAGACTTGCTTTGTTTACCAAATAAAGTGGATCTAATTGGATTCACATTATAAACATTAAATACAAGTTTAAAAGGTATTACTTTTATTTCACATATTAAGTTTTTAGTTATGATGCTCCCAAAATCATTCCGCATAAATCCGCAGATTTTTAACAAAATACTCCGCAGAAATAGCAAAAAATGTCCGCAGATTCCGTCTGGCCCTACTCATAATTAATACCTTCTTGATGGCCGTCCAGTCCTCTAGTATGTCGGTTTCTCTTAGCATATACACTATGTATGGCCCTGAAAAAGACAAACACAGTCAGAAAGGAGGAGAGGAAAGAAGTAAAGATCCATCCAGATTCAGTTCACTTTTCAGAAATTATCAAAACAATAATAACTCATGTCACTTCAGGTGCCTGTAGCATGAAGGAGGCTGAATAAACTCATGGTTACGGGGTTAGTTTCAATTTGACAAAACCAGACTAGTGCAATCAGGTTTTATCGGTATCATGAGATGATCATCGGCTTTCTCTGTTAACTCTGGCTTTGATCCTGAGTTCCTGAGCACAAAAAGCCGGAAAATCAGTAGCAAAGAGATAATCACATGCCTTCAAACATAAAGATACTGTGTTTGGCTCCTCGGAATAGAGTCGGTGCAATTAAAAGATTAAGAATAAAATTAATTTTAAAACATTTATTTTGCAAGATGAAAAAAGCTGTCAGTGAAATATGACAGCTAAATGAAAGCAGATTGCTTTATCAGTGCAACTGATGTTGTGAATTTAGTTTGTATATGTGCTGTTATGATACAGTGGCTGTAGAAAATCATAATACCCTGTGAAATCTATTACATTTACTCCCTTTCCATCCTGCTTTCAAAAGACCTTCGGGATAGGTACAGGTTAGGAGAAGGCTACAAAAACATTTCAAAGGCTGGAAAAGTTATTTGGAATGTGATTTGATTTCAGGCTGTAGACAAATAAAGTGATTATTTCAAAGAGATATGATGATTTTTAGGCACTGTATATATAGTAGTGCTGTCACAATACAAAAATGTTGAAAAAACCTAAATTAAATATAACGATAGCAATAACAAATCAATACTAAAAAAAAAAAGTAGTAGAGTAGTTGATCTTAGCTCTTATTTATTAACATCTAGTGTTTCTCTCAAATGAAAAAAGTAGAATTTAATTAAATGTAATTCAATTAATAAAAATAGATAAAGCAATTATAAAATATACTGTCAAAATATATGCCAGCAGTCAAGCAATAACACAATACAATTGCTGTGTGAGGCGAGCTTTTTAGTTTACGTTAATGTTTCATTAAAGCTTTATGTTTTTCATTCATTCATTCTTTTTCATGTCGGCTTAGTCCCTTTATTTTTCTGGGGTCACCACAGTGGAATGAACCGCCAACTTATACAGCATATGTTTTACACAGTGGATGCCCTTCCAGCCGCAACCCATCACTGGGAAACATCCACACACACTCATTCACACACATACACTAGGGCCAATTTAGCTTACCCAACATGGTATTAAGTTTAATAAATAAAACTGTTGTAAAATTGTCTTAAACACAGACAACATGAAACAATAAGGATTAACTAACCTCAATTCTAGTCATAACAATAAATAAAGACTAATGTAAATCAAAACCACCTATTTGGCTCTCCCACTCAACTTCGTTGTGCGCAGAGTGAGCTCTGATTGTTCAACATCTTTCTTCTGCTCAGCTTAGCTGTAATTGCCCGGTGTGCTGCGTCAGCTCTGATTGGTTAACATATTAAAATCATGCGAAGAAGAATGTAAACAAAAATCTAAATAAATTAACAGATAAAATTGCAGCCTTACGCGATTTAGAAATTGCACGTGCATAAATCGTGATTTTTTGCGATTGCAATTAATTGCACAGCCATACAATTCCCCTATAGCGCATGTATTTATTTTCTAGAAAGTTCCTCAGCCATTTTCAGGTTTTTAGTAATTAAACAACACCTAGTATACTGTGCAGGTTAATAAAAAATAAGTTTTTCAGTTTAATTTTTTCTAGTTTGTTTTTCATTCATACAGCTGTTATTTTGGCAGTGATATGGCTAGCACATGAACATTACAATAGTTTATGTATAGAGACTCTAAACACAAATGTCTTTTTTTGAAAGCTTTATATCTTGATATTAAAACAATTTAAGGTTTACAGACAATTGCAGATGTAGACTTATTTAAATCAATATAATTAAACATTTTGTATTAAAACTCAAATTTCCAATTTGATTATGTATTTAGATAATAATAATATAAACAATTTTAAAAGGAAACCAAAGCAATTATAATACATAAACCTTGTTATAATTTGAAGAAAAAACAAATTACTGACCTTTAATATGGAGCACGAGAAATTGAGGCAGAGATTTGTCAGAGAAGTCAGAGATGTGTCACTTTGCTCACAGTTAATTGGTGGAAGTTAATCTCAGTTTGTGATCTCTAATCCATAACACAACCTGCCCTGAACTCAGGTTTGTTTGCAGCGTAAGTTACCATGGCAACAAAGAGTGATTAAAGTCGAGCTACCTTCATACTGTACCTAAAACTCAAGTTTGCTGCAAACTAAAATCAAACTTAACTGGTTAGCCACCTAGTCCAGCTGCATGATAAAGGCCCCAGGTGTATGTTGATGCAAATGTTAATGCTAACACATTTGTTTTTGTGAAAATAAATAACCTATGTATACTGTCTGATCTGACCCAGAGTCTGATAATTGATGGTCTCTGATGAAATGCATAAATAATGTGTCAGATAATTGGTAAGTGTTGGTGTTGGAACTGGACAACAGGAGGCGAAAGAAGAAAATGATGGATCTAAATCTAATCAGAACACTTCATTACCTGAAACAAGTGCCGCCTTCTTCTTCCGGTCTGAGCGAATCAGGTGACTCCTTCTTTTACACTTCTTCATCCTCCCTTCATCATTCCACCACTCTAATTAATAAAGGACAAGTTTATAATAATGTTTAGTGTCCCTAACCAATCACCAGTAGCAATTCCTGCAGGGAAAATACTTAAAATATATATATGCACACTAATATATGTATATTATGTAGATAGATAAAGAAGTGAGATTTCATAAACTAATTTCGAGAGGAGCATGTGATATGATTAGCACGCCTGGCTGATCATCTGTAATCAGCAATGATCCAATCAGAGCGATCCAAGCTTACTATAAACAGACCATTTTTTCCCCTGCTGCTCTACCTTCGTTTTGGAAGAATCCCCCCTTCCACCCCATCTCCTCCTTTTTTCCACCCTTTTCTAAGTGGGAGCTTTCAAGACCTATCTGATCTCGGATCCCCTTATATGCTTATTGACTGGGCGGGAGCCTTGGGCTCAAATATCTCCGAGCTCAGGGTTCTCTCCCGGGACAGCATGCCAAACCTGCTATAAACGCTAAGCATATCTAAGGGTGAACTCTTGAAATCTTTATAAACGGTATCATCATTTCCCAGTTCAGATACCCAGGCAGTCGTGTATGTGGGTGTGCGAGCATTCGTGTATGTGTACCTGAGGTGATGTCTATGCTCTGTTTGTCCTCCTCCAGTCTGCGGATCTTCTCCAGGAGTTCTGTCTTCATGGCATCAAACAAAAGTGTCTTCTCGCTCTACAGAAACAAGCATCTTATTACAGACTCGATATGATTCAGGGTCATCACTGCACTGTCAACAAACAAACACAACTGTTGTGGCAGAGACATGCAAGTATTTATTCACAGAAGTGCATTTTCACAGTAGTACAGTTTATGTGATACTGCTTCTAGATTATAATAAATGTGGTGTGTGCGTGTGTGTGTGTGTGTGTGTGTGCATTTTATTTTGATGGTACATTTGAGTATTAGTAGACTGTCTGCTTAATATGTGTTGATACTGACATTTAACAGTTCTTCAATAGACATTTAACTGACTATAAGAAACTATGCAAGAACTTGTCAACTTACACTAACCCTAACCCCAGCCCCAACCCTAATCTAACAGTCTACCGATTATGTAATGAGAATTAGTTGGCATGTAAATGCAATGTACAGTAACTTAAATTCAACAAACGGACTGTCAAAATAAAGTGTGACCTTGTAATGAATTAATACTACTATGGGGGCATGGTGGGCAGCAAGAATTTGTTGGTTCCAGTCCTGGCTAGGCCAGTTGGCATTTCTGTGTGCTCTGGTTTCCCCCACAGTCCAAAGACATGCATTATAGGCGAATTGGATTAACTAAATTGGCTGTACTGTATGAGTGCATGAGTGAATGTAAAAGTGAGTGTTTTCCAGTATTGGGTTGCAGCTGGAAGGGCGTCCGCTGTGTAAAACATGCCGGAATAGTTGACGATTCATTCTGCTGTGGTGATTACTGATAAATAAGGGACTATGCATGTAATATGCATGTAAATTTGTTTAATCATGCAGACAGTGGATTAACATAACCTGTTTGTTTTTTTTGTACTGTGGATCATGTTCCATTGTTATGGAGACCTGGAAGGGACGTGATGGTGAGGAAGAAAATGGGTGGAAGAAAAGAATCATCAGTGAAGGAAAAAAAATAGGAAGTGATAGGAAGATATATATATTTTTACATTTTTTGCGTTATCTCGCAAATATGTTTTGCGTTCCCTCGCAAAACTGATGTATGACAAACACTTCCTGTACACTTCATACACGTCAACCCTCCCGTTTTTGCTGGGATTCTCCTGTATTTTACCATTCTATCCCGTTATCATCTTAGTATTTTCCCATATTTCTCCCATATTTTTAATCTTGAAAGCACATTGAAATTAATGTAAAAATGTCTGCATTCACTTTCTACTCATTAAAGCTTTATGTGCTTTCATCGCCCTTCCTATACAACCTCTTTATCAGTGAATGCGTGTATAAGCAATCACTGATAAACGCACTCCGTATGATAAACTGATCCCAGATCACCTTCTGTACACAGCATTTAAAGAGTTAAAGAGCAGGATACTTTGGTATTCGGGAGTGTGTTTAAGCAGACAAATACACTTAATAGTATGTAAACATGTCCGTCCTGCATGTTTTATTTTAAACAACTTATTTTCTTTTAAATGAGCACAATTACTAAAGTAATCAAATGCTTTCATTTTAGATCTGTGCATTCTTAAAATGACTCCTCTGTTATCAAACAAAACAAAACGAGAATCAAAAATTCTAAACTTAAAAAAATGTATATCTTCCCATCACTCAGTTATTTTTTTCCTCCACCCATTTTCCCCACTATCAAAATCCTTGTCTCTGTACATTGTACATGGATATGGATGTCATTTAGTACCATTTTACCACACAGAAGTAGTTTTTTTTAAAAGGGTTTAACATATAGATACATACAGTACCTTTCGATCCTTTGAAGTTTTTATTCTTTTTCAAAAATTTCCCAAGTAGGAGTTAACAGAGCAAGGAAACGTTCATGGTATTCCCTATAATATGCTTTCAAGAGGAGAATGTCTTAATTCTTTTACTTAAGCTAGAATAAATACATTTTTAAAAGGAATTTTTAGGGTCAATGTTATTAGTCCCCTTAAGAAATATTGTTTATTGATTAACTATTAATTACTAATTAACAAAGCTTGCCTAGTTAACCTATCAGACCTAGTTAAAACTTTAAATTACACAGCTGAATACTAGTAACTTACAGAATGACCTTCTAAAGTTAGATGTGCTGTCATAATGGAAAACACAAAACAAATGAAGTTAGTTTAGGAATTATTAAAACTATTATGTTTAAAAATCTTTCTTTTAAAAAAGTGCTTCAAAAAAAGATTGTTCAGCAAGAAAAATAATAATTTTACAGGAGGGCTAATAACACTGACTACAACACTGTAGGTCTGCGGAGCCACTTTACCTCTAGATGTTGTCTTGCACCCTGTACTTCACATTCGTGCTTGTGTCTGACCACTTGCAGACAAAGTTCTCTATATACACCTACAGAAGGTAAAGCGAAAATAATTTTAATACAAATCTGAGAACTTGAGTTTTAAAAAGATACGAACAAAGCAGGAAAGTTTATATTAATGTTTCACCTGCCACTTGTGTCCTCTGCTGTAGATTCTGCTGCAGTGTTGCTAAAGGTTCTCTGTACTCTCCTGCCTTTCCTGTCAAAACCTCGTCCAATTTCAATTTAACTTGATTCAGACGTTCTTGAAAAAGCCTGAAATTGAAGAAAAAGTCAACTGCATCTAGCATATTGTAGAGTTAATAATCTTCAAACAATTGGACAATACAATGCATAAAAAATACCAGCAGAAATAGCCGAAAAAAGGATTCTTACTTGTCTTTTAACTCCAGGAATTGTTTTTCCAGGTCCGACATTTCATCCAGGCATTGTGATCGTCTTCTCTCACAATCTTCATCATCCATTTCTGAAACAGAAAGCCAATATTGTTCATCCATCCTGTTTATTCTCTTTGCTTCACTTACTGTATGTCGCAGATATCACATTACTATACAACATTAAATACATAATTATATGATTAATTTTAGTTATGTTCAAAATCACCAAGCAGTTCAGTGGTGTAGTTTTAATTAAAAAACAAATAAAAGTTAATGGGGTGAAATATTACTTTCCCAGTGCAATCAAACTGACAGATGCTGCAGCACAACTGCACAGAGTTAATGAGAAAATCTACTCAATTGATTTGTTGTATAGACACCTGAACTCTCTTCTTCTTCTTCCTCCTCCTCCTCTGGCTCACTCTCCTCCAAGTCACTGTCCCTTTCCTCTCCACTCTCCTCCATCGTCTCCTCGGCCTCTCCTCCATCTCTTTCTCGATCCTCCTCCACCTCACCATTGGTATGAGGAATCTCAGGGTCAGCCTCAGTCTCCATCTCCTCCTCTGGCTCTCTGGCAGCAGGCTGAGCTGGCATGACTGCTTACAGCACTGGAATTAACAGTATAGAAGTATAACCGTGTGCTGCATTCGACAATTTGAGACCCATGACTGCACTTACAAATTGTTGCTCTTTTGTTGATTTCATTGCTTCTATTGTCCTCATTGTGGTCTACTAAATGAATAAACTTAAATGTATAATAATAACAGCGATGATATCTCATTGTGTCTGTTTACAGATTGATGTTTAGGCAGTGAATGAAAAAAAAACAGTAATATATTAAATTAAAATACTGTATAATAACTAGTGCTTGGCACAGATTAATTGTGATTAATCACATCCAAAATAAAGGTTTGTTTTGAAAAAATATTCAATGCTCAAAAAATAAAGTGAAGACTAAAATAACACATCCTAGATCTGAATGAATGAAATATTCTTATTAAATGCTTGGTGCTTTACACAGTTTAATGTGCTGACAACAAAAGCACACAAGTCTGGATTTGGAGTCACACTCAAAGATGAAGTACAAAAACGCAAGCTGATCCAACTTTGATGTAATGTCTCTAAAACAAGTCAAAATGAAGCTCAGTAGTGTGTGTGGCCTCCATGTGCCTGCATGACCTCCCTACAACACCCGGGGCATGCTCCTTTTGAGGTGGCGGGTGGTGTCCTAAGGGATCTCCTCCCAGAACAACTCCAGGACAGTCTGTGATGTAATGTGACGATGGTGAATGAAGCAAGAGATGATGTTCCAAATGTGCTAAATTAGATTCAGGTCTGGGGAACAGGTGGGCCAGTCTATAACATCAATGCCTTATAACCTATGGCAATGCGGCAACCTATGGCAAGCACATGGAGGGTTGTGCGGCCCTCCAAAAAAAGCCACCCCACACCATTACATACTGTCATGCTGGAGGATGTTGCAGGCAGCAGAATGTTCTCCACAGCATCTCGAGACTCTGTAAGACTCTGTATATCACATTAATATAACACTGACAACATACTAGCTAACTACAGTGCTTAAATCCAAATTAAAGCAGATGCAGCACTGAAGAGGGTAGTTTGGCTTTATACAAATGTGTTACACATATAAACCAATTAAGGAAATGACATTGGAATTCCTGATGGAATACATTTTAATCTTCTGAACTGGAAGAGCCCCTATCCTCCTCCTCACACTTGTTGTATAAGAAATGTTCTTTATTTTTTGAAATTAGAGAAAGTTTTGTACTCTCTTCAATACTCTAGCACTATTTTCTTTAAACTGTGTAAACCCCTTCGCAAACACGTCCAAACTCTTCAGCTTGACCATGTTGCTGACTGAGTCCCCACCCCCTACTGCCAGCTTGGTACTGGATACTAGTTCTGGTTAGCATATAGACCTGTATTTTCTGTATGCAAGATTGCACTAGTGTGTGTTATTTATTTATTTTATTTGTTTGTTTTGTTTTTTTTGCTCAAAATACTTCTCAGTGTATTTGCTTACTGTTACGTGTTTAAGTTGTCCTATTTGTATATTTTTGTAATTTATTTTACAATGTATGAATAAAACAAACAAAAAAAATTAAGGGACTAACACTTCTTATGCAGTTATATTCACAAACAAAAACATTTATGAAAGGTAATATTTAAAAAAAAGTCTTTAAACTGCTCCGTAATGATAATTTTAGGACACATAATATAATTCAACAGTAATGTTTTGACCTTCTATGAATTCTCTTTACAAGTCATTGTTTCCATAATCAACGTCTTGTTACTTGAATGCTGAAACACGTACATTCAAATACGAATATATATATATATATA
>CAIGQQ010039723.1:4258323-4289885 GCA_903798035.1 Danio albolineatus
TGTGTGTGTGTGTGTGTGTGTGTGTGTGTGTGTGTGTGTGTGTGTGTGACAACAAAAAAATCTAAATATACATTTTAAGCTATCGGTCTTAAAAGGCGTTCAGAACTAAGAAAAATATCAGTTTAATGTTCATGTATGACAACTTAGCAAGCTATAGACCTCTAGAGGACACCAGCCGCCAAGACCCAAGAAACCAAGAGCTGCGTAAGACCCTATTAAACACTTTTATTTAATTAGAGAGAGAAAACATTGTTCGGTGCGTCAAATATAATGCATAGTGTAATGAGTTAACACTTTAAAATTAATTTACGTGACCTGCGTGTTTATAAACTCGCCGTGTGTATCATGTACATCCTCTAAAGGCCGCACTGCACTGACTTAACGTTAGCTACACTACAAGCTCAACATTACTCATTCTGTGCATCCACATCTCATACATTGTATCCTGTGAGATGCATTACTAAATATAGTTCCGCGCAGTTCTGGTGTAGTTGTGCATTAAGGCTAGTAATAAAAACTCGTTTTTTCAATTGACCAACTCCGCACTTCATTCAGAGTCAAGAGGTGTCTATATAGAGAAGTGTCGTTATAAAGCGGTACAGGGGTGTTAGCGAACAAGTGTGCTAAACAAAAAGTTACGACTCTTAAAACGTCTCAATTACAATGTAGTTATTGATTATTATACTTCGTAACGATGTACTGTGTCCCTCCACGAATGTTCTCCGCAGATTACCCGATGCAATACACGGGATAACAACACACCACCGTGTTACATCTTACAAACAAACTCAGTTAACTGCTTAAACCACAGCAAAATAGCTTACCTTCTTGTCGATAATTCGTTAAGCTTTGAAAAAATATGACATATTTTCGACAGAATTTGCATATCATGGCAAGTTGACATCGGACAGGTCCACTTCCTCAGCGTTTATTCGTTTGTTGAAACGCACTGCCGTTTCGAGGCGATAGCCAATCAATGCAGACCTCGCTTCTTATGAGAACCAATACAAGCTCGTGGATGAAGAATCGCGGACTCGTCGATTTCAGTTGGTATCAAACCTGGCATTAGCATTTGGAGCATAGCATTTGGAGCTGCGCTTTCTACCCACTCACAGGTTTCCCTGAAGAAAGCTTGTTTGAAATATTGTATGATGAATGGGAGATAAACATATTCCATTAGTAAACATGCTGATTATTCTTACAATATTAAAGCATTCTTAAATGAGCAATACATAGAAAAGAAATAAGGAAACAGTCAGATAAAGTCATTTTACATATTTTTATTAAACTTGCATAAAAGTGTAAAAACTTGGGAAAAAGACAAAACAGTTTAGTATTGCTACAAGAAACTCTTTTTTTCCTTTAAAAGGTATGACCTCGAACACACTCTTGCACAAATTCTAAAATTTCCAAAATATGTATAATTATTTCTTCTTAAAGTCAAGTCAATTATTTTAATCTGCACGTCCCATTGGACACAGCAGAGAAATCAATGGTACTACAAGGTCCACACAATAAAACAGATGATTCAATTTTGTTAATAGATGTTAATGCATCTAAAATTGCTCCAAATATAGTCAATTTCTTTTCCTAGAAAAAAAGAATCGCTGAAAGTACAAGAACCTTGAGTTTATTCCAAACAAACAAAACAAAACAAAAAATGTTCAATGTGTGTAGGTATTTTCTATTTCTTTCCCCCTTGTGTATTTATCGAACATGATTTATTTATTTGGTTGATATAACAAATGTAACCTAAGGCAACATCTGAAAGTATAAGCATGACTCTCATATGAAATGAAACGCTGATGGACAGATTTAATTTTTTTTGGAAAAAGTCAATTGTTTTCATTAATAATAGTAAAATAAAACAAGTGGACACCTGTCATTCAACCTGACATCATGTGACTCCCAAGTGAATGACACCATGAGGAAGAGCTTCAGTGGATGATTCATATAGACAGATGATCACAATGTGTTAGTATGTGATAGGAAACGCTCTCCTAAAACTCCTGCTGGAAATGTTGGATTGGTGAATTTCAAGAGCACTGAGTGAGACTATTAGCCCTCTTATTATAGTATTTGATTGGCTGAGACAAAAAGAGCAGATGGCTTCCTTGGAAAGATGATTTAGGAGAGTCACGTGAGAGGATTAATTCCTAACGTACGTTTGCCAGTAACTGTGACGTACTGCAGCTCGTCTAGCCTGCTCTCATCCAGTCCCTCCCTATCTCTGGAAGAGTCAACATGCACATCTGTGAATGTGTGTGTGTGTGAGGCCCAAGAGCCACAGCTGTGATTGTGGTAGTGTGCGTGTGTGTGGTAATTTCTCCTGATCCCTGAGGGTGGTGATGCCCATGGATTTGTGTGTGTGTGTGTGTGTGTGTGTGTACAAGACAGGGGGAAATTAAAGCATCAAAGCCTCACTGTTCCCTCCCCTGTTAACATCACAAATCTGAAGTAACTCCCTTGCTTCAAACAGCTTTGATTGCTTTATTTATTAGTTTTTTCCTTTTAATTAAAATGTCCTTTAATTTTCCTGAACACTTATTTAAAGAAGAGGAGGATCCAAAAACAAAATCAAAACAAAAACAAAAATCCACAAGGCCGCTTCTGTCTGATCTCCTCTGACGTCAATTTAAACCAAGGAACGTCACAGGATTTAGTTCACAAAGGATTTAGTCCATGTGATCACTGAAACAGTGCAGGAAGCTTTAAAACCATATTTGAAGGTTATAATTCTAACAAAACTAATTCATAAAAATAGCATTATGCTATGCATAAAGACTAATATGCACAATAACGTGTAACAACATCAAAAAATACATTCCAAAACATTTCAAAATTCGTTCCCCCTTTACAAAAAAAATCAAACAGAATAAAATAATACAAATAAAAACAACAAAACCATAAAAAAATAAGCCCTGCTTATAAGGATCTGATTGAATCTCCAGTAACTTTGCCTCTACCTCCTCCCCAACGAATGCAACGGAGCCAAGGGACAGGATGAGCACCTGCTCAGGGGTGAATAGAAACGCCCCTTAAATTGCAAAAGGAGAATCGGGATACGTTGAGGAAAGGTGGAGGTGGGGTGAAGCTTCATTTCTTCTGAGGAGTACTGAGCTTCTGCATGCCACGGATCCTGTCCAACAATTCAGCTACAAACTCCTACAGAGAATACATTTAGCAGATATTACACAGTTGGCATCATTCACCAGAGCAGTCTTTAAACTCTACCTACCACAATCTGTTTGAGTGATAACTTATTATTAGTGCTGGGCAAAGATTAATCACGATTAGTCCCATCCAAAATAAAAGTTTGTTTTCACACATTATAGATGTGTGTGTATATTATATATACATATATATTTATTATGTATGTGTGATACACACACATACATAAAAACAAAACTATACAAAACAGTTTAATTAAATAGATATTTAAATTTATAAATAATTTGTATACAAATATTTTCATGCTCATTCATTCATTTTCCTTCAGCTTAGTTCCTTTATTCATCAGGGTTTTTTCAATTTAGTTTATTCCCCTATAGCGCATGTTATTGGACAGTGGGGGAAACCAGAGCAAACTCATCACAGAAATGCAAACTGATCCAGCTGGGACTCAAACCAGTGACCTTCTTGCTGTGAGGCGACAGTGCTAACCACCGAGCCACCGTGTCACCCGCATTTTCATGTGTGTATTTATATAATAATAATACATAATAAATACAGTAGTCAACATTTGAACCGGATCAAAACGTTTTTTCAAAATTGTCCTAAGATGAAAATGAGTGTTGTCCAACAGTTTTACTATTTTGATGAACTTTTTACATCAAATGTTGACTACTGTATACACACACATATATATAATGTAAAGACAATTAATGGTTTCTTTTAAACATCTGTGCAATTTATTTATGTTTTCAAAAACTAATAACTGTATGATTGATTAGTTCTAGGGACTGAGATGTAAAACGTCCAAAAAGTGTACATATTTTTGCCTATTCTTGGACATGAGATGGTTTACTCACTTCAGTAGGTTTATAACAGTCTACCAACAGTTCCTGTTGAAAAACAGAAGCACAACAAAGTCAGATAAACATGGAAAAAGTAGAAGAAAATGTTGTAAATCATTGAATGTGTCATTCTTGAGAATGATACCTTGACTCTTGCAGCACGATCTACATCATTCTCCATATCCAATAGTTCATCTACATCAATCTCCAGCTCTGGAATCGCCTCCTCCTGTAATACACAAATATAAGCATCATGAATCTGTATGGATGAAGACAATGTCTATTAGGATACCACCTAGAAGTAACAGCTAATTGGAAATTGCACAACTATACTAAGAATCCCCTACAGCTCTTAGAAGTTCTAGCTTTTTCCCAAAGGGCTGAAAAATCCACTGAGGAAAGAGTAGCTAGGCAGAGACAATAGAAACACAGTGACGCTGATAGCACAGATCACACAAATAGGACCCAGGTTGATGAAGGTCAGTGTAATGCTGTTTCTTCACCACTAGAGGTGCCTCTTGTGTCACTCAAACAGTTAAAAATCATCTTGTGTAATTTTGGGTTTAAGGCAAATCATTTTAAACAGCCATTACTTAGGATTCAGATGAATTGGCATATATTATTCTAACAAGTAGCATTTCTTCTTATCAAATCTGTGCTGCTTATTTTTGTGGAAGCTATAACACATTTTTTCAGGATTCATTAATTAGTAGAAAGTTTAAAAGAACAGCATTTATTTTAAACATAAACCTTTTATGATCAATTACACGTCTGAATAAAAGTGTTCATTTCTTTTATAAAATAAAACAAAATCTTACTTTAAAGTCCAAACTTCTGAGCATTTGCCCAGCTTTGGGGTCTGATTTGGTAGTATAATATAATAATACATGTATAATAATAATCATTATCATAAAACAAAGAAGATTATGATGATTATCAAAAAAGAATAAAATATTTTCCCCAATTTTCCCAATATTTATATTTATCATCTTGTCCTTGCATGATATGTTTCCAACTTTCCACATCCAGGCAATGTCTAGCAGCACATCTCATCATGAGTCAACAGAACATCAGACCAGAAAGTTGTGAGGAGCTGAACGCAGAGCAGCAGCAAAACATTTCTGAAATGAGATTCTGCACAGATTCCGATAAGCCTGTTTGTTTAGAGAAACACTGCTGTGTTTGGATATTTTTATCAGTCCAGTTCACATATTTGGCCTTGGGCTGCTGGCAAGGCTCTAGCAATGAAACAGATCTGTCTGCAGTTCTTTCTTACTGTTAGTCTGGCATGGCGTCAGACTCTTTGTCTTACAAGCAACTTCTCTAATAGTGTAGTTTTAATTCAAATCAAAGCCCTGATTCACATTCAAACCCTCACCATTCCCCTAGCTAAATTTTAGTCGTATTTTTAAGAAAGTGGAGGCTCCAACCCTCAATTATATGCTTCTGTATTTTTCTCCTCTTGTCCCTTTAGTATGCCAATTTGGTTTCTTTCTATAAAGTTGTCTCCTTCAATAAAGACTAGTTAATATGTCTCTCTCCCCACAAAGCTATAAATGGTCTTCACAAAGCTCGCACACCCCCTTTCTCTCTCTCATGTTCTTTCTTTCCCTATTCTGCAAACATTTGCTCCCTCAGAGCCTTTTCCAAAACACACTTCATCTTCCTCTTCCAGACACACGCACACACAGAGTCTTATGAACAAGCATAAGCTCATTGTGGTTCTGGTGGAGTGACTCATACGGCATATTAAAATATCGTCTGTCTACAGAAACAAGCACTGAAGCGAAAAAACGTTAAAACTGCCCATTGCTTCACAATGGAAAAATCAAAAGGCACATGCTGGAACAGGTCTATTTCTAGAGGGTTTCTTTAATTCAAACGTTCTCTTGTTCTCTGTGCCACTATAAGTACTTCATCTTTTCACCACTCTCTTCCTCCCCCTTGGTTTGAGCTGCCCAGACCAGCTGTCATTGCACCTGCCTGACTACCCCTTGCCCAAATCTCTCTCTTTCTCTCTCTCACACAAACACAAGCATACAAACTCCAGTTCATTCAGCCACGCTGATACTGCCATGGCAATGGCACATGTGAACAGAAGCATTAATTACTCTAGTAAATGAACAAATCTTCAATTTGTGTCTATGACTGAGTAGTGCGCGCATAACTAAAGGGTGCATGATTGCACGGAAGTGAACGAGCTGTAAAACCCACTTGAGTTGGCAGTTAGGGGCTGGAATGTGAGTGAGTTTGTGTGTGTGTGTGTGTGTGTGTGTGTGTGTGTGTGTGTGTGTGTGTCTGAGACAAAGAATGCACGGCACAACATGTGTGCACCATGTGCTACTAGTCACTCACAGGACTAGGAAAAAGATAAAAAGAGCAACTCAAAGCTGAGTAAAGACAAGCTGTGTGCAAACTAAGAGGAACCAAATAGAGATTGTTTTTGAAACCACAAAACACAAGATAAATTTAAAAGCACAAACATTTAGTCAGTGGTCATTAACTGGTGCTTTTCATTTTATTTAAGCAACTTAAGATTATGAAAAACACAGACCCCTGAGGGGATAAAAAGAGCTAAGCATCACTTTAGAGTTTGATCAGTGTTGATTTATCACTGACAATGACTTTTCTAAATGATTAGAGTTCTGGTAAAATGTACTAACAAATGAGGAACATCAGAAGCACTAATAACACAGCCAACAATGGTTGAAGTTGAAGTGACACAAAAACAGAGAAGAAGTTAAAAGGCAGAACAGTAAGAAAAAAAGAGAGAACAGGGATATTTATAGATGATTTATTAGCAGGAAAGACCTTTGATTTTGATGAAGCTACAAGTTTGTAAAAGGTGTTACAGCTACTTCTTTTCTGACTTGTGAATGAATGTGGTACAATTATAAGTCAAACAACGAACTGATTAATTTACTGATGGTGTAACGTTATATATAATATACAATCTGCATTTTAAAAAAAAAGCTGCTATGCTTTGTCATGATCTCATTTAAATGAATAATATGCTCCATTCGTGTAAATTCATGTTTAATTGATAAGCACTGATTCATATTTTCAGCACAGATTATGTTGCTGTTTTCTAATTTAACTATTCCTGGCAGTTTAAATTTACCGACATAAAGACGTGTTCATGCAACCTTGTGTGTATTTGACAGTTTAAGCACAGTAAAATGCTAAAGAGAACAACGATTTCAGTTCTTTTTACAGTATATTGTACAGCTTGTTGTTGTTTTCACAGTAATATATGGTATACTCAACTGCTCTGTCCTGTGTTTGCAGTTTGCACTGTATTACTGTAGATGAACAATGCATTCTGGATAATTATTGGCTGTACAAATACAGTAATGCAAACTGACAATAAAAACACACACACACTCACTTTATAAGGTAAAATTGCTGTAGCTCTTTCAACATAAAATAATTTCAAAAGGTTTCATTTCTTGCATGTTTGATTGCATGTGAAAGATTTATTTATATTGTGTCAACGTGTCTTCTCTGCTGACCAGGTCAATTTGTTTAAAACAGACTGGATTTAACTAATGTATTTTTTTTTAATTAATGTTATTATCTACTGTTTAAAACTATTACACAAAATGTTTGTGTCTTTTTTATATTTCACATCACCAGCAAAGTATTTAATTGTAATTCATTTGTGTATTCTGCAAGTTACAGATTTGCACTATTAATTAAATTATTCCTATAAAACAAATTAAAGTAAAAATAATTATAATGTACAGTATTATTTTTTAATTTTTTGTGTTTTATTGTGGTCAAAAAACTGTAAACTACTGTATTTAATTGCACAGTGTGCTAAATACTGAACTAATTAGTTTTACAGCAATTTTTTATTCTCTTGTTTCTTTTATTATTGTTTATGTAAACTTTGAATTACCATTGTGCATATAATGTGCTATATAATTCACTTGCCTTGTCTTAACTGTGGTATGAAATACAGCAATTATTGGATAACTGTTGCCAGTAAGTTACTTTCAATTTCACAAAACAATTTTCACTGTGATGTTTAATATCTCAGTTTAAACACAATATGATGTTTAATTTGGCAGAGTCAATGCTTTAAAATGCAATCTGATAATGAACAATGTCACATGCACATAATAGACATGATAATCAAACTCAAACTGATGTTTTGATTTTTGGGAGAAACAGAAATGCTCTGGACATGCTCTGGGCAGAGAGCAGCAACTTGCTTTTGGAAATCAGCATATTAAACTTATTTATGAAGGCTCATTTTAAATTAACATATTTCACATAAAGTTTTAATAACCTTTTTATATAAAATAAATGCAGAAGAATCAAGTCTTAATAGCTAACTAGTTAAATACATGGTCACACTTTATTTTGATGGTTCCTTTGTTTAAGTTACATTGCATCGACAGTAAGTGTCAACTAATTCTCATTAGATTATACGTAGACTGTTGGGTTGGGGTTAGGGTTAGTGTAAGTTGGCATGTACTTGGAAAGTTTCTTATAGTCAGTTAAATATCTGTTGAAGGACTGTTAATTGTCAGCATCGACAGATATTAAGCCGACAGTCTACTAATACTCAAATGTATCATCAAAATAAAGTGTTACCAAATACATAAATGAAACAAATACAATCCTACCAATTACAAACTTTAAAATTGTACAGTTAAACATACTTTAACTATTGGCAATAATTTTCTACACTTGTTCCCTATTTATGAGGAAAAATCATGATTTAAAACTATCTGACAATCATTTTTATTTCTGAAATTAATATTTAAGGAATTTAGACTCATCTAGGTGTTCATTCTCTTTCTCTCTCACACACACACACACACACAAACATATACATCTGTATGCATACATGCATATATATATATATATATATATATATATATATATATACATACATGCATATATATATACATACATACATATACTGTATACATACATACATATACACACACACACGCGCGCAGCACATTTGTCAGCATGCTGGTGTCTATCTACCCTGGATATATGAATTACTGTGCATGTCATCAATAAAGGTTTGTTTACATGACCTTTTTATGTGCACATGTGTGAATGAACATCTTCAGCACTACAGGGTTCTTGCAGTCGTGGTGAATCTGATGTGGCATTATGGGAGCAGGAAAGTCTCAGATTCAGCAGTGGTTTGACCTACATTTGCACAGCTGTCTTCATCACTGAGGATGAGTATGGAAGCAATATTGGCTCCCTAGTGGGGCCCTTGAAGTGCCAGACATGACTTGAACTTAGGCCAAGAGGCTTTCAGCTCCTATTTGACCTTCACCAATACAATAAAAAGAAGATTTAGGTAATAACAGTATAGTTGAATAGCTGTTATTCGAGATCCGCATGTGAAAAAAGGTGCATGTTTCAAAAAGAAAAGAAAAACAGCATAGTTACAGAAACAAGGTGTACAAGAACAATGTTCCAGAAGGTTTACAAGCCAAAATGTGAAGGGGTATTTTTGTTCAATTGCTGTTTATTCATTCATTCATTATAGCATCAATTCAATTCAATTCACTGAATGTAAAGAACATATGGTATCTAGTTAATCCATGATAATGAATTAAATGACTATAAACTGAAATTATAAACAAATCGAAGCACAATTTCATCACATTAAGGCTGGCTCACACCAAGAACAATAACTACAGTACCCATGCTAATGAATAACGCTGTTTATAAAAAAAGTTAAGTCATCTGCCACTTTAATCCTAAAAAGCTGGTGGACTGGCTATCAATGCATTTATAATTGGATAATATTAAAACTTTAAGTTCGATTAGTATTGTGAAACGTTAAGTAAATTCATAACATAATAAACTGCAGTGCTACTGTCAAAAGTACTTTGGGTGGTAATCAATGTTGTTGACAGTACCTGTACTGAACCCAGAACAACCTCTGAGCTTTAGATGGTAATAAGAACAGAGACCGACATTGTGTCATTCAAGGGCAAAATAGATCAACAAAACATCATTCAACTGACAGTAATCAGATTTTTGTTTCTCATGAAGGAGAACATCCCTATTCATAATTGCCTAGATAATCAAGCCATCACAATGACAAGTAGAAGTAAAATAAATAAACAGAAATTTTATATTGTTAAGTAATAAATTCACTTGAAACTAAAATGCATTGCATAAATCTCTGCTTTTTGTTAAAACCAAAGTGGTAATTATTTTTGAAATAACTGTAATCACTGACAGTATTTCCTGTCCATTACTGTGATGTTGATCTGAAGCTATATGTATTACACTATTAAAAACTTTTAGGATTAAAAACAGATACATTTTCTGTCTCAATCAGAAGTCGACATGTGATGGGACCTTTTGAAACATCTCTAATTACATTGTAGAATCAAAAATAAATAAATAACATTACATCACCAGACTTCAAGTAAGTTTTTTTTTGATTGTTTTCCATTTCTGGTGATTTTAGATTCCTGTTTTCTTAGTTATTATTATTATTGTTGTTGTTGTTGTTGCTGTTATTGGAGTATAAAAAAAGGCTTAAAAGCTTAAAATAGAAAAATTTACCCACACAAATCCACCAAAAATTACCCATACATAAATACATTTACCCACTGTCCACTTCTTACAAACCTATTTGAGTTTCTTTCTTATTTTGAGCATAAAAAATTGAAAACAAATAGCTACCGACTAGTATTTTTTCCAACAACGGTTGTCAATTACTGCTGCTTTCCAACATATTTGGTGTATAACAGAAACAAAAAGCTTCCAAGAAGGTTTGGACCCACTTGAGGGTGATTACTGTACATTTACATTTTTTGTTTAACTATCCCCCCAAGTTTTTGCTAAATAATGACTACAGCTCCTTAATAACACAATCTGTATTTGCTTCATTTCTGCCACCATCACACAATCTGTTGTTTATAAATTTGACCTCACTTGACAATTTACTCAATCTCCTACAATTTTAACCAAATTGTTGGAGTCTCATGTCAATGCGTCTTTATTTAGATGAGGTCTCAACGCAGCGTAAGTGTATTTTCTGTTCTGCACTTTTTATGCTGGTGTATGTGTGAATTGAGCCGCTGACAGAGTAATTTATGCTTGATATCTGATCACATATTTAAGTGGCAGCACTTCTACCTGTGGTTAATGACTGGAGGGGTTTCTGCATGGGTTGGTTAATCTCTGATGCCAAGATGATAATTAGGGGGAAGAAAAAGAACCGAGATGGAAAGGATATAGAAGAAAAAACAGACAAACAGAATGAAAGAGAGAAAACTGAACAGAGAGGAAGGAGGAAATGAGTTGACGCTGGTGTCGAAAATGAATTCCATAGGTTCAAATTTATCTATAAATCTAAGTGTCACCCACATATTCGCTCTCTGTCTTTCTATCTGGCATGTACTGTGAGCATATGCAACAGGTTACTTAATATTACCCAGGAGATAAACTGCGTATGAGTCCAGGTGTGCACATTCAACAGCTCTCATCATTGCACAACAAGATCCAACTAAATTTTAAGAGTATTTCAGGCACTTCCTTTAGATATTTTATCTGTTGATAAAAAAACATCCTGTGCAATACAAAGAACAAATGAATCATGTCATGAACATGAGTAACAGTTTTCCAAATAAATGCACCAGCACTTAATGCTAAGATGATTCTCAATTATGAGTTGGCCTTTGTGAGTAAGTGAATAAAACAGTTTCAATAGTCACAGACTTAAAAGTCCAAAACAAAGAGGGAAATACGCCTTTCATGCATATAAGTTGTTGGCTACTCCAAAGCTGGGACAGGTTTAGTCTGACAAAACAATTTAAAGGGTTAGTTCACAAAAATGCTTAAAAACTAGACGAATCGCTTACTCTTCCAGCTCACTTTAGCCTGTGATCTATATCATGTACACAAACAGACAGTGCTGTACTATTGATTTATTCTCAGTGCAGGCTGCCGTCTGACATTATGACAGACAAAGAGCTGGAAGAGGAAGACCAGGGACACATGCTGCCCCGGGAGAGAGTCTTCTGGCTAAGCTGACGTGGGCCAGTAATGGGTGGGGGTGTACAGTATCTCTCACCACACACACTGGCTTATCAGCAGATAGTCAGACAGATAGTATACTGATGAATAACAAGCAACACACACGCTGGAGTGAGCAAGATATTTTCTCACCATTAAAACAACTGCAGTGACGTTGGGGGAAATGACATATTCTCATATAATTAAAACAGTAACTGAAACTGTAGAACATTAAAGAAAAACGTAATTACTGTAAACTCAGAGCATCAGATGGGTTGTGTTTGTTCATATTATGTAGTGAATACAGTGACCCTAGGGAAGGAGAGCACGCTTCATAAAAGAGGCGAGATCATATGGGAGATGTTCCCATAGAAATACTGTAGCTGAACATAACACACACTAGCACAAAATCAACAGGTCATTACACATTTGACCTCCCACTTCCTTCTCTGCAAAGAGTGTAAAAACTGAAAAACTAAGAATAGAGGAAATGGACAGTCATATGGCCAACCTGTAGTAATAGGAAAAAACCTATTACTAAGAACTGTAACAATTGGATGGATTGTTGAGTCTGTGACAACTAGAGAGGCCTAATTAAGATGAACAATAATGACCGCACACAATGAAGTCAAAGGAATGACAATCAAACTGTAAACTGACTAACAGAAGGCAATACATTTTGTCTCATTTTTGAGAATTCATCTCTTTTAATCAGAGTGGAAATCATTTAGACACTCTGGCACACTCTTTTAGGATAATATAAACAACCTAAATATAGCAATACTTTATTTAAAGAGCCCCTATTTTGGGTTATGAAAGTCCCCAACAACAGGATGATATGCAATGTTACAAAACACTATCAATGTCTTATAATATATATTTCTTTTTACCTCCTTTTCCCAATGACTCCCATATGAATCATCCAGCGACTCTTTTTCGCCAGCCCCTCCGTTACGTGAAGCTACTTTGCAGTGATTGGACGTATGACCCAATCTGTTGTTATTGGACTACTGCATGTTACACAAGTTGGAGACGAAACGCCCATCTTCATTTCTGGACTACTGTTTATCCTTTTAATATAGAGCGATTTTATAGTGTATTAAAAGTAAATGTGGCATCAATTTTGCCTTATCAATTCGAACCTGCATCTGACAAGGATGAGCCCACAGTTACAGAAAACCAAGAAAGCCCATTTCAAACCCGATTGGAGCAGGACAATTATTAATGGTAAGTGTCAATATTGTTTATGACACTTCGAAGTGATGATAACCTAGTAATCAACAAATGAAGCTTACACTATTGCACTATTTTAGCAGAAGTACACAGCCACTTTTTTTACTTAAATGTGAAAGGCTTCTGCTTCCAGTTTACTGTTTTCCACTTTAGCACCACAACAGACTTTAATTATTTGTTTATTAAATTAGTCCTATTATTCTGATGTATTAACTAAGTCATAAGTAGGGCCACACGGAATCTGCGTGTGCAGAATTCTGCAGAGTTCCGCAAATTTTTAGCCCATCATTGATTCTGTTTATTTACTTGTGTAAATGTGTGTACATGTATTTTTAATCAGTTTTTTTAATTAATTTCAGTAATAATATTGACTAATATGAAAATATTCATGTGATTTTTTTACAATAGTTTGTAAAGTACAATTTTCTGTGTTTTAGTTGATATTTTTTTATGAGAGGCTTGCTTTGTTTACCAAATAAATGGATCTAATTAGAGTCACATTGTAAACATTAAATAAAAGTTTAAAAGGTATTTCTTTTTATTTCATATATTAAGATTTTTGTTATGATACTCTCAAAATCATTCCGCATAAATCCGCAGATTTTTTAACAAAATACTCCGCAGAAATAGCAAAAATGTCCACAGATTCCGTCTGGCCCTAGTCATAAGCAGGCTGCACAGTTTTTTTTAGTTATATACCTAGAGCTTACATTTTTGAGTTAAGTTAAAATGAGCACAATGAACTTTAATGTAGATATAATTTACTAAGAAATAAATACTAACTAACAGACAGGGATGTGCTTCCCAAACAATGACTTAACTCATGACAAAACTCATGACATAACGCATATTGTTTTACATTATAAACGGCACATATAGGGATTATATTTCTTTGACAAACATTATTTAGAATATTCCAAATTCTTCTTTTTTTTTTTTTTACAAGTTCACAACACTGCAGAAATGCTGTTGCCAAGTTGTTTAGGCCTATAGTACAGATACATTTCAGAAATACTATAAATTAAAACCGTTAACGTAGGCCTTTACTGTATTGTTTGTTTTCACAAGGTATGTAAATCATAGTTCACCTATAGCATTCATCATCATCCATTCCAAATGGCATAAATTAATTCAAAGTGAACTGTGAAGGGAACGCTACTGTCAATCTGAAGATCACTAAAACTGAACTGTAACTTTGAAAGACGTGAGAAAGATAACTTTATGCTTTTAATCATTCAGAGTGGATGTTGGAAAGCTGAAAAGGAATAGGGCACTGGGAGGATGACTGGGAATAGAACACAGTCAGGAAGTATGCATAGAACTACAGCTCTAGGGGTGCAGTTACAACACCACAAATGTGCGACGCATGCAGGTTGTAAATTTTCGACATTTGGAAAACACCACATTGCTGATTTATGTTTGTAACAATGCAACTTGTGACTTCAGTTGCTTAACGATGTGTTTCGGAAACATTTGCATGATAGGCAGCTTTTTGTTTTTAATGAACTTATAATTTATGTATTATATTTATACTTTATGAACAAATTAATGAACGTAGGGCGCCACGGTGGCCAAGTGGTTAGCACGTTCGCCTCACAGCAAGAAGGTCGCTGGTTCGATCCCCGGCTGGGCCAGTTGGCATTTCTGTGTGGAGTTTGCATGTTCTCCCCGTGGTTGCGTGGGTTTCCTCCGGGTGCTCCGGTTTCCCCCACAGTCCAAAGACATGCGGTACAGGTAAAAATGGGTAGGCTAAATTGTCCATAGTGTATGTGTGTGAATGAGAATGTATGGATGTGTTCCCCAGAGATGGGTTGCAGCTGGAAGGGCATCCGCTGCGTAAAACAAATGCCGGATAAGTTGGCGGTTCATTCCGCTGTGGCGACCCCGGATTAATAAAGCGACTAAGCCGAAAAGAAAATGAATGAATGAATGAATAATGAACGTTTTTACATTTTTATTCATTCATTTTCTTTTCAGCTTAGTCCCTTCATCAATCTGGGGGTTGCCACAGTGGAATCAACCGCCAACTTATCCAGCATATGTTTTACACAGCGGATGCCCTTCCAGCTGCAATCCATCCACGGGAAACATCCACACTCACTCATCCACACGCATACACTATGGACAATTTAGCCTTCCCAATTCACCTATAGCGCATGTCTTTGGACTTGTGGGGGAAACCGGAGCACTCGGAGGAAACACACACGACCAGGGGGAGAACATGCAAACTCCACACAGAAATGCCAACTGACCCAGCCGAGGCTCGAACCAGTGACCTTCTTGCTGTGAGGCGATCATGCTACCCACTGCGCCACCCACTCTCTGTGCTTCCAAATGATACAAGTGTGACAAATAAACACAAATATACTATTCATTAGGCAAAAATCGACATATGATTAAATAAAGAAATGGTTAGCTTATGCTACATAAATCTACATCCAAATTGACTCTCTTATTTCGTTTGTTCTTTCATGATTTAGTGCAACACATTGCCATGCAGTATGGGACTAGTGAATGAGTGAACAATTTCAAACATGGCTTTCGTAAACAATTTCATAAAGTCATTAAAAAAATCTATATTCATTGGCATAATGCTCTGTAAACACTTTTGTGTGATCAAAATAAGCATGCTGTTTAATCAGAAAGCAGCTATGTACAAAGAATTGATAGAAGTTTGACATTGTATTTATTTTTCAGCAAGTTAAGTGACCATTAAACAACATATGAAACCATAAATATGCAGATATGTTGTTAAAATACTGCAATATTTAAATTGCTGTGTTAGATAAGAACAGAAGACATCTTTGATATGAGATATAAAAGTAAATATAGAGGACAAAGAGCCATGTTCTGTGGTGTTTATAATCTGACTCTGTTTTTTCTTTCTTTAGGCATAACATGTTGGAGTAGGAATGAGAAGAAGAGGTGATAAAGAGAAACACCAAGAGGGCAAGACCTGCTAACCTCTCTAGTCTGTCGTTTCTGGAGCGGAATAAAACAGGCTAGCGCTCTCCATATTTCCTAGATTAGAGCAATGTCTCGGCACCTGCAGGTGTGTGTGCATGTCTGTGCATGAGTATGTCTATTCATAAATACCCGGAGGTCCAATTTCATAAATCTACAAAGTATTCTCAGAACAGGGCAATTCTATAAAGAGGTTTTAGCTACTATGACTAAAAACACAGAAACATTCAATTTTGCATAATCCTTAAAATCTAGCTGAAATGAAAGAGGGAAAAGGGAAAACACTACTGTGTTGAATTGCTCTATACTTTTTGTTATAAAAAGACAAGTTTCTAGTGGTTATTTTCATAAAGCCCTTTAGACTAATGAATTTGTTTCAGCATCATTAAAGGACTGAGGGGTATATATTGCTGTGACCATAGTCTTTGACCTAATATGGCTTGTGATGTCACAGGTGGATTCCAGGTCCTGCCCTTTAGAGGTGTTTTCAATGAGGGGACAGCTCTAAATAGGTTTAGGACAGGATATAATCTGATAAAGAGACATATTTTTGTTTTACTTGATTAGAAGTTCAGTGGCAATAAGTCTTACATGCCCTAGATCTCTAAACCTATCATATGAGATGGATAAAAAAGTAAACTATAGAAATTCTACTCTTCAACAGAGACTTAAAGGGAGTACAGTTTTCATCAACAATTGTGGAGAAAATAATCAAACTTTCTCAAGAGCAATTTTTGAGAAGGAATAATATAATTAAATAACTATAATTGTACTCGCGTAATCCTACATTCACAGCATAGTTACATGCTGTGGTCAATATTGTCTGATGACGAGCCATTGTGCTTGAAACATTGCATGCTTTTTATATTAATTCATATTTTTGGAGCTTTGGTGTTGCTGCCATTATGAATCACTTTTTCCCATAAAGCAAACATAAGACAACATGGGAGGTGGATGCAAAAAATGTTACTAAACTTTAAAAACGTTAGCCTATTTGTGTTGTTTTATAACACACACACACACACACACACACACACACACACACACACAGAATTATTTAAGGCAAATTATTGTTATTTACAACGCATGTAGGGCGCCACGGTGGCCTAGTGGGTAGCATGATCACCTCACAGCAAGAAGGTCACTGGTTCGAGCCTCGGCTAGATCAGTTGGCATTTCTGAGTTTGCATGTTCTCCCTGTGGTCGCGTGGGTTTCCTCTGGGTGCTCCGGTTTCCCCCACAGTCCAAAGACATGTGGTATAGGTGAATTGGGTTGGCTAAATTGTCCATAGTGTATGTTTGTTAATGAGGACGTACTCACACTATGCTATCCGAACCGTGCTCAGGCCCGTTTCCCGGATAATTTAAGAAGTGTGAGTGCGCTGAATCGGGCTCAGGCACAGTACAGTTGGCCGGCCCTGGCCCGGTTGGAAGAGGTGTGCCTGAGCCCGGTACACTTGGGCTTTGGCGCGGTACGCTTGTAGTGAGAGTGCAAAGCGCGCCTAAGCCCGAAAATGAAGAGGAGACGTGACTTTTGGGGACTGTTTCATATAGATTTATTAATCATTCTTACTGTTTGATGAACGCAAACTGTCGTAGATTTTTAAAGACTCAAACCCCTCACTGCACGACAGCTGCGCCTTTAGTAAACCTTCTAATTCCTTCAGCATGAGGATGTCATGATTGTTTATGAGCGTCAGCAGTGGCTGATCTGTTCGGCGGAATATCTGACTGTGTGTCACTGCATATCAAACGACTAAACGATATAATATAAAGAAATCTCCACTGAAATCTCAGAGAGCGCTTCTCTTACACTGAATAGCGCATCATCGATGACGTAAGCGTGCCCAGGCCCGAATGCAATTAGAGTACGGGCCGTCGGGGGAGACGGGAGGGGGGACAAGCGTTGTTTGGCCCTGTTAAAGGGAACTGTACATAGTGTGAGTACGCCCTGAGTGTGTATGGATGTTTCCCAGAGATGGGTTGCAGCTGGAAGGGCATCCACTGCGTAAAACATATGCTGGATAAGTTGGCGGTTCATTCCGCTGTGGCGACCCTGGATTAATAAAGGGACTAAGCCGAAAAGAAAATGAATGAATGAACAACGCATGTACAATACAATACAAACGGATTTTAATCATATTTTTAGGGTAAAACTCTCAAATGGGCAACCTCTGTAGAACCACCGACTAAACTGAAGGAAAGCAATGCTCAGATGGAGGTTTAGATGGGAGTAGGTAACAAAAATAATCTCTGCTACAGTGCCAAAAATCTAGAAACGGCCCTCTATAAAGGATGGTTTACCCAAAAATGAATTGTGTCATGATTTACTCACCCTCCACTTGTTTTGATTCAAACCTTAAACCTTTTTTATATTCTTCCATAGTGAAATGATAAGTATCCTCCCTTATTTTTAAGTTTATATTATTATTACTAAGTATGAGCGTGTATGTACACTAGAGATGCACGATTCTGGATAAAATGAGAATCACGATTTTTTAACTTGAAATAAAGATGACCACTTTCTCACGATTCTGCAGTATGAGTAGGCTATTATTGTTGTTATTTCTCAAACATATGGTAAAACAACAATGTGTAGGTTTACTGTTGGTTAAAATGCTCAATTTTGAATAGAATTTGAATGGTGGACTTTAACAGTTTTTTAATTTGTCCTGGTCATTAATGCACAGTAAAGTGATGGCATCAGAATACAACTATTCACACTACTGATGTTGAATTATCATGTTTGAGACATCTGCTTGCAATCTGTCATTGACAACATTATTAGACCATTTTTTTCTACTGGTAAAATCAGACATTTGTCATTATCAGATTCCCTCTTGCATTATATTCAACATTATATATAAACATTTATTCTCATGCACAACACTCTGTTTGCTATGAAAGAAAACACATTAAATGCTTGTCGTAACCATTACATTAAAATGTGATATTAATTCATTTGGATTTTGGCTTAGTCCCTTTATTAATCTGGGGTTGCCACAGCAGAATGAACCGCCAACGTATCCAGCATATGTTTTCGCATCACATGCACTTCCAGCTGCAACCCATCTCTGGGAAACATCCATACACACTCATTCACACACATACACTACGGACAATTTAGCCTACCCAATTTACCTATAGCACGTCTTTGGACTTGTGGGGAAAACCCTCGTGACCAAGGGGAGAACATGCAAACTTCACACAGAAATGCCAACTGACCCAGCTGAGACTCAAACTAGCGACCTTCTTGCTGTAAGTGCTACCCACAATGCACCATGGCACCCTAAAATGCAATATGATCATTTAAATGATGCGAGTGCTTTCGGTTTAATTTTCACTGTGCGGTTTATACTTCTCACTCGGCTCCCAAACGATCTCTCTGTGCCACAAACTGAATGTTATTTACAACTTTATTACCTGTTATTCACAGCCTATGCAGGTTCTCTTTACTAAAGTATCATTCACAGGCATGCGCCCACCCTCTCTGTAGTAACAGTTCACGGTCAGCTCACTTCATGTGTTATTTCACGGCCACAAATACATCATTACATGAAGACAGAAATGACATTATTGAATGACATTATAAAATGACATTTATTACAAAACAACAACTACCACAGCCTTTGCTTTAGAGCTCGTCAGAACGCAAAATGCAGGATATACAGATTATACATTTATTCAGTGCAAGAGGCAAAAAGTGTTTAACTGTATATTTTGTTAATTTATCCTGTTTATTGTAAACATTAAAAATTTTGCCAGATATGTTTGTAATTTGGTAATTTGATGATTGTGATTACGACATGTGATTACTGAATGTTTAAGTTAAGTTATGTTTGGCTGTTTATATTTACATTAAGCTTTAAACACAACACAAAGCGTCTCTGCCAGTCTCTTTTGTCAAGTTTAATTATATATATATATATATATATATGAGGGTAGCGATGTTTATGAGAGAGAGAGAGAGAGAGAGAGAGAGAGAGAGAGAGAGAGAGAGAGAGAGAGAGAGAGAGAGAACAAGCACTGAGAGTTGTGCATCAGAGCAGAGCTGATTAATATTCACAACTGTGCCAAATATGGTCAATAAGGAACTAATTTTAAGGTTACTTCATTGGGTAATAAATGAGCATATAAAACAGTTTGCTGTTTGCATATAAAAAATGCAGAATATTACACCTATAAAGGTTAAGTAAACCGTGAGTACATTTTCATTTTTAGGGTGATCTATCCCTTTAATAACGCAATAAAGGATCTGATGTTTTTTATAAAGAATTTATGTTTTTTATATCTAGGGAAATATTTACACATTTCAATTAACTATTCTTAACCCTTAATTATTTATTCAACGGCAAAAATCAACTTATCAGTTGTTAGTCAATTATTACAAATGCTTTCTAACACTAAATATCAAATTAAAAGTGCATTACAGCCCTTTGCTTCAATCTATAGTAACTTTCAGTGCCAAAGAATGACTTAACCAGATTATAAACATGCTAAAGAGCCAGACAGTCTGTCTGAGTAGTTAACTTAGTTCACTTCTCTGAACCCAGCTTGTGTACAGAAGTGAAGGCTATTTCCAGCCAGATCAGAGCCTTTTACATAAGGATCACTGAACAACAGACGAAACAGCCAAGATCTAAAAATATCCTTTGACTCTTAACTGTTGAGATCAATACGTTTCTCTCGGTCTACCTGAAACATTTAAAATGGTTTGTGGTTCACTTTTCCAGAAAAGAGCACCATCATAAACGCAGATCATTTACTGGATAAGACACAGAATGATTGTGTTGTGATTGTTTAAAATGTGCTAACTCATAGGATTACAGAGAAAGGAGGCAAATGGCTCAGTGCTTCTGTGTTAACTCACCTCTGCCTTATTCAATCCATAATTTTTGAGGATTGTGTAAACACACAGTTATCTAAGTGAATAAAATTGAGCAAATTGGGACAATGAGCAGCAACCAAATACACATTAAGAAGTTAAAAAGCCCCTTTGGAGAATGTGGTTTGTTAATATACCAATATTCTATTTAAACTGATATCTTTATACTATTAAACAGACATGATATTTGACAGTTTTAGCTTTCAATTTGTATTTTTTTTCTACACATTTTAAATTGATCTAAAATTAAAGTTAATGAACAGCTAAAAATCAAATGAGTCAAAATAAAAGACAATAAACAACAAGTTTTCTTTTTTAAGTAAATTTGTGTCATTATTACATGACAAATGAAGACATGTGACTTATTAAAACATGAAAATATAAGGTTTGGCAATATTCATGACAAATATTATCAGGTAATATATGGAGAAATTATTTTTGCTACTTCAGAATGTAAACTGTTGGTAAACAACTTAACATTCTAAGAGTCTTGTGGGTATTCTTGCTCTAGTTAGTTACATACACAACCAATCATTTGAATGTTATTTAATGCTTTCAAAAAGGAATCATCATACATGCTGTAAAAATAGAAATATTAATAAATATTTTTTTTAAGATTTCAAATATATTTTGTTTTTTAATATAAAGTTATTTTTCACATAGTATTTAAATATAATTCCTGTGATGCTGTGTCTGAAATGATTTGGTGATCAACCTTGGTGCATCTTTTTGGATTAAAAGCATCCATTCAAAAAAAAAATGAACCGTTCACAAACCTTTGAATGTTAAGCATGTATATTGCTTTTGCAAATTTCTAACAGACATGCAAAGCTGCTTATTTAAATGTGTATTCTGACTCCGACATGAACAGCCATAAGACATGCCTAAACCTGTTCTTTCCCCTACACACAAAGATGCACACACACACAGATGCAAACAGAAGGGGGATGTGCTTGACAGAGATGAGCAGGTGAGGAACTGAAGTATTCAAATAAGCTCTGAGTGAGTGTGAGGAAGGAAGGAGATAAGAGAACTCCACACAAAGCAACGTTGATCCCATATACAGCAGCTCAACATCCTGCCAGTGTTCATCACTGCACACACACAGAAGGACTGCTCCAAAGCTGAGGTCACGAGACTGTTGTGACCTTTACTGCCTTCTTAAAACATCAGACAGTCACAACATATGCACATACTTCCTGCAGTTTCGCCTGTCACTGGCATTTCCTTCGGTCATGAGTCACGGCTCAGCAGTCGCTATTATGCGGCATCAACCCGATGATCCTAGAAACTGCAATTATGCCTCTCCTTCTTCTCCTAAGCCTGTCAGAAGATCCTTCATTCTCTTTTTCTTTCATGCATTTGCCTCTTTTTATGTGCCTAGCAGAAATTTGCTGATTCATTGCAAAGTGAATGAACCAGTAGGAAACAATTGGGGCTGGGCGATATGACAAAAATACAATCTCTGTAAATAAAAGATATTGAGTGTTGATTAATTACATTTTAAAGAATGTTGATTCATTCATTTTCCTTGGGCTTAGTCCCTGATTTATCAGGGGTCACCACTAATTGCTCTGGGGTATGTTTTCCAGCCACAACACAGCACTGAGAAACACCCATAAACTCTCTCATTCATACATTACGGGCAAGCGTAGCATCAACCTGAAATCTGCACAAACACACAAAACTACCAACTGGCCCAGCTATGACTCAAACCAGTGACAGTGAGGCAACAGTGTAAACCAGTGAGCCACCGTGCCACGCTATTTCAAATAATAGTTGTTTTTTTTTACACATTTTTTTTTTATTCTTTAACTAAAAGTTGTGACAAGAGAAGGCAAATGAGTGTAAATGTTCAAAAAACAAACATAAAGCTATCACAAACATCGTCTCTAACACTGTTACATCTTTTTTCCAGCTTTAAGAGGTAGACAAACAAAACTATAAAACTAGCAAGTGCCTGCAATAAGTAAAAAATTTACAGTTTGTTTTGCCAAGAAAACTAGTCTGTCAGTAGCACTAAAGTCCCCAAGAAATCAAAACCATACAGTATGATTTGTTAGCTCACATTGCTAGTCTTGTGGTAAATGATTCATCTGTGCATGTCATTAAGACAAAAAAGAGGTTTGCCCTTCTAATCTTTAATTGAAATCTAAAAATTTACTTCCTGTTTTTTTCAGTTAAATCATCAGATTACGTATATCTTAGAAAATGGGCGTGGCTAACATATTTAATCACACCCTCCAACTGTCAGTTTTGTTGAGTGGTACAGTACGCTTTTATGACCGTTTACACTGTCTAAAAGCATACCGAACCAAACCGTACTGTACCACTTTTTGCACCACACATAAACCAAAAGGCGGAGCTAGACGCACAGCTGAAAGCCATTGGTTTACAGAGATTACACCGTAATGTTACACTGTAATAATATATACATATAATGATATATACATGTAATGCTGCATTTTTTGCAGATCATGTTCATAGAAAGGTTAGCAATGAACATTTATTCACAAGTATTTATGTGTAGAATAAAGCATCTATTTTGCTTCTTATATGAGATGTGAACGACCTGTACAGCTTTACTGTAGACATTTCCTCGAGCGAGAATGACGGCGACTGAAACATTCTGTCGTACACCACGCCCACCAAAAGAGTACCCTTGGTTCCCTTTTAGCAGTGGAAACGTAAGCCTAATAAAGGTGACTCCTACCGACCCGTACCAAACCTTACTGTACCACTCAGTGGAAACGGGCCACAACAGAAATGGTGAGGAGGAGGAGTCTGTTAGGTTGTAATAACTCTCCTCAAACCCTTTTCCCCATCCTTCTGAATGAAACGCCTACTTTACTACATCCATTCAGCTGTAGTAGAAAAACAAGCCTAGCCGACTGTTGTGTCATTTAATATTTAGTTTCACTAGGAACTGCGTCACAAACACACAATGGTCGCAGCTTCCGGTTTATGGAGACTTTAAGAAATAGATTAAGGGACGGAACACACTAAGCCAACAGTCGGTCAAGCTAGTTGGTTTGGTGTGTTCTACGTGTCGCCTATCAATGCATTAACATCAAAGCCTGTTGGCCTGATTCAGAATTTAGATTTGGTGTCGCCAGTCAGCTGAATAGAGTGCTCTGACTTTTTATTCAGCAGTGAAGAGTGCGAGTGCGACATAGTGAAGTGACGTAGCAATTAAACAATTCAAGCCAAGAAGGATCACAATGAGGCCAGCTGAAATTTTACTATATTTCTCAAATATTTGCAAACAATATGGATTATTAGATTATTAGGCATATTTGCAGGATAGAACACCTCCCTAATGAGTGACAATTGCTGTCATAATGGTACTAAATGCTACATTGTTTACCATTTGCCTGTGCATGTCAGAAGTTTGGTTTCCCTTTGTGGAACATGAAAACAAACTATTGCCCCCACGAGTGGAAAGACATGTCCTCTCGCTCTTGCTTTGTCCATTTGGTGTGTTCATGAGCAGCTTTTTGGTCTAGACGCAATCCAACGCGAGGCGAAAACACAGTTGGTTTTCAATGGTGCTAGTTGTTTGGTGTTGGCTTGGTGTGTCCCGACCCTAAAAAGCATGTGGATTGGCTGTTGTTGCAAACATCTGCTGTGTGACTGGCTCTCAGATTAATCCAAAATGACCAGAGCTTATCGTCATTATTGATAGAAAACGTATCATGATTCAATATGATATGTTCATTGGACCAGCCCTAAAAACAAATGCAAGCCCTTGTGCTTCAGCAAAGTGTGATATATACCTAAAGATGTGATATATACCTAAAGTCCAAATAAAAGACTTACTTTGAAATGATATGTGACAGCATTAGATATGTGCCGATATTCAATAATTCAGTATATCGTAATAATGAGCATTTTTAATGCTTAATAACATGTTAAAAATGATTACAAGTGATAATCATTTTATTAAATCATTTTTATCTTCTTGAAATGAATTAGTTTGAAATAAATATTAGTTGAAATATATATAAATATATTGTGATAATATTGTATACCATGATATAAGCATCAGTGATGAATCTCAAAAAGAAAATATGATAAACCTAGACAGCATTTGTTAAAATGAACTTGTATGTAGCAAAGTGAAACACACTGTTTGAGTGTTAATGAGTTTTTTCTTCTTCTTTCCTCTCAACGCTGTCCTTGTGCTTCTGGCCAAAGCCACAGCTGTCCCTCTCTATACCTCAGTGCCTCCAACTCTTTCACAGACCGTCTGTTGGTCCCCATCAATGATTGTCTGTTTACTTCTTCTTCCTCTTTTTTTTTTAGGTTCAGGTTTTAAAGTGGTGGTCCAAAGTGTTGGTTGTGTTCATGGGGTGTAAAACAATCTGTGCTCATGCTTCATTTGTTAAAAAAAAAATTAAAATCACATAATTTTTTCATACATCTTCTTTAATTATGTACAGCTACTCAGCTAACATGAAAACGACTATCATATTTCCTGATTCCTCTGAAGGTCCGCTAAGCTAATGTGTTGTAATTGGCGCATATCACCAGGAAGCGTCACATCTATACTAGTATGCGCTCTGTTGTGTAAATAATGTCAGTGTATCTCTTTGAGCCTGAATCAGACACAGAGAGCTATATTTTTAGAAATCTCTGAAACATAATTATAATTAAATTGCAAGCACTTCTTTGTGTCAAATTCTTTGGAAGCCAAAATACAAAAACAGAGGAAGCTGTGTGAAAATAGCAGCGTTTAGACAGCATTTTAGCTTTTTCTGTAAATGCTACAGCTTCTCTGGGGCCACACCTCTTTGCTGCACATTACCTAGGGGATGTAAACCGAAGGGTTTATGACATCAATAACCCAGATGTATTTTTTGTAGTCCCCAAACTTCGTTCGCTCTAGGCTTTGCTAAGCTAACTCTGAAAAAGCCAATGTCCCCCTTAGTATTGAACTTTGAGCGTCTTACATTCAGAGATGTTGATTATGTTCACACAGCTACATTACACATCAACTAAAGTTTAAATATGATATCGCAGTGGACCACCCCTTTAAGATTTGAAGTGCCAATATAGTTCCCAGCGTCAAAAGGCCTCTACATCATGAAATGAGAATGTTTCTGTTCCAGTAATTCACTAGTCAATCATTCCATGAAAACATAAAATGATTTTATTCCCTCATGTTTTACCCTTCCAGTCAGTAACTGTGTTTTCTCCAGCCTTTTATTATCCACAGCTATTTAACCAAGCCACATCTGTAACATTAGTACTGAAGCAATTCTTCGTCTAGTCTTTTGAAAAACACACTCAAATCCAGGGAAACCAAACACTCACTGTGTGGAAAGTGATATTCTAATAACTTGATTGCTTCTTTCTATGGCACTATGCCACGCCAACACCTTCCACGCCGAAACTGGTATCTCACTTCTGACAATTTAAGTGGTTTTAAATGAAATGGATTAAGACTCTTGAGGGATTGCCACGTCATGCATTATTGCTTACTTAAAAGCTAGAAAAATTGGAAAAGCGGATTTAACATGCTGACATGGGTTTCGGATAATGTGAGGAAGTAAGTATACGTTTATACGTGGCTGTGTCGTTTATAGACTGTGGGAGGGTATAGGAGACTTGAGAAGTATGCCAAACCACACGTTCTTTTTTTTTTTTTTATAGAAGTGCTGAAGGTTCCTTCCAAAGATAGGTTTACGGTCAATCTCATTACTCTTCTCTGACTTTGTGTTAAAGAAGCTTTCAAAAGAATCATATTAGTTTATTCTTAAATAGTCTTTGGTGCTCATTTGTGTTTTACAAACACTGACAAAAAAACACAGTCATTTACACTAGTGCGTTTTCATTTTAAAACAGCATTTCTAGACCAGAATGTTGATTTTATTCCTTTCCAGAAAAGTGAGCTGTATCCACACTATACAGCCTAAAATCTATGATGTGTGATGATTGTGAATAGCCGCGCCTCAGTTTTCAAAAGTTTGCGATTATTTTTGATTTCTGTATTTACATCTGAAAGTCAAATCTGCAATCTGTATGAAGTTTCCCGTCAGATGTTAAAAAGAATATATTTTAAAAGAGGTGTATAATTAAAACATTTGTAAAAAGAGAGCCTTTAAAGAACGTTTTTCAGATCATTGTACAGAGCAGAAATTTTCCTGATTGAAAAACATTTATGTCGTGCAGTAAGCCAACATGTACTAGCTATCTGGGTAGTAGCTACTTCACAGATCAAACACTTTATAGTGTAGGTCAAATATGACTTTGAACCTGCCTGAAGTAGAGATTTATAGCAGTGATGTACACTGTCAAAAATGCAGGGTTCCACACAATTCATTCATGTTGTCCCAACACAAATCGATTACTTTAAACTTGACACTTTTAACAAATTTATGTGGAATGAACATATGAAAATTAAGTGGTTCCAATAAAAGGTCAGGAATTATGTTGTTTCACCTTATTTTAAAGTAGTATCAACAAGCAATATATATATATATATATATAGAGAGAGAGAGAGAGAGAGAGAGAGAGAGAGAGAGAGAGAGAGTAGGCCTAGTAGGCATACACATTTTTCGTTTGTTTGCTTGTCAATAATAGTTAAATAGTCCAGGATTTGTCGCAGAATTAATCTTTACTGAATCTCTTTAATGAATTAAAATCCCAGTTCCTAAATTACGAGAGGAAACCACCTTAATTTCGTGCTTATTTCGTAGTCAACCTCCTCGTCCCTCAACTTTACAGATTTATAGTTTAAGCGGCGAACGCTTTATGTGACGTCACCGGGATTGCGCGAAGGTAGATAAAGTAATAGGCTACAACGTAATAATTAATGCGCTCACCCTTTAACGCTTAAAGTTTCTGTATATAGAATGTGGGTCAGTTGCAGATTGACGCTTATACACAATTGCATTCTCCCCACTGCTTGTAATGTTACGGTGACTGCGATAACTGCATTGCATCGTCTATCTATGAGGATTTTTTTGACCTGTTGATGTTTTTGTTTAGTTTATAAACTACCTCAAACTAAACATCTGAACTATTTTTTAGCAAAGTGTCCGTATACGTCTCTTACCTCGCAGTCGTAGAGATCCGTTAGCTGGTCAATAATCCACTCTTCCAAATTAAGTCTTTTTCTCAGTTCTTTCCGGTCATATTTCACTGTGACCCGTCCTTGCTTGCGGACCGGGGTCTCGGTTTCTTCGGTTGATCCGGGGGGCGTCTGGAAGTAAACGCGAGCCTGTTGGCTCGATTCTGGACTTGTTACCGCCGCCATAGTCCGCAATGATGTGAATAACCGGCTGGTACAGTAGATCGGGGTTTCTTCCCTGTGTTTGTTTAGCTGTGTGATTTTAAAAAGGCCACTAATGGATATATTATTCTAGCTTCCTCGCAGAACTCAATGACATCTGGCAACTACTTGATAATATGACTAAAGTCACATAAAACTACTTCTATTTTTTATTATTTGTTACGCTGAGTCTTGTCTCAAACTGTCGAGTCGCTATAAAGCACTTACAGGACTGCAAACCGCGTGTCTCCTTTTGCTTTACAAAGTAACAGCAACAAACGCTCTGATCACTTAAAACAACTGCGTGGCCTACTATCTAGAATTTAAGTAAAGATGGAAGCCGTTTAGAATGAATTATCCTTGAATTTAAAGAGAACCGGTTATTTTTTTCTGTAATTCAAAGCAATAAAACGAAAACAAACAGCGCAGTGTCCCCCTTCTTTTTTGTCCTTCCTTTCCCCCTCCTCTCTCTTCCTACTCTGCTTCCCTCACCCGAGTTGTGTGTGTGTGTGTGTAACCCCCTCTGAGCCACGGCTGTCCTTTCTCTCCTTCCCTCTCTGTCAGTCGCGCTCTCCCTCTCCCTCCCTTGTCTCTAACGCTGACTAATAAGTTCCCAACCCTCACTTCAGGCTAAATACATCTAGATAATCCTGTTATTTCAAGTGAGATGTTAAAATCAGTGAGGAATAAAAACAAAAGGTTTCTTTGATGGCAATCGACATGTGACATGTTTGAACTCTAGGTCTGCCTTATTTTAGGTAGCCTATACTCATCAGTAGCTTTCAGCCTATTTGTTTTTATGATTAGGAAACTAAGTGTATAAAGGGGAACAAAAACTTTTTTTCACATGGCAGAACTGATACAGCAACTTGCAAACCCATACCTTTTTATTTGTGTTATTACACACACACACACACACACACCTAAACTACCCCTAAAGTCAACCCTTATGTTGGACATGTATTAATGTCCATAAACACGGTATGTTTTTAATAGCCTACATTTTAAATTGAAGGGTCCCTATATAGGGACAGTTTACCCAAAAATGAAAATTCCTTCATGTGGTTTCAATGTGGTTTCAAACCTTTATGAGTTTCCTTTTCTGTGAACAACAACAAAAAAAAAAAGATATTTAGTTTTTTTTCAACATGGGCGTCACGGTGGCGCACGATTGCCTCACAGCAAGAAGGTTGCTGGTTGCAGCCTTGGGTCAGTTGGCATTCCTGTGTGTAGTTTGCATGTTCACCCCGTGTACACAGGGTTTCCTCTGGGTGCTCCGGTTTCCCCACAAGACGTGATACATAAAACATATCCTGGATAAGTTGGTAGTTCATTCCTCTGTGGTGACCCCAGATTAATAAAGGGACTAAGCCGAAAATTATATGAATGGATGAGTTCAACAGATGGAAGAAACTCAAATAGGTTTTGAACAAGTGAAGGGTAAGTAACTGATGACAGAATTTTTATTTCTTTTCATTTGGGTGAACTATCCCTTTATACAACATATTTACAGTATCACCTCATCATTACAGGCCTGCTGATTTGTTCCTCATACACTAAATTCAACATGTTTGCACAGCTAGGGGGGGGGGGGGGGGGGGGGGAATGATGAAACCATTTACAGGAAACCAGCCTACCGACAGTCTACCCAGAGTTCATACATTTAGAGTCAGAAGACACTGCAGAGCATGCTCATAATATACAGAACATCAATGTTCATTGGTATGGATGCTAATATAATTACTTTTACAGTCATCGTTAATTGTGTGAGCAGGCCATAATACAGACAATATCAGTACAGTCTTAGAAAATGCTGCTTTATTCTATGTGGGAAGGGTCGCCCCCTCATGGTGTCTGCCACTGTTGTCACATGAACAGCTAATACTAATAATGCATGTTAAAAATGTATGATAGTTCATTGTATTCAATGAATCCAAGAATGTTTGGTGTGAGAAAAACAAATGGGATCAAAATATAATCAGATTTACTCTAAAGGAGTTACATCTACCAACTTTATGGATCGCTGTAGCACTGCCAGATAAAGGAGCAAATAACAGTCAGTTCATTTAACAATAAAAATAAATTGGACAAAGCAAAGTACCATACAGTTTTCTACCATAAACATGCATGAAAGTATTCAAATATGGTATTTAAAATAAATTCAAAATTGAGTGTACCTTTAAGAAAAAAGGAAATAATTCTATAAGTTATTATTAACAAAACAAACAAACAAGAACAATAATTATAACAACTGAAATACAAATAAAAGAAGACAATGTTGTTAGAATGCTGCAGGCTGATGATAGAGGCCACAGAACATTCCTACCTCTACAATGATGTTTTACAAGTGGCATGAAGACAATGAATTATTCAAAAAAATTTGTCTGGATCTTACAGTTCAGTAAACCCACTGCAAGCTGCAATATAGTCTTGCATGTTTTCGTGTACTCAGACATGTAAATATTTAAATATTATATATTATTGCTGATTATAGATTTGTTGTGTTTATAATTAATCTAGAGATAAATTTGTTTGTGCTATCCTGCTATGATCTCAAAGGATTATTTCCTTAACTTCTATAGAAGAGCTAGGTTTAATGGGATTGTTCACACATAAATGTAAGTTTTGGGAATCTGATTAAGTGTCTTTCTTCTGTTGAACACAAATGAAGATATATTGAAGACTGTAAAACTAATAACCATTGATCTCCAGTAATATCTTCTTTTTTGTTCACCAACAGAATGACACACAAACAGGTAAGGTCAGAAAAATGTAATGTAAAATGAATTATTTTTATTTCATGCATGAACTTGTCATAATCTCTTAAGATTATTTAATATTGTACCCAGACTGCCCAAGAACACAAGTCACGTCCAACCTCCTGAATTAAAGCCCTTTCATTTTGTGATGTGGATGAACAAGATAAGTCATTTTATGGACCTGACAAAAACAATGAGGTAAAATAACTGTTTGATAAACTATTTGTGCTTCAGTTTGGATTCTGGATTTATTGACATACTTAACTGCACATTTACATTCTCAAAATTCAAGAAAATAATTCATAATTCAATCATATTTCATTGTCAAATATTTCATTGACAATCCTCGAGTAGTAGCTCTACCAAATCACACATGAATCATGGACTGACCAGGGATCAAATAAAAAAAAAAAAAT
>CAIGQQ010039723.1:4290285-4317508 GCA_903798035.1 Danio albolineatus
ATATATAATACAAATTATTACCACTACATATGAAATTGCAAAACCAACACAAATAAAGTATCTCTTTGGTGTGAATTCACAGCTACACCTTTTTTTCTTAGTGGTGCTACTGCTGCCACCTGCCTGAAGTGAATGGCTGCCTCACAACAAACAATAAATTTAGAGCATTGGCAGGAGACTGTTTGGCAAACTAAAAACAACCTATATTAGGGGTATAACAACAGAGAGCCAGTGAGATAGGAATCTGGAGAGAAATAGAGCGAGTGAGGATGCCACAGTGGGTGGGAAGAGGAAACAAAAGCGCCATTTTGATGAGAGATTAGTTTGATTAGTCCACAGCTGTGACCATTGAGAGAAACCGAAGGAATGATGAGGAAACCGATGCATTAATAACACAGCTGTTATAATTCCAATTTGGGAAAATCAGGCCTTCGTGACCTTCTTACGTCTTTATTTACTGGACCAAGATTACATAAATATTATAAATTAAATGTACTCACAATTCCCTTCTATTTTTTTCTTCACTTCATTGTGTATACAATTTTTGAACATTGTTTTGCATCTCTGTATAGGCTATAGCGAGTTTCATTTAAACCAAACAATAGCCTTCCTGATGGTCATAAAATATAGCATGGCACTGGTTCGATTCCGAGGGAAAGCAAGTACTGATAAAATGTGCACCTTTACCGCAATGCAAGTCGCTTTGGAAGAAAGAATCTGCAAATATGTATATGCAAACATAGTGCACGTCCCCACCACCATTTCAGAGCGAATGTCTGTCCGCTAGATGGCAACAGTGGACTGTTTGTCTGTAGAAGACCTTGCCTGAGTCAGCCCTGCCTGAGGTTTAACAAAGAAGCTTTTGAGGAGATTTCAGAGCTTTTGGCACACATTTCTGCTATCTAAAAAGTAATGTGATCAGCCTTTGCTGCTACTGTAGACTGTGTCAGGGATTTCTCATTAGGTAAAACAGGGAGAAAAACACAGTGAGCAAAGAATAAAGGAGGAACTTTGTAGAAAGTTCAGATGGCATCTTTAAATGGCATACGTATTAATCAAATATGTTTTGGATAAGGTTATGTGTGTACAGTATGCTAACTTGTCTCTGGGCTAAAATACAATGTGTCTTTGTGAGTGCTTGGCTTTCAGTCAGAAATAGTCTCTGATTAGAGTGACTGGACCACTTACTTATCAAAGTTTCAGTTATCTCTCCTCTCTTGACCTTATATTGTCATCTTTCTCTTTCTGCTGTGGTTATTATTCTTCATCAAACTTTCTGTTCCAGCTTTACAAAGCTACATGCCCTCCTGGGTCTACAAATCTCATTCTTCACAGCCGGGGTTGTAAGACACATTGAGAGCAGAGGCCCTGGGCTTGACATTGAAAATATGTGTCTGTGTGTGTGGTGTCCCAAAAAGTAATAAAAGTTGAGAACATTTGCAAGGTGCATCTTTGAAAGGTCACTGTTTTCTTCAATCTGGTGCTCTCGGGAGAATATAGTTTCTCTGGAGTATATTTTCTTCTGGGAAGAGGACACCTGTTCAGGAATGAGGCGGAGAGGAAGAGGGAGGTGAGGGGGGTTAGTATTAATGGGTGCTGACAAGCTGGAAACTTCCAGTACTGTATATGCAGCAAAAACACACAGAGAAAGAATATCTGATGACACAAATGCTGTTTCACCTGACTCATTTTGTTTTCAAAATATTTTAACTTAACTGTGTTAAAGTTGGTTCTTTTAGTTAGTTTATTTTATGATAGATTTAGTGGAACTAGGAGCATAGACAACTTTTATATACAGAGAGTACGTTCACCCTTTTATGTGGATTCAGTAATAATTTTCACATCTTTACAATGAACTTACACACTGTAAAACCCAAAAAGTTGAGGTAACTCAAACCATTGGAGGAAACCGATAGCAACAAACCATTTAAGTTAAAAAAACTAATCCTAATGAGTACTGTGAAGTTAATCCAGTTAAGTAAACGAAGCAATAAGTTAAGGCAACTCAAACGGTTTGAGGAAACCAACTGTAGCATTTGAGTAAAAAAAAACAATCAATATGAATACTGTGAACTTACTCCATTTAAGCTAAAGTAATGAGGTATTTAATTAACTTATTACCTTCAATAATGAGTTAAAAACTCTTTTCAGTAGAATAATATCAACTTTCTGTAAATTTTGAGTTAACCACACTCATTTCATCTGATAAAGTTGACTGTTGGGTTTTACAGTGCAGACATTGCAGACAGGGCAGTTACTTGTTTCTTTTTCACTAGAGTAAATTTCTCCTGAAGAATCAAGAAACACCACCATCTCACCACTCATGATTCCTCCCTACGTGGAAATCATTACACCATTTCCTTACATTTTTCAAAATATCTACTTCTTTGTCACCAGAATAACTGAAAGCTGGACAAAAGCAGCAAACATGAGTGTTGCAGAGTAACCAAGACTAACCCTTGGTAATCACTTCACTGATGCCTTATTCCAGGTTTTTCATTTATTCACTTGAGACAGAAATCGAATGACTGTGGTTAATACACTCTAGATACACAACATTCGACCTGTTGTTGTCTTTGCTTTGTGACCTACCAGTAGGCCTATATAATAAATAGTTTAGACATAATTTTGACACACTGCTACTCTTTTGCCATTTAGTTTTTACATGCTGCATAATATAGTAAAAAGAATGGTCCTGGTGTTGTTACACAAAATTTGAGCATACTGATCAATCAAATTAAAGGGCTCAAAGTCATTATTAACTATTTATATCATAAGTATTTTTTAACGTTCTAAATAAATTTGAGAAAAGGGGTTCTGTTTTACATTCACACATATTAAGTGTAAGATATAGATGTAGTTATTGTGTTTTGTTTATGCGTACGCGGTTTTTTTATTCATAAGAATTCAAGTGCATTGGCTCACATCGCGATCCGTGTTTAACATTCTTGGAAAGAGGAAAAAAGCGCATAAATATAGGGGAAAACATGTCCAACAGGAAAGCGAAAGCTACGATTGTTCATGTTAGATACATCCTAACAGCAATGTGCTCCTAAAAGAGTAAAATGACAATGGAATGACAGAAGAAAAGAAAAGAAAAACACTTCCTCGTCTGTTCACTTTTTCTTCCTTCACTTCCTTACTCCCCCGTCGCTCTCTCCCTCTCTCTCTCCCTGTCCTTCTCGCGCTCCCATTTAGTTCGGAGAAAACATGAAGGAAAAGAGGAGCAAATTCCAGCGGGGACCAAAGTCAAGTGAAAGTTTCTCCTGAGCTGGGATCTCATCATTACTGAGCGGATGGACGGACAGGAAGGAAAATATCAATTCAAGTCCTTGCTGTGATAAGCGCTTAGATGAACAAACAATCGCCAAAGTCTTAAAGTGCGCTCGCTCGCGAATGTGTGACAGTCGCGTCCGCGTGTGTTGACCCAGCCGGACTCGAGGCGTTGGGTCAAGCTCTGGCTCTGTCGTTACACTGAAGGTCAGAAACTTCCAACCGAGAAGCTGAGGCGTCGCCACCCGTCGATTCAGCAGCCATGGCCGGGGCGAAACCGGGAGTTCACGCGTTGCAGCTCAAACCGGTGTCTGTCCATGAGGTCCTCAAACGGGGGAGCAAGTTTATCAAATGGGACGAGGTAAGAAGATCGCGTCCTTCTGTGATTGTTATGTGGCGTGATACTTGATCTGTGTTACACGTTGAAGTCATTTACAGTCAAACATCTGACACCCAGGACAGAGCTGGAGTTCAGCGCTGTTCCAACTCTCGACTTCTTGTGTTCTGGTTCTCGTGTTGATAAACACTGAACTTGTGTTTTATGTTTGCTGTTGTTTTCCTTCATGGAATGACTCGAGTTTTGTAAATATTGCTTTATAATGAGGCAATCTGCCTGTTTTAAAGATACTATTTGTAAGAGCATGACATTCACGATTCGTGTCGCATATGGAGCTTAACCCTTGCATGGCTGATTTGTAGATCAGTTTTGTCAGATCATAAACACTGTGATTCAGGCCTGATTATCAGAACCATAGTATTCATGACTCAGTGCTATTAGGCAGGAAACCATGTTTGAATTCGTGGCATTACAGTGCTAATGTTAGAGAATTGTATTAGGGACATGTAGGCTGTTTATCACATTTTCGAGATATTCTTAATACTAAGCCTACCACATTTTTTTTAAATCCCAAAGTGTTTTCAAACTGTAATGGAAATAAATAGCACTAGCCTACATTTATTTATACATCAAATCATTATATTTGAGCCCAGTTGAAGTCTTGTATTTTTTAATAATTACATCATGAGTTAATTTTGGTATGTTCACTTGCAAAAACGGAAGACTTTCAGAATGTTTCTACGAGAAGGTTTAAGTCATCCACTTCACAACTTTTAACATAAGATGTCCCTGTTCCAGACAGTTTGAGGAACACACCACTACTGCTCATATGAAAGTAAATTGAAAATTAATTATACATTAGATATAGCGTAAATTATTAAATGTGTTATATTAAAAGATAAGAACTGTAGTACGATGTAGTTCTCCAAGATAATTTTTAGCTAATTAAATTTCTTTTTCACTATCATCATTGTAATGTAGACGTCTCTTAAAAAAAAATCAGTTGAAGACTGTTGTGCTTTTACAAACAGAATGAAAAGTATATTATATATTAAATATATAAAAATATGTTACTTCACTTGCTGGAAAAAAAATCCCCCTTAAATATTTCTCTAAAGGGTTAATGCCAACATAAACCCATATGTTTACAAGAAATCACCTCCTCTTCTGAATTCTTCCATGTAGTTGCTCTCCTGGCAACAAGGCCCTGTGTATGTGTTACGGGATCATGTTTCAAATCTTGCATCGGATAGCCATTACAGTTGTAATTATGTTGAAGGATTAGCGGGGCGAAAATCTTCGCCTCTTTTCCATTATTTCATTAAATCACTGAGCGCCGCTTTAGCTGATCCCCACTGCTAACTGAAGTTTAAAAAGCCAACACCTTTTGATAAGAGCACGTTGAGTAAGGAGAAAGTGGGCTTGTACAACCTGATGCACTCCATGTCTTAAAAAGTCATTAATAATTAACTTAAGCAGCCCATAAATGCTGAGTGGTTTGTGTTTAGTCTAACTAAGACCTGGCTGCTCCAGGTGTGTGCACGCAAGTGAGAGACCGAGGGCACAGTAAACCTTCTGTATAATAGATCTGTTCATATTGTTGTAAGTAGAAACTGCCATTTCATTAGGTGTGTATGTGTGCAATCGGTGGCAGATGAGTCTTCATCTTTAGAGTCATCCATAAATAAATAATTAGCTGTATTTAACTATAATGGGGTTTAATAATATGCTTAACTGAGGTCAGTGCTATAGTTGAGGATAAAACTGTCCATCTGTCAGAAAGCCAGTTTAACTTTCCGTTGTCTTCTGGTAATCCTCCCTCTCCTTCCCATTTTTGCTTATGCAAAACATTAAAAATTACAAATTGAACCCTTTCCACATAATCTACAAGGGTTTATTCAGCCTTGGTGGTAATTTTCTGCTAAAAAAACTACTTGGCAATAGAAGCCCTACAGCCTTACACCTGTAGTAGCATAGCTGTAGTTTTGCATAAGCAGAGATAAATGTATGTTGTTGTGATGGTTTTGCAAAGTCCTCAGATTGACTGATCCAATCACATTGGACATTTGTTTGTGCTTTCCCTAATACGTGCACTTATTAAATAATAAATCCGACAATGGGATTTTCAACATGTTATTCGAATAGATTTGTTCAATATAAAACATTTAGATTAAAATATAATGATGTCATAAAGCTCTTTGGATGATCTTTAAATAACACAGACACAGAAAAGCTTTTAAGCTATGCAAGCAAACTCACAATATGTAATTGTCATGCCTGAGCTTGTACTCTTGGTGACAATGTGGATTTGTTTTGTGAAGTTATGGCCTGATGTGTGCTTTGGTCCCTTTCATGCCTTGCATACTTCAAATGCTGTGTTGTTGTCTTACTGGTTATGCGCACTGAGGAAAAAAAAAAAAAAAAGAGCAGGACTTTTTTTGACATTTATATTTTGCTCAGTGCCAGACATCCATGAGAAAGAGATTGATGAAACAGCACTTCTTTCTTAATCCCTGCGTCTTTACCAGCCTCCAGTTTCTGTGCTGTTAAAATCTTCTTCTCCCTAAAGGAAACTAGTCAAACATTGTGGCTATTGATGTGATTTAATAATCTTTAACGCATTATCTTATTCTCAGAATGAACCGGTGTGAGTTAAACTAAAATGTAATGCACTATTACACCTTTAAACATTCAGTGGACCGTTTCTCTAGTCTGGGATTGAAAGCCATCTTGGAAAGGATCCCAATTGATCATGGAATGGACTGCGGCTAAACTTAATCCCTCCATCAAGACCTCTACCTCTGGCTTTATACACACTGCAGCTAAATACAGTCATCAGTCATTTTCTGGGTGATCAATCTCACCGTATACATTCAGAGTTTGGTTATTTGTGAGAGATTCTATTGTAGTGCTGCTATAGCAAAATTAACTTAAAAGAATATGGGTGGGGCAAATGGGTTTTTATTGAATGCGTATTCTGTACCTGAACAATTAAACTGTTATTTCACGTAAAACTATTATCAGGACACAAATTAAAAATGCTAAACATTTGGAATGTTGTTTAAAACCCTCTAAATTTCATTTTTGCTCACTGTCTTAACTCCCTGATGGCTCTTTCATGCAAAAGTAAATCATATTTAATTGGGGGACAGGATTGTTTGTTGACTCAAACTAAATCTTGCGCTTGTTTTGTATCTGTTACTCTAAATGTTAAACAGACTATTATTTAAGTTTTTTTACAGCCATATTTAGCCATATTTGCTTTTCTGAGAATTAATTTAATTGGTAGATTGTAAAAGTGACAGTAAAGGTGTATATAATGATACAAACTATTCCTATTTAAATGCTGATTTTAAAAAAAAAGCATTCGATTCATCAAAAATGTTTTATAACATATATAGGATGTATTAAATGGATATATAACATATTATATAAACGGTAAATACAGTTAAACCTGAAATTATTCATGTCCCTGGCAAATTTGACTAAACTTTCAATAAAAGTTATTTTATTTATTTTATTTACTGTAAATGACACAGGCTTCTCACAAAGTATAATAAGACAATGTACAAGAGGCATCATAACATTTCTCAGCCTTTATTTACATTTGCACAAAAACTTTAAGTCAGAATTTGTCAGCGGTCTGAGCATTTTTTAACAGACACCATGCTCATTAATCAACAGTAAAATTGTAAATAAGCCATGGTTGGCCACAGGGGCTAATTTTCATCAGTTGCCCCTGACAGATTTTAAAAAGGCAATCTAAAATCAAAAAACACATTATTACACATACAGTAACAATAAAGTTCACACATCAAAAAGACAAAAAGAAGAGAAAAGAATTACACTTGACTGTACACCTGGACTTGACTGTATATATATATATGTCTATATCTATCTCTCTCCAAAGCAACATTATGCAGGTTTCATCACTGATAAGTTTAAGAAATGTTTCCTGACCACTAAATCTGCTTATATTAGACTCACTGCTAAAGGGTCATTTTATGTTGAATATTTGTGTAATGGCTGCTGAAAATAAGTTTCCACTACAGGGACCAATTACATTTTATAAATATTAAAATAATTATTATATTTTTTTATACTGTAATATTTCCTAATACTACTGTTTTTAAAATGTACTGATTTTAATACTTTAAATACATTTAAATACATAAGTTTCCTATCAAACACATGCAACTTTAGTGAGCATAAGAGACTTCTTTGAAAAGCATAAAAAATACCATCCCAAACATTGAACTGTAGTACATATAGTACCATTTAATTCAACCCTTTTCTTTAAAATCCTCTGTTTGAGTGCCTTATTCACTCACACATCAGACATGTAAACAATGCTTTTTTACACTGACAATTAGGACCTTGGTTGTATTTCAATGAAGACAGCGTTATAGCTGTCCACATCAGCTAGCTGGCTTTGACTTGCAAATCTATACTCCGTCTTCCGCTTGACAGGTGCCTGGAGTGAAAGTGAGCGCAGGGGGTCATAGTTTGTGAATATTTTGTAACTATCCTCATTGTAGAGTAACTAAGGCACACTGAAAATGTGTGTTCATAACTTTGTGTGAAACAGAGAGAGAGACAGACAGACATTTAAAGACAGATGTAGCTGTCTTACAGTATAACTGTTTTTCAAGTGGAAATATAAATGTTGTTCAACCCCTGAACGGATGGTTTGGAATGAACATACCCTCATGTCTAAACAAGCCAGTTGGACAGAGGATTCACAGGGACTGTAATATTCATCTGGTTCTCTAAGGGAATTCCAAAGGAAGTATTTAGGGTTTGTGATTAACTGTGTGAACTGCAAGAAACTACACAAGCAATTCTCTCAATGGAGGAGAATAACAGCAGCGACTTGGACACACAGGGTGATTGAGTGAGGGATTGGTCGGTGTGGGAGGATAATTCTAAAAGGGAAGAAGGGAGGGTGAACTGTGCGTGAGCGGAGAGAGGTTTCACACACGGAGGCCAAACAAGGAGATAGCATGGAGGAAAATATTGAGAAGTGACACCAGGCACTCTGAGGCTCCGTGAAATGAGAGACCGTGTATTCAGAGAGATGAAAATCACAGGAAACTCAAACACTGCACAGTTGATGAATGCTAGATTCTGCTTCTGCTCCTGATGGCCCACTTGCTGTATTATCTCTCAATATTAATCTCTTTCCACTGTCATCTTCCGTCTTCTCTCTTGTCCTTCGACATTTACTAACTGCTCTATTTAGCAGGCATGTAACATGCATGTTTGTAAATCTGGAAATCTCAAACTCTTAAAGCTGCCTCACGGTAAATAGGGCAAATAGTTTTGACTATACAGAGTGTGTCACAAGCTGTGTGTTTTGTGTGTTTGTGTTTAAGAGACTTTATTTGACTTTGAGGAAGAAGGGAGTTGAGCATGTTTAGTCATGTCTGGTGCGCATGTGTACATGAGCTTGGCACATCCTGCAAAGGGAATTGCGCCACATATTAGAATATTAATGTTGTTTATAACTTCTTGCTTCTTTAAATATCACATTTGAGGTGGCGTGTGTTTGTATATAGAGAGTCGTGATCTTGCTTTTGTCATAACTCCACTTTCATTTGTTGGAATAAATCTGAATGCGCTCAGCAATGCTGATGATTTCACTTTCTGTAGCCAAACCTGTTTTTCAACAAAATATGTAATAAATGCATAAGGGTAGGGCTGGGTGATTAATCGAAAAGTAATGGAAATCGACATTCAGAACCTTTAATCGATCAAATTTTTATAGATCAATTTTTTTTTTCAATTACTTTCCCTAGTGCATGTGAAGTCACGTGACCCTGCTCTGTTAAACCTTTATTGATACTTCTGCAGTCACTTTGCAGCCACATTTCTGGTCAAGTAGGACGATGGGCCCTTCCTTGAGCCTTCCTTGCACTACACTGAAGGTGATTAGAAGCTGCACCCGAGATGCCTTGAGACAGCAGATTTTCCATTACATTAAAATGATTATTTATATTAAAATATTTGTTTGCAGAAAATGCATTAAATGCACTGTTTAATATATTATATACAAAATATAAAATAGTTATTTCATTTTCTACTTTTAATATGAAAAACATTGAAAATAATTTATTTTGTAATTTATAAGAAAAAGTGACTTGGTTTTAGGCATTGTGTGTTTTAGGCATGGGCCGGTAAAAGATTCTGATAGTATGATAACCTTGGATAAAAATATCACGGTATGACGGTATTGTGTTTACTGCTCTAAAGTATATTCTTTTTAAATGTCTGGGTAAAAAAAAAGACTTTTTTCCCCTTTGAACTCCAATATATTTTGTTTTGAGAAACATTTATTATATTTTGGTACAGTAAACATGTTAAATAATTAAACAGGTTAAATAATTCAAGTGAACATTGATGTTCAATAAAAATCATAGATAATAGATAGTGTGTTTCCATCAATTATTTTTAATGCAGCCTTCATTCAGAAATCTCTGTAATATCTCTTGTAATATGTGAGCATATTTACTGTCCAGAATCTGGCCGTGAACTACGAGGGCAAAAAATCTAATAAATAAATAAAATAATCGTTCATTAATTGTAATCAAGTTACAATGTTTAATTAATCAAGATTTGAAATTTACACCAAATTGCCCAGCTCTACATAATGGGCTGAGGATGTGTGTTTCATTGTTGGGTTAGCCGACATCATAGCAAACACTTATCAGTGTAGCAAAATCATGTAACAGAAGTCTAACAGATTATTAACTATATACTACCACGTGTTAAGTGCAACACTTGTGAACATATGAGGCTACTTTACACTTGCCACTCATACTTCAGAAAAAAAGTGGCTGTGGTTTCACTTTTTTTCCTTGTTCATTTCCTCACATTTTTCATTTTGTTTTTTGCTTCTCTTGCCTTTGTTATTTCTTTATTCCTCACACAATGAACGTGCATGCAAGCTGTGTGTGTGGTGGTCTTCTGAGGTTGACTTAATTCCAGTTATAGTATTTTTCTATTTCCCTTTGATGCTCTTTGATTATGGCTCTATAACTTGGGTCCTCAAACCCAAGGGCAAATGTTCTGAAGAGTTTACATCCAACTTGCTTCAATTCACAGCTGCCAGTACATTTATACATAGCAAGAGCATGTTTAGCTGCTTCAGGTTTGTCTAATGGGGATTGAAGCTAAACTCCGTAGGACACTGGCTCTCCAGGATCGATTCTGGTCACACAATAACAAATTAATTCTAGACCTATGATAGTATTTTTGTTTGTGTTTATTAGCAATAAGGGCGCCATGGTGGCGTAATGAGTAGCACATTCGCCTCACAGCAAGAAGGTCGCTGGTTCGAGCTCCAGTTGGGTCAGTTGGCATTTCTGTGTGGAGTTTGCATGTTCTCCCTGTGGTTGCATGGGTTTCCTCCGAGTGCTCCAGTTTCCCCCACAAGTCCAAAGACATGTGGTATAGGTGAATTGGGTAGGCTAAATTGTCCGTAGTGTATGAGTGGGAATGTGTGTGTATGGATGTTTCCCAGAGATGGGTTGCGGCTGAAGGGGCATCCGCTGCGTTAAAAATATGCTGGATAAGTTGGCGGTTGATTCCGCTGTGGCGACCCCGGATTAATAAAGGGACTAAGCTGACAAGAAAATGAATGAATGAATGAATGAATGAATTAGCAATAAAACATGTTTAAAAAAACAAATTCATATGAATCAAAGTATTTAATCTCAGTCTTCTGAAAAGATGTATTGCTTCATATGATGATTTTATTTAAAGTTCTGTTCACATATGAACATGGATTAAATGACAGGGAAAAAACAGAATTCAAACACGAACCAATGAGTGTGTTGTCACTTACTGTATTTGTGTGTGTGTGTGTGTGTGTTTGAATAAAATCATAAATTGTTATACCCAAGCCTACTGTTGTTAGACATAGTGATGAAATGGCATTAATGTGGCATCAGTTCACCATATTCTCACTTCATTTTGCTGGATTCAGTATCACATAGGGGTCTCAAAATTAATTGTTTTTTTGGTGCACCATGGTGCAGACGCAAACACTTCGGTATCTGTTCAGTAATAATCATAACCGGTTATTACGTGCTGACGTCATTTATCTCATATGCGCTATATGTCATGGTAGCTTACTATGGCGAGGGAGGCGAGCTTCAGTAATTAAAACACTCTAACTACTTAAAAACACAGAAACTGTGCACAACTCACTGTGTTGCAATGTCACTTGCTGGACAGTCTTTCACTGACACTGAACAGCAGAAGCCCTTATTTCATTGCAATTGAGAGAATGAAAGTAAACTCTGTTTCCCTCTCTCTCACACTTTGGACCTCTAACCTGTTGGCGTGACTTTTCCTCTCCTCTCGGCTGTTACTGTGATACTTCTGGATACAGACATGAGCGTGTAAGCAGAGCGAGTTTTCTTCGCCGTGTCTATCATGGATCCTGCTGGGATCGCCGATGCTGTTTATCATCGGTAAACAGTGCCAGAGAGTTAGAGCCATACGCAGCCCTTTCTGTTGAGCGCTTGATCAATTATAGGGGTATAAGAACTCACTAGACAAGGCTCAGAAAGCGAGCGGGATATTTATGTTTGTTTATTTGCTATGAATGCTCATGTTGTTCTGTGGCTGTACTTGAGTTTTTAAAGGTACAGTTCATATATCTGACTGCTTGTATTCATCATTTTCTTTTCGGCTTAGTCCCTTTATTAATCCGGGGTCGCCACAGCGGAATAAACCGCCAACTTATCCAGCATTTGTTTTACGCAGCGGATGCCCTTCCAGCCACAACCCATCTCTGGGAAACACATTCATACATTCTCATTCACACACATACACTATGGACAATTTAGCTTACCCAATTCACCTGTACCGCATGTCTTTGGACTGTGGGGGAAACCGGAGCACCCGGAGGAAACCCACGCAACCACGGGGAGAACATGCAAACTCCACACAGAAACGCCAACTGGCCCAACCGGGACCTGCCCCAACCGAGGATCGAACCAGCGACCTTCTTGCTGTGAGGCGAACGTGCTACTCACGCGCCACCGTGGCGCCCTACTGCTTGTATTAAAAGGACAAAATTGTACTGTAAAATTGTACAAAATATTTATACATTTTTATTGTGCTGTGAAGTAAAATATATAAATTTGTGTATGGAAAGCATCGTCAATGCACCGAGATATCGAATTGAACCGAATAGTGAGACCAGTGTAGGTCCATTGCTTACCTTTTGACTTTGTCGATATTCACTGATATTGTCTGGTGTAGATAGTTTTCCAGACCTCAATTAATAATAATCAGCTAATAACAGTTATCTTTAGCCACTCATCGTGTTCACAGCACACTTTGGACTTCGTTAAGAACACAATGACCTCAACGGAGGCAGAATACACACCATTTCTGTTTAAAACCTGATCAGCTGGTTTTACTTTGTGACAAATCAGCTTTGGAAGAACATGTTTTGATCTCTTTTGTTTGTCTGAACAAGGATTTTTTTGCGTCAGAAGTGAGTTGGGGCACCCAAGGGAGAAATACCTTTGGTGCATACATACAATGCAAAGGGTTGATGTGGTCTGCAACATGAAAAACTTGATCGACTTCATGCTATCTTATTCTCATCAGCATGTTGTTGTGGCTTGTTGACAGAAAACTATTCAGTGATTTGAGGTGATGCAGGAAACGCGTAGCAAAAATACAAGCAAATTTGTTTTTCTGATTGTTAAGAATAAGAGCTGTCTATAAATGGTTTCCTGGAAAGAGCAGAGAAGAGGAAAACTCATTCAGGTGGTCACTGCAGCTGTTGACTCTTACCACGCTGCTAATGGAGTCTCACCTCACTGCAAAACAAGCGTTCGCGCACTTGCAGCAAAAAAAAAAAAAAGCTGCAGAGACCAAAGCGGAACATGAAGAAAAGAGTTGTCATTGCATACTCTAACAGAACATGTGTCAGAGTTGATGACCCACAGTTCACATATGGGTGTGTTTGACCTCTGCTCGCCCCCTCCAGCCCTTCCTCTCCTGTTTCGTCCTCTCATTCAGGAAGGAGACCTTTTTGTGTGTGCATAATAGAGCAACAAGTATCAGGCATTTTAATCCATCCAAATAGGTTTTTTATCAAAATCTTCTCCTTACCTTACTGTAGGACATTTTTAATGTTTATCTTTGGTTGTTCGGCCTGAAATTAAGTTAGTCATTTTCTTTATGCTTCCGTTGTTCAAAAGCTGTATGGTTAGTGATAATTAATATGCTGGTCACGTTATTTCCTTTAATCTATGGAGATTCAGAAGCTTCAAAACATGGTAAAAGTTGGTGTGATTCACATACAGTGGGAGAAATAAGTATTCAGCAACCCTCTGCACTGAATATCAGCTGCTTCAGTCCAACATTAGATTAAGATGAAACCAGAGTGAACATTTCAGCAAGACAAAGATCCAAAACACAGCCAAGGAAATGGTTTCAGAGAAAGAAAATCAAGTTGTAGAATGGCCCAGCCAATCACCTAACTTGAATACAATAGAAAATAGAAAATAAAAATCAGATTTGGATTTACAAAACCCACAGAACCATCAAGATCTTTACACTCTGTTGGAGTCTGTGAAAACTCACAGTAACACTTTATTTTGATGGTCCATTTGAGTATTAGTAGACTGTCTACTTAATATCTTTTGATACTGACATTCAACAAACATTTAACTGACTAAAACAAACTTTGCAAGTACATGTCAAATTACACTAGCCCTAACCCCAACCTAACAATCTACTTATAATCTAATGAGAATTAGTTGCAATGTAACTTAAATTCAACGAAAGGACTATCAAAATAAAGTGTGACCAAACTCACACCTGAGTAATGCATGTGACTTCAATCTCCATATGAGAGTTGTCTTTAAGCTGCCATTTCCAAAGGACCTGTTGACGTGGAGATTTTGGTAAAAACCCAAACAATACAAACACAAAAATAAAACCAAACCAAAAAAAAAAATTATGTTTATTAACAATTGAATGACACAAGGAGAATGTGCTGAACTACTGAAATGTGTTTAACATATTATATAAAAGGCTGTTTTTGGTGATGGCAGCTTAAAGACGCCTCTCACATAGAGAATAAAGTTACATCCATTGCTTAGGTGTGCGTGCGTGCGTGTGTGTGTGTGTGTTTTTTTTGTGTGTGTGTGTGTGTGTGTGTGTGTATAAAAAAAACTTTATGTAACAATACTCCATTCTGTGGGTTTCGGCTATCCAAAGTGATCTGTATTTTGTATTTTCTATTGGATTCAAGTCAGATGATTAGCCGGGCCATTTTACACTTGATTTTCTTTTTCTGAAATTAGTTTTCTGAAATTAGTAGTTCTGAGATCTCAGTTCCTGGAGGGCTCAGCTGTGCAGTTTACTTCCAATCTCAATTTAACACACCTGATCAAACTAATTGAGTCCTTCAGGCTTGTTTGAAACTCACAGGTAAAGTCCCTGTCACGCTGCACTTTTCTTCCCATAGACTTCCATTTATACGCATGTGAATGTGGTTGATCGGAAACATAAGCTCATGCGACAAGTTTTGCAGTTCGCTGCGTTGAAAAGTTCAAGCATGATGAACTCTGACCTGCCAAATCGCATCATGTGGTTGCGTGAAACCAATCAATTATTATTTAAAAAGATGGAGCAATAGCTCACTTTTTTAATGTCTAATTATCTTATTTAATCCCACCCCTTTTCGCATCGCCATATGACAGAATTTCTCTAGTGTGACCATAGCTTAAAGGGCCATGAAACCCCCTCTTTCAGGTCAATTCTACCTTAGAATTTTTTCAAAAAATGCCTTGAGATGGGCGTGGAGCGCTGTGGGCAGAGGAGACCCATCACTTTATAGTTTACAAAGTTAAAATGAAAAGAAATAAACAGTAATTTAATGTCCTGCTACATTTGTTATTTGAAATTTCATATACACATAACCACAAATTGTTCTATCATCATAAAGATAATCATGTTTATATAAACACTATAAACGAGGAGGACTTATTTCCTCCTCAATCCTTTGGTCTGAATGCAGAAACAGTGGACAGCAGTGCAGCACATCTCATGCGCTGTCTATCGCAACCATTTCATGGTTGAAACTAAACTACAGGAACTGAGTTTGACACCCCTGATTTAAGAGTTTCCTTGGCTGTGTTTCGGATCATTGTCTTGCTGAAATGTCCACCCTAGTTTCATCTTCATCATCATGCTAATGTAGTTGTTGGACTGAAGCAGCTAGTATTCATTTACACTGAGGAATGGCAGGGGGTTGCTGAATAACTACTGAGAGATTTCAGCTGCTGTCTGGGCTTTCGCTGCCTTTCTACACCTTCATTTTTCCATGTGTTTAATCCTTTTTTCCGGTGTCATTTTATTTTGTTACACATAACTTATTTTGTAAACTAATTAGATTTGTTTTCTTTTCATATATGTATTTCTTTGGGTTTTATCAACATCTGGTGAAAATTTCAAGTCAACAGCACATTTAGAAACGTTTTGTCAGGAAATTTGTGGTGTTGAATACATTTCCTCCACTGTATATTATTTGAATGGACAGATTTCCCTTAAACATTCACACACAGTTAAGTGATGATTTAAAAAAAAAAATACAGATGCTCCAAAACATTTTAATACATTTGTCTAAACAGACAAAACATTTGCAAATCAGATTTATGTGTAACTATCCATTATACATTTCTGTTATTAGTCATATTAAAATATATAATATTTTGAAGTCTATATAGCTTTGTACATCATGTCCTAATAACCATGTAATGCAAAGTTAGGTGGTCATTGTACCAATATAAATCTCTTTGGGATCACGCATGATCCCTCTGCATGATATAGGTATATTTGGCAATAATGAGCCACTTGGTTCACTTGTATGTATGGCCTGCTAATCTGTTGAGTTTAAAGAGAAATCAGGACATCAAATCCTTCAAGTTGACAAGGAGGCACATGTCATTTACATGCTGGGAAACTAAATCCAGCTTTATCATTTGTGGTTTTGATAATGCAGATTCTCACTGCGAAATCTTTCTCTCTGTCCTTTTGTCCTGCCTTACCAGACTCTGATATGTTAAAGTTAGTCATGCAAGGCATCAATAATGGTTGGTTTTATTGTTATTATAACGGTAAGAAAAACAGTTTGAAGATTTTTATTTTTATTTTTGTTTTATTGTTATATGATATTGCAATAAATAAGATATGTATGTGCACTATGTAAGACCTATGAAAGCATGTAAATAATGAAAGCCAAAGACAACCAAGAGCCAGGCCACTCACCCACTGAAATAACTGACATCGTTGATGCATTAGCAGTGTGCGACACTGTGTAAGAGAACGCACAGGCCACAAGCTTCAGTTCACTTTAATGGTCCACTCAAAAGAACCTTTTACACAAGTCGTCTGACATTCGCATGTCAACAATGCACACGAAGATGAATCTGGATGACCTTTCAGGATTATATATTAGCAAAATCTGACAAAAACAATATTCATGCTCATCCTCATAAATGAATAAATAAATAAATAAAATTAATGAGAAATTATTATAAAGCAAAAACAAATAAACTGTGTGCATATAGATATATTAGGAATAGATTATTAAACAGTTTCGGATGACCTTCACGGTTGAATGCGCTTATGTAAATTGTGTTTATTTTTGCATTCAAATTGAAAAATCTCATTTTCACATGCCTTTTATTTCTCTTTGAACTGGCTCTGTGCGTGTCTGAATGTACTGTATGTCCATGTGCTGAGACACTGTTCCCGAAACACAAGGCAGTGGACAAATCTGAGTCACACTGTACTTCGCTATTCATGTTTAAACTAAATTAATTTAAGCTTTTGATATTTAATCACTGCACTTCAAGGTATTTGAGATTTGAAAAGTGCACGACTTTACAAATGAAGTATTGTTTCTGAATGGCCAAACTCAATTACGTCCAATAATTAGGTCAACGTGCCTCTATGAGCATTCAATAGGTTATGCCTTGAACATAAATATTTGAGAAACTGCGTTTGTCTTTAACTTTCTTAATTCTTGATCTGCCTTAAAGTGAAAATGCAGCTGTCTGCATTTTTTAATGCTAAATCAAACAACATGATGATGAAATCATTCACCACTCTTGACTAAATAGCTGTTGCAACATCAATTTTGTTCAACCTTTAATTTATACAGTGAAGTTTACATGCAGTATGCAGCTTTTTTTATATAGGTAATCATATTCTGTTTTTGATCCTAAACACAACTGTATGTTGAAAAACACGTTTTAGTCCTGTCTTTTCTATAGTGTATTCATTTGCATTTGCTTGTAGATATAAATTGTTTTTGTAACACTCTACAATAAAAGTACATAAATAATGATTTACCAATGTGTAAACTAAACGTTTCTTTTTACCAACTAATGATGAGTTAAGGCTTGCACTACTCAAGAACTAACTTTATCTACAACGTGTTCGTGTGAATAATCGCTACCCTAATTGTTTGTTGTTAAAAATAATAATTAAGACTTTATCTTAAGCTAAATATAACTCGTTCTATGAGATAGAATGTTCATTAAAAGTGTAACTTGACCAACATGAACTTGTATTATTATGTCATGACCTTTATTATTATTATTATTTTATTATTATTACACATTATTATTAATTTATTATTAACATCTCATCATGATGTAGAGTGAATACTTCTATTTTTTTTCAATATACAGTAAACATGCACTTGGCGGAGCGTGCATGAACTTTACATTTAAACCGAGCAGTTCGAGTTAATAAGTTCATGTTGGTCAATCTCATATATTTAGCTTAAACTAAAGTGTCAATTAAGACATTAACAAACATTTATTTTCAGTTTCATGGCGGACCATTTACAGCATCCATAATGTAGATTTTTATCTAGTTTAACAACAAAACATCAGTAAATAGCACTATTCCACCTAGCCTGCTTTACTGAGCTGAAGGTGATTTTATATTCACATTGCTTCTCTATATTGTTTATCATGCTACTCTGAATATTCGGTCTGAAATAGCAAGTATGGTTTAGTAATAAGTGTAATTCCTGTACGCCGCCGGCCAACCACTAAGCTTAGTCGATTTAGGATCCTTGCATGCATTGCACATTATGACAAGTTTTGCTTGCTACACAACTGAAAGCGTGCTAGATATGATGCAGATTTTCATTCGGAATTGTAGTATTTTAAAGTACCATACAGTTTTCTAACTGGTGAATGACATGATCTGGTAGTGGGTTATCTACTGTCATCCTGCGCGTTTGTGATTTCAGCAGGCATGGTTTGGATGGCAGAGGTGAGACTGTGTTTCAATGATATTATGCTAACCAGTTCGCATTTACTGCACCTTAAAAGTAACGTTTAATTTACACATTTAACAACAGTTTTAATAACTCATTTGTTTAGTCTTCAAGTGCAATTTTAAGGCCTAATAACTAGGCAAGTTATCTTAATTAGGCAAGTCGTTGGTCAACTGTGGTTTGTTCTGTAGCAAATAAAAAATATTTTGGACTTAATATTAGTTAAAAGCTGCTTTTGTTCTAGCCAAACTAAATGAAATAAGAAAAAAAAAATATAAAATCCTTAATATTCTGTTAAACATCACTTGGGAAATATTAACAATATTAAGAAGAACAAGATTTCAAGTGAATACATTTGCCTTCACCTGTATAAAACACAAACACACACACATACCTTAGGGCATGACATTGGGAGTCAGAGAAGCTTGACAAGTTTTATAAGTCAGCACACACACACACTAATGAGACTTACAGGGTAAAGGTCACTTCACTTCCCTCTTTACACACACAAGCATAGACACACTACTGACTAGAAAGCTTGATTCCTTATCAATTATTAGTCCGAATCAGTGCCATATATAATTTAACAAAGGTTTTTGTGTGTTTCTAAAACATTGGCAGAATCATAAAAATCAGGTTTGTATTGTGTCAGCAATCAAATTATTTTATTGTGTTTAGAGACAGTTAGTGTGTGTGCGTGTGTTTGTGTGTGTGTGCGTGTTTGTGTGTGTGTGCGTGTGCGTGTGCGTGAGAGTGAGTGAGTGAGAGAGAGAGGGTTTGTGTGCGTTTATTGGTGTGCACTTACTTATATCTCAAGGCACTGGGTGGAGTTTTCATAGAAGTGGTAAAGGAAATCTGTGCTCCAAGATTAAATTAATCAAATGCAAACTTTCTGTATGACTGCTTATATGGATCAGAGCGGCACACTGCTTCAGAATATGTACAGATGAGATTGTTCAAACATAGCTGATTAAGTGCCCCGATCTGAAGCTTTTCAATAAATGACAGTTGAAGAGGGTGTTTTCTCTCACTCTCTTGGGGACATAGATAAGAGTGGATTTTCATTTTACCTGCGTACTGTATATTGCCATGCGTAAAATCTGTATTCTATTACATTTTCTGCTCTTAAAAAATGAATAAAAAATAAAAGTCTGGTAGTGGAACTTGTTTTATTGTGTGCCTTACTCTTGCTATTTGAATTCAATTTTGGGTGAAATCCTTTGGCAGTCCAGACAATAATTAATCATTTTAAAATAATGATTTTACATAATATGGGAAATCTCACTTCTGGTTTGTTTGTTTGTGGTACCAACTGATTTGTTTTGCAGTTTTGTATTGTGTAAAAGTTTCATGGTATGCAGTTAGATATTCATGCTTAACAAAAAAAAGTATGTGAATTGCCATGCAAAAGTTTGGAAATATATATATTAAAAAACATGTATATTTTCTATTATAAAATATTTGATAATACAATTTATACAGAACATGTATTGGCAAAGTTAACTGACAACAGGCTACTGCTTTATGAAATCCTCCAGATTTCATTTTAAATATGCCAATTATTATTATTATTATTATTATTATTATTAGTACTATTATTATTATTATTATTATTATTATTATCAAAGCAATAGCTGTCTAATACGTTTGTGCATGATGCATTTCTTAAGGTTTGTTTAATTGATAGAAAGTTCAAAAGAACAGCATATATTTGAAAAATACATTTTTTTTTTGAACCTCTAAAAATGTTCATTACAAATAAAAATACTGGCCTTAACCCTTTGTGCATTGTATCTCATGTATAGCAGACAGAGGTGTTTTAGAATTATTGTGATGAATTTACTGTCATTAAGTAACATTAACTAATAAAACCTTATTGTAAAGTGTCACAGATAATTCTATATCTTGATATTATAATAATATTTTTTTTTTGTGCCTAATATAGTGTGCCTGAGCAAATATAGTGGACAGTTCATTAAATTTGAAACCTTAACTGCAAAAATCCTTAATACTGCAAGGAAACATATAGATATATCTTCATTGAATTCTTTTTCATTGGACATCCTACCTTTCTTCTAGCAAAAACTCTTTTTAAAGTCTTCTTGCGTCTGCTGTTTGTGTGATTTGTCACCAATCAAAACTCTTGGCTGGGAATATATTGCATACAGTAATTTATCAGATTTAATATATCGGGATGTTTAATTTTCATATTTTGCTAATTGCAATAAAAATAAGGATTTATCTGTAACACTTTATTTTAATGATCCCTATTGTGCATTTTATTGACTAAAAGTTGCATTGCAATTACATGCCAATTACTTCTCATTTGAGTATTAGTAAACTGTCTGCTTAATATCTTCAGCATTCAGTAGTCTCCTTCAACAGACATTTAACTGACAATAAAAAAAAAAACTTTGCAAGTACATCATCTTACACTAACCCTTACCCCAACAGTCTACTTATAATCTTTTGAGAATTAGTTGGCATATAGATGCAATGTAACGTCATTTCAACAATGCGTTAAAGGGACCAAACTAGAGTAATACCAATTTATCGGATCATATCGATTATAGCTGTCGGTATATTGTGTAATTGCCGATTAAGAATGAGCGAGTTTGTACAGCTATCAGCTTCCGTGGCTGGTGCATTAAGCTTTTCTAATGTCTCTGTGGCTATTGAGGTTTTGGTTTCACTCATTACATTCATTTCTAAATAACACTGTCCCTTGGGACCATCCACCCATTCCAAGCACTTCCTATTTATCTGACTTGCTTTCAAATCCTTATTCATAAATTGTGTCTCAGCCATTTTGTTTATGATTGCTTATGTGTTTATTGTCAATGTTTATTGGCAATAACATGGTGCTTACACTGTGACACTGTTTCTATGGTAATGGTTAATTAAATTGCAGTTGAATTAGCAACAATTACTTGTATGCAATGAACGTTCTAATCCGTGTCATTGTTTACCAGTGATTAGTTTAACATTTACTAATGTTGTTCTAAGAATGACTTGCTTGCTCTTTATACTGACATTGTTGGCAAAATTGTGTGAACATGCTAAATGACACTTTGTATTCTTTCCTCTCTGTCTGTTGTTTGTGTGTTAAGGAGGCCAACAGCACACCCAGCCTGATCACCCTCAAAGTGGACCCACATGGATTCTTTCTTTACTGGTCTGGAGGAACCAGCATGGTCAGTTATTTTCCATTTTGTTACACATTACACATGTTGTTACACAAAATGAGACAATCCTTTTTTAAATGTAAGTTCATGGAAGTACAGAATGTTTGATCGTGTCAAGCAGAATTTTGCACAAACTATACCAAAATACAGCAAGATCCTTCTGCAAGACTTATAAATGGGCAACAAAATATGCAAAGGTCATTTAAATGAACTAGTTTATTTGTTGTCATAAAAGTTTTTATTCCTATCACCAAAACTTTAAACATTTAACTTCACACTATGGAGTATATTATAAATTCCCAGACAAACTAAAGGAAATAAGACCTTTTACGGGGAAAAAATATAGGAAATGCTTTGAAAATGTCCTTGTTCTATCGACCGTTTCTTAGGAAATATTCAAAAAAGAATGAATTTTTCACAAGGGCTAATAATTTTGAAAAGTGATAGTTGGTTAAAGGGTGGTCCCTTAAAAATTTAAGTTCTGCTATAATTTAAGGTTAGGCTTTTATTCGCAGGTAAACACTGATTAATGGACAAAAATACAAAGTAAAGCTGATGAGTAAGGTTTGTTGTCAAAATTCAAGCAAACCCATTTGACTTTCTGCAGGAACCTGTAAAATGATAATTATTATCATATTAAAGGGCTGGTCCAGAGTGTATTATTAAGGCTTGATTGTGTTTATAAGATGCAAAGCAATGTGAACTCATGCTTCATTTGTAAAAAATCACTTTTTATTTTTTCATATATCTTATATTATATATGCAACTACTCCGCTGACGTGAGATGACTGTCATATTTCCTAGTTCCTCTGAAATGCCAGCCTTTAAGAGGATCTAATTGTTCAGCTAACATAATGTGCTGTGATTCACGGATCAGCTCCATGTCACCAGGAAAAGAGTCACGCCTCTACATGCATGTGCTTTGCCGTTGTTTAAATGCTGTCAGTCAGTGTAGCTGTAAAACGTATCAGTTTGAGCCTGAATCAGACAGAAAATGAAGTGGACATCACTAATGTCTACTCTCTAAAATAAAATCTGACAAGTGTTCTTTACATATCTTCAGAATAAGCATGTGTAAGTAATATGAAACATTCACATATCTTTTGCAAATTGAATAATGCACGGAAAGTGGTCACATAGAGAGACAATCTGCACTCTGGTGAAGATTGTGGGTGTTTACAGAGGTTTGACTGATAAATATGAATTTGTAGCTAAATTGTTAATGGTGCCAAACAGCATTTTAACCATTGTTTACATTCTTGTTTAAGTCCTCGCTACAACATACTTTTTACACTAGAAACTGTGCATGTAGTTGTTTATTTTCATTTATTCATTCATTCATTTTTTTTTTTGGCTTAGTCCCTTTATTAATCCGGGGTCGCCACAGCGGAATGATCCGCCAACTTATCCAGCATATTTTTTACGCAGCGGATGCCCTTCCAGCCGCAACCCATCTCTGGGAAACATCCACACACACTCATTCACACTCATACACTACGGACAATTTAGCCTACCCAATTCACCTGTAACGCATGTCTTTGGACTTGTGGGGGAAACCGGAGCACCCGGAGGAAACCCACGCAACCACGGGGAGAACATGCAAACTCCACACAGAAATGCCAACTGACCCAGCCGAGGCTCGAACCAGCGACCTTCTTGCTGTGAGGCGAACGTGCGACCCACTAGGCCACCGTGGCGCCTAGTTGTTTATTTTAACAAATAAAAATACTTGCAGGTTGTGGCTCACAATCCACAACCTCTTCTATTATGGTTGAACCTGAATGTATTTTTGTAGTCCCCAAACTTTGTTTGCTGTATGCTTTGCTAGCTAGCTTTGAAAAAGCCAATGTCTCTCTTTTCATTGAACTTTGAGTGTATTACATGTTGTTACATGAGATGTTGTTTATGTTTACACTATAGGGCTGTTTAATTTGGGCAAAATATGTAGTTGCTATGTTTTTTTTTTTTTTTAAACAGATATTGCGATTTTGATTTATTATTTAATTTTGTAGTCAAGTTTCAGCTTAATAATCTGTAAGCCGTGGCAACAATTCAGCTTTTAAAAATGACCTGTTTTTGTTCGGCGTCTGACTTTGAAACTAAAATATTCCCATATTACTAATGCTGTTTTTCTTTGATATTCCTGTTTTTTTTGTATGTTTGTTTGTTTGAATTTCTATTCTTATTATTTATTGTGGACGTAGTTTGGTTGCGCCATTCTGATTGGGCAGAACAAAAGTGTGCTCACTTATTTGGCTTGTAAGGCTGTCACACACAACCGGTGTTCTGTTAATTTGTTGTACCTTGTCAGATTATTCGACCTCCCATTCAAAAAGTAGGTACAGGAGCACGTTTTGATGACGCAATATGCAACCCATCAGGTTTTGCTACTAGTGTAAATTTTATTGTGAATTAGTATGATATGAAGCTGTAATGTAGCCCTAACCCTCAATAATCCCTAACCCCAACCTCTGAACCATTCAAATACAGTGTTGGTGGCATAATCTGATGAGTAGGATAAAATGTCGGGACCCTGGCAGTCACGCATTTGCTCTGGGCGGGAGAAATTAATATATACGTATGTATTATTTGATATTGCAGCCATTAATTGCAGCAATTCAAATTGCACAGCCCTAGTTCACACAGCTACATTACACATGAACTAAAGTTTAAAATCTTATATCATAATGGACCGCCCCTTTAATAAACTGTTTTTATGATATGTTTCTGATTTCTATTCTTAAAAAAATTTGCCTCACTTTTAATTTGTCACCTAAACAGTTGAATTCAGTTATATGACAGATAAACTGCTTGGCATCTATTCCCATCACATTAGACTCACAGTTTTTGGGCGCTTTTCAAAGAAAACCACATAGACTTCATACATGGAAACATTTATCCAATGGCACAAATGAAAACCCACTGAAGTATGTGTTTAGTAAGGTCAGGTGTTGCGTGTCTTTTAAATCACACACATAAGAATCACAATTGATTTTGTTTTATAACTCCACAACTGTTTTACCTCTCTGTCTTCAAGGGTAACTTAATTTCACCTGTCCTCCCAAATCTGCCATATCTATAATGAGTCCTGTCTGCGTCACTTCTCTCTCTCTATCTCCTCCTGCCACGCGGTGCTACTGGCTTATCATGTGAGTGCTCATGAATCAAATTAAATTTTAGCCAGTGAAATTCAATCAAGGCATCCTCCCATCCTTTCTCTCGTTCTCTCTTTAGTTATTAGATATGTTGTTTTGCCTCGTTTCTCATGTTCTCGGACTGATCAGTGTGGCATGTGTGGTATGGCAAGCTGTTCCAGTGAATTTAGAGTAGGGACTTTGTGCAGTTTGAGGCGAAGCAGCATCGTGGTGTGAAACTCATATAAACTTGGCAGCAAGTTCGTCAGCTGCCAAGACAAATTGTTTATTTTGCTAGGCTAGCATTTAAGCTGGAGCTCCCTTCATATGCCGAAAGTGTTGCGGTGTTTATTTCCTAAAGCTAAAGCAACAAGCTGAGAGTTTTCTTTTCTTTCTTTTGTTATTTGTTTAATTAACTATTTGTTTATATCTTTCTTCTTTGGCGGTGTATTTCAATCAATATGAACGTTGCATTTGTGTTTCACTGAGCGTTTTGCAATACGCTATTAGGACACTAGGCCAGTCTTCGCCGGAGGAAAGGCAGTAACCTTGTTTGGCGTAGGGAATATTGGCCCTGGGGAGCCCATCCTCTCCAGTTAATAGTAAAGAGGCCACCTCATCTCATCTCTTCAGTAACTTACTTGCACATTCAGGCACATTTATATTTAATGCCGCTATTATTATATTTAATGATGCCATTATAAAACACACTCCATTTCTTTTCCTTCTAAGTACTGAAAGGTTGTTAAAAGTCAGCCACACTTCCATGAATCCAGTTTATGTCATTATCTGTTCCCTTTCTATTCTTTCTTTTTTTCTTTTCTTTTTTTTATTGGCAAGTTGGGGTAATGCTGCAGAGCAGACACATTCTCAACAGTCTCACCAGCACATGCGCAATTAAGCTTGATGGTGAAAAAGAAATGAAACTTGATTTTGCAGGCACATTCACAGCGCGTTGTGGTAGAACAGGTTTTGTGAGTTGGAAAACACACCCTTGCTCTGTTAGAAGAATTGTATATTTGCTGTTGTGCTGTTTGTGTCCCTCTGCTGCCCACTGAATAGACTGGGAAGGTTTGCGTACTGTATGTAAACTGGACATTACAATGCTCTGTTATTCTGAGTGCCGTGTTTGTGGGTGTTTCAGTATTTGTGGCATATTTTCAAGGCAAATCTAATACCTGGCTAGTGGTAATTAGATCTCGCATATAGCCTTCAGCTCTACAGGTAGTAGCATGAATGGCAAGATTCAGTTGTCATAGGATTTTCCACCATTGTCCTGTTCTGTCATTCATCGCGTGGGATTCTTTATTTATTAGTTAAATCTCACTCACTCAGTTTATTGTTTATATAATACATACATGTTCAGGCCCATATATCAAAAAGCCCTCCACTTTTTAGTTTCACTTCAGGTCACAGGAAGGAGAAAGAGGAAAAAAATGTAAATGTGGATTACTATTTTACCCTAAATTAAGAAGTGTGTGCATGTTTATATTAGTTCCGAAAAGACTTATTGTCACAATCCATAATAGATAAAGATTAAATTCTTGAAGATGCCATCTGAAATTTTCTTTTAAAATTAGCATTTTTCTCAGCCTCCCATGTTTGTTCTGCTGTTGCTGTTGTTGTTGTTGTTGTTTTTACTTTAAAGGCAATGAAATGATCTATTCTTTGCCATAATAGTGAAATTACTGAACCTACATACACAAACCTTAGAAAAATGCTCATTGCTATGTGTTCACTTAGAAAAATATCTATCAATATTCATTGTACACAGTGCTTTGTTTCCTTGGCATAAGGTATATTACTTTAACATTTACTTATGACCACCATGATAATACAGGTGCACAACATAAATAGAAACATTATATAACATAATCTTATGCAATGTGCAATTGTGGTTATCCTAAGAATGTCCCTATTATATTATATTATATTATATTATATTATATTATATTATATTATA
>CAIGQQ010039723.1:4317518-4334816 GCA_903798035.1 Danio albolineatus
ATATTATATTATATTATATTATATTATATTATATTATATTATATTATTAGATATTAAATTTAATCCATTTAAAGTATTTAATAAAATAGTTACCTGACGGTGTTGCAAATATGGCTGGGGAGTGATCTGCCTTTCTTCAATGGGGACTTTGGTCATGTGTAGCCTGTCACTTTAATGATTAGTGACTAACTTGAACTTTCAGCTTAACAAACACATTGTTGACTAGTTCTCCAGTGCTTTAGATGAGCAAAAAAGCGATCAATCACAGGGTACTTCGACAGGTACCTTATGTACTCCGTGTAATGTCTTTCCAAATTCAAAACTTATTAAATATTTCTTTTTATCAAACCTGAGAGATTTTTGTCACATCATTGAAATCAAATGATTTCTTTTCTTGTTTGTATATTTGTCAGAATTTCTGTTTCAGATCATCAAACAAATTTAAAAATGAATTGAAGATAATACAACGCATCAAGTTTTTTTATTTATTTATTTATTTTTTTTATTGTTAAGGGAGAATAACCCTGTATGAAAAAGTGTTTGCCCCTAAACCTAAAACTGGTTGGGTCTCCCTTTCAGTCTGTTACAGTGCTGTTGAGGAATTGTGGCCTATACATCTTGTTGTATTTGTTCTTCTTGAACTGATGTAATTCAGCCACATTGGAAGGTTTTTTATTTAAGGTCATGACACAGCATCTCAATAGGAGTCAGGTCAGGACTTTGACTAGGCCACTTCAAAGTCTTCATTTTGTTCTTCTTCAGCCATTCAGAAGTAGATTAGACTGCTAGTTCACATTTTACACATTTTTTTAATGCAGTGTTAATTTTACGCCACATTTTCCCAGTCTCTGTCTTGCGTTGGAATCATGAGCACTCACCTTAACTGAGACAAGTGAGGCCTGCAGTTCTTTGAACATTGTTGCGGGGTCTTTTATGACCTCCTGGATAAGTTGTTGCTGTACTGTTCGTGTAATTTTGGTTGGCCAGACACTTCTGAGAAGGATCTCCATCGTTCCATGTTTGCCATTATTGATAATGCCTCTCACTAGGACTGGATGATATGGCCAAAATTTAAATGACAATATATTTCTTAATTTTGATTCATACAGTATAATTCAGATATTGATATAACATTTAAAAATCCTTACAAAAACTACCAAGAACTCCCATTACGTCTAATTGGCCAAGTGTATGAAACCTCCAATAAAAATATTTTAATATTTTAGATAAAAACAGTACACTAAGGCAGTCGTCACCTTTAATTTTTTTATTTAGCTTTCATACAAACAAGAAATTTGAAATAATCATATCTAAATCATAAAAAACCATCAAATAAACATAAAACTCACAGATTCACCTTTTTTTTTTTTTAACTATAACATAGGCTGATTATTTTTAGACTGAAATAACAAATAGCCTTCAGCCAGGATAAAGAGGTGAGCAAAATGATTTAATTGATTCATTGCATGGTACTAATGTTTTATATACAATTTGGCTTTTATGGTACCTCATCTTTTAACTTAAAGTAGGACTGCAGACTACAGACTTCAGTTATAATCGGTAATGGAAAATAGTGAGATACAGTAGCAGCATTTCCCATTTGCTTTCCAAGCACTGTAGAATGGATTCTTAAACACTGCTGATTGGCCTTTGTGTTCACTTGCTCAGCACAAATGTATGTGATCACTGATCAGCCACTTAATATATCGTTCACATTAGACACGGAAAGTGCTGTAAAATGAATGCAACTTCATAGTGCATTCATATCAAGGACAAGCGCACATGCAGTGGAGCACTGCATCGATGATCTTGCATGTGTGTGAATCTGCTGCATGAAAGAGCCACACAGACACGAAATGGCTGCATGACTGTGTGTACGTCACCGATCTTTCTGACAGCTACAACCTGAACATTATTCATGGTCAAACTCATATCTAGGAATGCACAGATTTTATTTTATTTTTTAGTTAAAGAGCCCATATTATACATTAAAAAGGGTCATATATTGGTTTTAGTGGTCTCCAACAGCAGGCTGATCTGCATGCATGGTCAAAAAACACTTTTATTGTCTTATAATATGCATTTATTTTTACCTCATTATTCCAGCGAATCCTATATGAATTGTTCAGTGATTCATTTGTTCCAAAACCCCTCCTTAGCGTGATGCTAAACTGCGCTGATTGGACCGATGACCCAGTCTGTTGCCATTGGTCGACAGCGCTCAGCGTGAGATAATGCCCACCACGGCTTATCAGTATTGAAGTAGTCATAGTGTGTGCGTGAGCATACCTGCCAACACTCGTTTTTCCCGGGAGTCGCCCGTATTTCAGACACCTCACCCCTGAAACTAACCCCCGATCTCCCAGCATATTCCCAGCTCTTTTCTTAACCATAAGTAAAAACAGCAACACACAATCAGTATTAGTGCATATAGCGGCAAAAGCTGAACCATTATAAACAGCACGGCCGCACGTGTGTAGAAGAGCTGATGGTGGCCATAGCAACGACAAACAGCAGAGGAACACGAGCTCAAACGCATTTTAATCCGTAAACAAAGCGTCACGCATCGCGTTTACAACGTGCTTTTAGACGCGATATGAGAATGCAAGTTAACCAGATACACTACAAGTGGTTACAAGTTACAAAACACAGTTAAATGCATCATTTACATGCTAGAGAAAACAATTAGGCACCGTTTTATTTGCACTTACTCACACTTGTTGGATAGCAGGCCAGGAAATGTCCCGGTGCTCCGAATCCTCCATTGTAAGCACTCCTGGGAGGGAACATAGCACATGGCTGGGTTTAATGCTGAGGTATTTCTGCAGAAATAAACCTCAACTACTGACTCATCAAAGTCTCATGTCTGGTTCATCTGCACACTTCCAATATCCAGCTAAGCACAGTGCTCTTCTCTGTGTTGCCAGATGTAGCTGACTGACTCCAGTCTAAACCCATTCCAAAAGGTTTTTACCTGCACAATCAAACTCAAAACCGCCCAATCTGGCAACTTTTGCTCACCGCTGTTGTTTGTGGGTGGGATTGGGGGTTTCGAATCTCCCGGGGCTGCGCATGCACAAATGGGCGGGGCTTATGTTTCGTGTTCACGTCATGCCGGAACGGCTAAAGACTCGTAAGCACGGCGACTCGTTTGAGGAACTATGAGTCGACTCTTTTACGGATGAATCAATAGTTTTAAACACTGTGCACTTTCAGATTTAAGCCTTAGCTGGACATTTCACTTCACTTAGAGCTGTGTTACACACTGCATCCAAGCTCATTTTCAAAAACCCATAATAGAGGCTCTTTAAAAAAAATTTGGGCTTATATCAATAACCGATAACTCTTAAGATTTGGAGGCTAATAACCAATATATTAGCCGATATATTTCAAAATGTTATTTTTATACAGTTAACAACTGGTTTTATTTAAAAAACTTCATAAAAGTTGAACAGCCAACTCAAAGCAAAAAAAGCTATAATTTCAACACTGCAGGGTGAAATATAGACCTATATTCACAATTTCGCATAAATCAGCATGCCAAAACTAAATGATTTCCTTTTCTTCTCATAGCAAAATAACACGGAACTTGACTGTTGCTTAAATATGTTAGATTAAGTAACAAAAAAGTATTTAATTAACAAACAAGTCAAATAAATATATTTTAAATAAAGTGAAAATGAAAGAGTTAAGAACTGAAACCAGCTCAAATGTTCTTGAATAAAACGTGTTACAGTAATGTACATATGTGCAAATATGTCATGTCCGAAAAAGCATTTTAAGAGGTGTTTTGACAGTTCAGAACCACCATACAAGCGAAAAGCTAAATACAGATAGTATGTTTCACGTTAGAAAATGTGGCATAAATTTGTTCCAATTGGCATTTTAGATTCTTTTGAACTCATGTAGGTGCTGCTTGTCAATCAGCTATGTTCAACTTCTATGTTCGTTCTTGCTGTCAATTGCGGAAAAAATAATCGATGAAAGGTTTATGGTACTTTGAAGAAATAAACAATATACGTACAATTATGTAATGTATCTGCTTGAATATATCTGCCTAATTTGGATATCGGACAGATAACGATACCATTAAAAAATAGCATTTATCAGCCGATATTGATATGGCTGCTGATTTATTGTGCATCCCATATCGGAAGACCAGAGGGGTATTGCACAAAAGTAGAATCAAGGAAGCCAGGAGAACAGAAAAAGCACAGCTTGACCTAGTTTAATCGGGTCCTCCTGGCTTAGTCAGTTGCACGTTTGATAATCCAGGATGAGAACGAGTCGCTATGTCAGACCCGGTGTACATAGCCAGGAAAAGTTCACATTCTCAGCATTCGTTAACATCGATCATAGAATCAATGATGTGTGTGTATATATCTCTCAATGGGGTTGTTATCAGGCGTGGCTTGGGTGTAATCAGGCTTGGGTGTGGCTAGAGAAACTGAACTCAGGTGTGATTAAACTAGTAAATTTATGTTTTAACTGGAGGGCAAGCATGTATTTAAATTTGTTTGATCTGAAACATTAAAGTGTGACAAAAGCGATTAACAGAATGGCTTCAACTGAAAATACACCTTCTGGAGTGACCCAGTCAGAGTCCTGACTTCAACCTGATTGAGATGCTGTCGCAAGACCTCAAGAAAGCGTTTCACACCACACATCCCAAGTTTTGCTGAACTGAAACAGTTTTGTTTACAGGAATGGTCCAAAATCCCTTCAGATTGTTGTACAGGTCTGATCTGCACCAACGTTTAGTTGAGGTTATTGCTGCCAAAATAGGGTCAACCAGTTATTAAATCCAAAACATAGTTTTTTTTTCAATGCTGCACTGTGAATGTTTACATGTTGAGCTTATTAAAAACATGAAAACATATTTTTGTATTGTTGTGACTTAGATGAAGATCTGAACACATTTTTATGTGAAATTTATGCCAAAATCCAAGTAATCCCAAAGGGTTCACATACTTTTTCCTGCAACTGTATATTAGGCCTGCACAATTGATTGAAATGAAATGGCAATTGAGTAAAAACTGTGATTCTCATGTTTATCAGGGAAACTTGACTCTAATCAGTTGTAAATCTCCTCTGCAGTAATCTTAACCAGTCTGTCTGGTTAAGCAAGTTTAATCAAAAAAAGAAAAAAGTCCCAATGTTTGTAAATGCTTTGTGTGACGTTGACAAACACGTTGGTGTGCTTACTTTTTTTTTTTTTCATCTTATAATTATTCAACGTTTACAACTAATAAAGTGTCTTCTATTTTTATTAGGGGCTTTAAAGACACTTTAGACTTACTAGAGCTGAAGTTTAACCATCTACTTCATGTTTATATACCTTGAGGTCATTGAGTGTCCAGCATCATTACAAAACTAACTGAATGAATTAATTATATTGCAAAAACATGGTTTGCATTAATGACATGTTGAATGGATGACATTTCTAGAAGAACAAAGCTTTGCACAAACCATGTAACCCACTGTCATTATGAAGAATCAATAATAGATTAGCGTGAGCATCTGAAATATCCATCATACATGCATCTGGTCAGATTTGATACATTTGTGCTTCTCTAAAGGATGTGGGGTTGTGTACATTTGTATTGTCATTCTTAATGGCAGATTGTGGCTTGTAATTTGAGGGTAACAGCACTCTTGTGTTCACTATTAGTAGAGTTTGTTTGTGATAAAGCAGGATGAGGAACCCATCTTCACTGAAGCTAATGGTTAATGATGGGGCCGAGGCTGCATTAGCTGTTCTACTCTGGTTCAATTTAGCCCATTGACTCGTACTGGCTTGTCTTTCTCTCCCCGTGCGTCTGCTTTCTCTCCTCATACATCTTTCTGTTCTCCCCCTACTCTTTATGTTTTAATTTCTGTTTCTTCAGTGCTGTCATTCTCTGTCATGGACAGCTGGTTGTCATCAGTGAGGAGCAGAAAGGCGTCAGAGCATCCGTTAATTGTAAACGGAGACATGACACTTCCTCTCTCCTTCTCTATATCTCTCTCTTTCTCGGTAGTATCTCCCTTCCTCTGTTTTTTTTTCACTTCACATGCTTTCTTTCTCTCCCTCTTTTTACTTTTTACAAGCGTGGGAAAGCATACAGGAAATCGTTCAGACTGTTAGGGTAGTTTTGGATCATAACTTGCCCTGTGCCCTCCTTCGGTAGCATGCCCTCCAAAAAAGAAAAATCTCACTTTTGCCCTCCCACTTTTGCTCACTCACGCTTTATTCCTCTTTCTTGCTCTCTCACTTTCGCCTTTAGTGGTGAACAAATGGTCTGAAGTGCTGATAGATTTACAGTGGGGTCCCAAGGTCCAAAATGAAATCTTGAGAAGTTGGAAAAATCAGAAGAACCTTGTGTCTAACAAGTACATTTGTGACGCTAATAATCATGTGGACTCTTCAATAAATTCTTTCATAATAATATATTCTTAAAACTTATCGTGTCTATTGAATTTTTATTGACCATTAAGACTGCAGAAGGGTTCCTGAAAATACATTACAGTAAAAAACTGTAAAATAGAAAAGTTTTTGTAATAATTATTCACAATATTATTGTTTTACTGTAATTTATGAGCAAGTAACTGCAGACTTTGACTAAAGGGACTAAACTTTTGACCTGTTGTGTTTTTATTAGAACACATAAAAGCATTTTACTCTTGAAAAGTGTTTAATAAAATCTTATATAATATAAAATATACATATACAGTTGATGTCAGAATTATTAGCCCCTGCTTTATTTCCCAAATGATGTTTAACAGAGCAAGGACATTTTCAAAGTATGTCTGATAATATTTTTTTTCTTCTGGTGAATGTCTTATTTGTTTTATTTCGGCTAGAGTAAAAGTAGTTTTTAATTTAAGAACCATTTTAAGGTCAACATTATTAGCCCTAATAATATTACAATTATTTTTTTTAATAGTCTACAGAACAAACCATCGTTATAACTTGCATAATTACCCTAACCTGCCTAGTTAACCTAATTAACATAGTTAAGCCTTTAAATGTCACTAAGTTATAGTAAAATATTATTTGCTGTCATCATGGCAAAGATAAAATAAATCAGTGATTTAGAAATGAGTTATTAAAACTATTATGTTTAGAAATGTGTTGAAAAAATCTGCTCTCCGTTAAACAGAAATTGGGGAGAAAAAAACAGGGGGTTAATAATTCAGGGGGGGCTAATAATTCTGACTTTAACTGTATACTCGCTCGCGCGCACACACACACACACAAACACACACGCACACGCAGACGCACACACACACACAAACGAACATGCACACACACATACACACACACACACACATACACACAAACACACACACATTTGTTATTGTGAAAAGTGGGTACATTACATAGGTTTTAATTAATTTTTTAACTGTTCAAACCGTACATTATTTTGCCCTCACCCCACCCTACCCCTAAACCCAACTATCACAGGTGCTTTTTGAGAAATGAGGATCACCAATGTTCTCATATTTCACCTCCTTTTTGTAATACCTGTGTCATACCTGTGTCATTATACAGATTTGTGTCCTGAAATGTCACAAAAACACACACACACACACACACACACACACACACACACACACACACACAAACATATATATAGTATTCTAACGATCTTGTTGGACTGGGACACTAGTGAACCACTTTACCTTTTTTCCCTCCCCTTAAGGGGGGTCATAATTTTGGACAATGAATGACACGTAGTCTGATAGAGTGGCATTGTTTTAAAGTTGTGGTTTCAAAGTGCCCTGAGACACAGCATTAAAACATACCCTGTAGACTGAGTAAAGATAAGAGTGCATTTTCCAAAATTCCTCAGGAAAAACAAAACCCATTAATGAAACCAAACCACATAACCGCACAGAAATAAGTGCATAGCAAAGATAATGGAGCAAAGATATAAGTCAGAGAGAGCTCCTCAGTGCTATATGGCAACATCAGGTTCAATCTATCTAATCTTTTTTTGTTGTTTGTTTTTTTGTTATGCATTAATCAGTTCAGTGGCTCCATGTCTGTTCTTGATAATATTTTCATAGTTCATTCACAAGTAAGATTGACGTTGTTTCTCTCTTCATTTATTGATTTTTACTGTGCTCAAATTGCTTCGTTTACTCAAATGAATTCAGTTCACGGTTCTCATTAGGATTATTTTTTTTAACTTAAAAAATGGTTTGTTTCAATGGTTTTCCTCAATTGGTTTGAGTTACCTCGATTCTACCCCTCACACCATCTTAATCCAGCATTTGTATGATTCAGCCAAATTTATTTTTAATTTGTTTCTACGCAACAGTTTCTGCCATTTTCTGCCATTTATTGAAAGAGTCATCTTATTGCATTTTCAATTCTGTTGCATTTAGGATGACCATGACTGAAGCAGATTACATGCTCAGAAATGTTTGCATAGAATAACAGGTAATAATGTTGTAAATAAACGTTCAGTTTTGTTGCACAGAGAGATCTTTTCACTTCATAAAACCTGCATTGTTAGGAGTCGTGCATGTGGTATTTATAATTTGTATACATGTTGTTTTTTTTTTTTTTTTTTTTTGTGATGACACATGAGCAGCACTCATAACAAAGTGCGTGAAAGCGTGCAAGTCATATAAATGTCCATGTCGCATTCTAGAGGTAGGATTGCTTGTTGCATTCGAGATATTCTTTCATAGCGAACACAGACTTGTGTGTGCTGCTAGTCTGCAGTTGTAGACCTGTTTAGTGCCTGTATAAACTATTCTAGGTTGTATGTAATGAAAGAGGGAATCTGATAATGATTAATGTCTGATTTTTACCAGTCAGAAAAATTGGTGTAAGCATGTATTTCTGACAAAATAATTCAAATTAGAAATATGAATTGTTGTATTCTGACCGCATTACTGTCATGTGCATTAAGGACAAATTTAGTTAGTTAGTTCAAGTACCCAACCCCAAGTTTATACAATTTAGCATTGTAACCAAGAGATGTATGCATATTAAAATATGTTTAAGGATAATATATTGGGGAAATAATATTAATAATAATTAATATATAGCAGCTTTAATCTTTAGAGAAACATTATTTCTCCATTTGACATTTGTTCAAATTAAAGTCCAGAGTATTCATATTAAATGTCTAAAAGTGCGGTTACACCTCATGTAATGCTCCATTTACTTCCAATCACACACATGTGAAAGTGGGTCTGTCGAAACACAAGCAGATCCCATAAAAGCTTTGAATTTTGCTTGACCAAAGGTAAAGTTTGTTGAACTCTGACCTATAAATTTGTATAGTAAAACGATGTTTGACAAACAGAGGAACTAAATATCACGGCTTGACCTTTTGGCACAATACAACAATACAGTAAAGACAAACTTAAAAGCTGCAAGTTTTATAGTGTTGTGGGCGATGGTATATGTGTTTGACATTTGGAATTTGGGGTATTTTTAATTTGCCAACAACAGGAGCTCTAGAGTGTTGCATCATATCCTGTACATATTATTTTTTACAATGCCTTGATGGTCTGGTGTGTGAGATTATTTTAGGTTTGTGTAGTCAGTCCCTCAGAGGTTCACAGAAGTTTTCTTAATTGGGTAACCACTAACTATAAAGCAATGACTTTTATACAATAATGTGCAGCATTTTTTTTTAAAGGAAATTATTCTAAAGTATTAGAAGGTGGCAATTTTATTATTCTTTGTTTATTTTTGGAAATCTTTAGTGGAAGTTGATCTTTAGTGGAAAAAGCATAATTTCACCCCTAAACCCAACCATGGTGCATAAACAGAATGGATGCAAACATTTAAATTAACATGTGTAGGGTATCTACGGGGTCTTAAAGTACAATTTTAAATACAATTTTAGGTCGTAAAAAGGCCTTAAATTCACTGAAATATTGACTTGTAGGTCTTGGATCATTTTAAACTGGTCTTAATTTTCTTTTGTTTTTGTATTACCTTTACCAGTACTGCCTTGTGGAGCAGTGGTGACCCCTGATAAATAAGGGACTAAGCCGAAGGAAAATTAATGAACGAATGAATGGAATCCAATTACCAACAATACAGCTCAATAAAACCTTTAGCCATATTAAAAACTAATATTAGAACAGTCTGGTGCATATGTTTAGTTTTTGAAGAGTTTTTGTTTTGACAGTTTATTTAAAATATATAATAAATATAAAGTATAAGAAATTACTAATTAGAATTAGGGGTGGTGCAGTGGGTAGTGCTGTCGCCTCACAGCAAGAAGGTCGCTGGTTCGAGCCTCAGCTTGATCAGTTGGCATTTCTGTGTAGAGTTTGCATGTTCTCCCAGTGTTCACGTGGGTTTCCTCTGGGTGCTCTAGTTTTCCCCACAAGTTTAAAGGTACATGTGGTATATGTGAATTGGGTAAGCTAAAATTGTCCGTAGTTTATGTGTGTGAATGTTTCCCAGTGATGGGTTGCATCTGGAAAGGCAACCGCTGCATAAAACATATGCTGGATAAGTTAGCGGTTCATTAATAAAGGCACTAAGCCGAAAAGAAAATGAATGAATGATAATTAGAATTAGTTTTTTGATGGGTCAAGAACATTTTTTTTCTGCTTGGCTATAAAAAAAATTCCTTAGCATATTTAGTCTAATAAGTCTTAATTTTCATTCTTTGTGGTCTTAACAAGTCTTAAATTTGACTCATTAGTTCATGTAAATTAGACACCAGTTCACTCAAAATGGGTTAGAACTGATATGAGAATGAGTTGAAAATACCACTGCAAAAATAATACAAATCCCTCTGAAGTTGACACACATTTACACTCACAGACAGGAAATGTGTTTTCTGAGTTGATAATTGAATAGTTTCCTCTTTGTCTATATCCTTGTCCTTTTTCTGTTGTTCGTGCACACGTGGGTTTTGTTCCTGACATCTCATTTTTCTAGTTATAGATGGCTCTGGACGTGTGCCTAAAATGCAAGTCTGTACAAGCTGTCATGCATACTCAGGTGTATCTCTCATTGTTCTCTCTGTGTTTATTTATATATGTGTGTGCATATATAACACTGACTTTACTGCTCAGTTGAAAGGAAAAGCAATGACAAGAATCACAAACTCTTGACCCAGACCAATTTGATTATCTGTGCAGAAGAAAGAGAAAGAGGAAATAACAGAAAGGCAAGCAAAACTGAGAGGGGGTGGAGGAGTAAAGCTGGAGCGACAGACAGGCGACAAGGTTAACAAAGCCGTCTGTGTTGATGTGGTGCAGTGAGGGTTAGTGATAGGAGGAGGATCATTGGAATAAAGAACTACATCATGTCCTCAATTCACTACACTTGTGACCTTTTTTTTTCTATTTTACCTTTATGTGTTTATTTAAAGAATAAATAAATAAATAAATTGAATTTAGCTGACTTTAATCCCATCACCTGTAGTCTGACTTGACTGTCGGCATGATATTGGTTCCAAATCTGGTTCCAAATGCAGATAATTATTACAGAGACATAATAATTATTGTTATGAGAACCACCTGCTTTAACGGGTAGTAATCTTCTTGTTGTAGCATTATTAGTGAGCCACAGAAATTATTATTGTTGTTGTTATTGTTGTAATCATTCATTTATTTTTTTCAGCTTAGTCCCTTTATTAATCTGTGGTTGCCACAGCGGAATGAACCGCCAACTTATCCAGCATATGTTTTATGCAGCGGATGCCCTTCCAGCTGCAACCCATCTCTGGGAAACATCCATACACACTCATTCACACTCATACACTGTGGACAATTTGGCCTACCCAATTCACCTATAGCACATGTCTTTGAACTTGTGGGGGAAACCGGAGCACTTGGAGGAAACCCACACGACCACAGGGAGTACATGCAAACTCCAAACAGAAATGCCAACTGAGCCAGCAGAGGCTTGAACCAGTGATCTTCTTGCTGTCAGGCGATTGTGCTACCCACTACGCCACCTACAACGCCCTTCAAAACTTTTATAATATGAAATATTTGTTTGTTTTATTTGGGCTTTATCTAATAGTAAAGAAGAGTAGATGATCTGACTCCTGGCATTCCATGCTTTGCTTGAACCAAGAAAGACTGCAGTGTTCACAAACTGAAAGGCCCAAACAGCACCTATTATGTCAGATTTGTGAATAAATTACCAAATTTAAAAGCGGACACTTAAAATTCAACAAAGCTTATCATACTAACTGTTGTGATGTGTTCTACACATAACAAATCATTGTTGATCACACACAAGAAAACTGCATTAACTAAAATCTTGTTCTTAGAATAAAAAGAAATGTATAAAATTTTGCCCATCAAAATGAAAATCAAGAAACCACTATTGTTATTTTAGTACTGTCATCCGTAAAGCTGAAATTGTTTGTTTTAGCTTTTTCACATTTAAAAAATTTGGCACATTATCTAGTTTACTCGCTGAATAATGTTCAAGTTGTTCATAAAATGAACCTGAAAAAGTTTGGCAAATTTTCAGAGGCACTAATTTTATCATCATCTTGGGTATTTCATCATGCTTTATTTCCAGGTGGACTGAAGTCTCCCAGAACTTGTATAAAGCAACCTATCAGATTGAAACCGCCTTTTTAGTAGCCTATTTTTATTTTATTTTTTGGTCCTCTGTGAACACAGCTAACATAGATTTATATCAACCTTGTGAAAAGTAAACGGCTAATATCTGGTTTGACAGCACTCAGCAGCAATCACTGCAAGTAAACACAGCATGTAAATTCAATATGTGTCTTGCAAATCTCTTCTGAGGAATCTTGGATCACTCTTCCTTGCAGAAATGTTTTGACAGGTTGATAGGTGTTGAACCGGTCCTGTCACATCACCTCTGCAGGATTCAGGTCAGGACTTGAACTAGGCCACCTCAGAACATTGGTTTCTTGTCAGCAAATGAGTTGCAGGATTGCTTCTGTGAATCATTATTGTCTTGCAGCATCAGTCATTTACACTAAATCTTTTAAAGTTCTGAGCTTTCCTCAAACATTTTTTTGATTGGTTATAAAATATGAATACATTTATATTTATTTAAAAAGAAATGGATTGTTGTAGAATATTTTGAATATAGGCTTAACGTGGACTTTAAAAGACCCCCAGAGGCATGCTGTATTGCAACCAAAACTAATATTAACTTAAACTGAAAATGCTGTTACTTTGTGTACTGCACCAATATTCTCTATTACATAAATGACAGAGGGATTTGTATTTTTCAGAATCAAAAAGAATCAGAAAGAGCTTTATTGCCAGGTGTGTTCACACATACAAGGAATTTGTTTTCGTGACAGAACTTCTACAGTGCAACAGAATTACAGAGATAGGACAAAAAACAGATAATAAATATATTTTTAAAATAGAAGTAAGTGTTAAATGCAAATATACAAATTGACAAGTGTATGTACAGGTATATTACAGGTATATTATATATGTGCAAATTGGCATGTAAAGTGTGTTGTTAAATAAGTGTATGTGTGTGTAAAAAAAAAAAAAAAAAAAAAAAAAAGGGTATAGCAAGTATGATGATGTTGGTTCCATGATTGTTATCATCAAGTGTTCATGAGATGGATTGGCTGGGAGAAGAAACTGTTTCTTTGTCGGGCTGTTCTGGTGCGCAGGGCTCTGTAGCGTCGACCAGAAGGTAAAAGTTCAAAGAAGCAGTGTGCTGGGTGTGAGGGGTCCAGAGTGATTTTGGCAGCTCTTCTGCTCGCTCAAATGATTCGCTCAGCAGTCCTAACTATTCGACGTATTTTGAGTTTTTTTCTTGTGTGATATACTCTATACGTTTTATATTCAGTGTGATTAAAGGTCAAATAAAATATATATAAGATGCCACATGGTACCTTTTTAATTTTTCTTCAAGAAATGTTATTTCACTTTCTCTGTAAGTTAAATATCAATTAGCAGTAGCATATTCCTGTCTATGTATGTTTAAACAAGGTGTTTGGATGCTGTAGGTTTTTTTTAGATGCACTATTAAATGTACTTTTATAATGCATTTTCAAGACGACTAAGAGTTTATGCATGTTACAAATATTTTTGAAATAACAGTAATTTTATTATTTTGTGCATCCATTTAATCTCATAATATGTAGTAGTATACAGGTTTATCGGTGGTATACAGTGTCCACAGCAACATTGCTGTTCTTTTTTTGATTGATTATCAGTTCTTCAAGAAATTTGTACAGGCTAATTTCCATGACCGCACAAACTACACACAAAGTTCTGTGCTCTCAGTGTTCAAGTTAATTCTGTTTCACTCACTCCTTTAAGTGGACTTATTATAGTGGAGTAATGAAGGGCGCAATGAATGAGGGCTTGGGTGAGATTGTGGACAGTTTTTGTCTGTCTGGTCTTTTTCTTTCTTTTTTTTTTTCTCTTTTTTGTTCGAGACTCCAAATATTAGTGACAGAGTGAAACAAACAGTTGAGAAATAAAAATCTTTTTGATAAGGTTATTCTCAGAGGTGTTACATTGCAAAAAAAAAAAAATGCCATGGGATTTTGGCATTATTTCAGCTGACACACACACACACACACTCTCTCTCTATTTCTCCCTCTCAACACCAACATGCCCATCCCAGTGCCAAACAAGGACAGGAAGTGACTGTTGCCAGAGCAACACAAGGAAGTTACAGAATGATATGTTCACAGAAACGCATATGATCGTTTCCCTTGCTCCTGAATCATCTCCCTGTGCGTGTCATCTTTTCTGTTTCACGTGAGATTGTGTTCAACTATCTGCAACAGAAGCTTTAGTTCATGTTAAATACTTTCTATTTAGGAAATACCTTTTGCTATATTTAAGGTTTGATTCCACAAGCAACAAGAAGGCCAGTCAGTAACCCGCACCACAGGGAAGAGCCTTTTTGGAAGACGTGGTGTTCGAGGCTGTGCAGGGGCCAACACATCTGTCATGGACAGTATATGACATTTGCACTTATTAATCAGCTCATATGAATCACATTTTATCATTGACATTGCAAAGTACAAATATCTGCAATAGTCACCTCGCAGGATGTGTAATGTCAAGTTGGCATTATAATTAACCACAGTTCAGAACTTAACTTTAATCTAAAAGTGTGAGTTATTATTTTTTTTATTTTGATGCATTTTTTAAGGCCTGTGACTGACATTGCAAGTCAACTTAAACTATTTGGGCACATTTAAACAGTTATGAAGTTTGTCACTTTAACAAAGATTTATTGTGTGTAATTAGTTATACATTGAAGACTATACACATAGCTGGCCCTCCCTATAAGCAAACTAAGCAGCTGCTTAGGGCCCCACCGCCACTAGGGAACCCCCTGATAAATGGCTAGGGGTGCCAGCTGTTTCCTTTCTGAAATTGTTTTTATTTGCATTTTACAATCTTCATTGACAGTGCTATAGTACTTAAATCTTTATTTATACATTTTCACTGAAAAAAAAAACAATTGTTTTCGTGTGAAGGTCATGTGATCAACAGGAAGCTCGCAGCATCTCATCTCTCATATGCGTTCTGTGCTCTTGGGGTTCGAGTTTGTTCTTCCAAGGTAACCTGCTTGACTGACCAGTCAACACAGGAACGTGAATCCATGCACAGACACAGCCACCATGGCATTTGCTTCATTGCCTGTCCTATTTATATACCTGATTTTATTTTGGAAATTAGACCGCGAAAATTAAATGAAACTAATGTTATTCTTCAGGCATATAGAAAAACTCAAGACAAGCACAACATCTTTTTTTTTAGCATCACTTTTTAATGATGATGTTACACACATAATCTAGTAGCACATTTATCAAAAATAGGCAATTACAGATTAATAAATAAAATTTTCCCAGTTTTACAGACCCGCTTTAAGTCTAAAATGCATTTTTCTAAAAATGCAATACTGAAGTGACTTTCACTGACATATTTTGCACACTGGTAATATTTCTCTGAGACATGTTTATAAAAGTTATATCCTAATTGAATTAATCATAGTTAATAGAAGCTCTGGACCCTGCATCTCAAATGTAAGGAACAGGGAAGGAGACTGAAGGGAATAATAAAGTTTGTGTTTGGGTATAAACATTAACCCAGTATTTGTTTTTATATATTTTTTAGAGAAATATTGTTCATATTTATATTATTTGCTTATTAATTTTATTATTTATGGATCAATCTTTTCATTAATATTAATTGTTTTGTTGTTGTTGTTGTTGTTGTTGGCTTTTTTTTTCTGAGTTCAGAATGTATGTTTTAGTAATAAGTAATGCATTTTCACTAATTGTTATTATTTTTGCTTTTGGAATTTATAATAAAAAAAACTCTTTTGTAGAATCTTCAATCTGTTTGTTAAATTAATAGAATATGTTTTAAACACTCCAGAAGGATGCAAAGTAGGAATCACTGGTCCCATTATTAAAGATTGTTTAATTCTTCATTTTTGAAGCTGCTAGTTGACAAAAACAGTGCTGTTTTGAAATGTCCAAGTCATTCAGACAGTTGTTAAGTAGAAGAAATCAGGCTTTACTTTTCCATTTCATTGATTGTATTTATTAAGCAATAAAATCACCGTGGGTCAGTTTTCAATGGCAACACTATTGAGAGCAAGGGAGGGCCACAAAATTATTCTGCTTAGGGCCCCCAAATGTACAGGGCTGGCCCCTGCTATATAGCGTTAATTTAGATTTGATCATTTAATTTCTGAACCTTTGTACTGTTAGATTCCACCAAAACCCATAAAGCACTGTTTATTTCTTTTTTTATCCTCATTCTGTTGTGTTTGTCTATGCTTTAATTTGTTCATTTTATTTCGTGTATTTTACGCTGATGCACCCTTGCGCAAAAACATCCCAATCAATTTACAATTATGAATTCTATCCAAAATAGAGTGATCTTGTGAAATGATGACCATATCGCAAAATATATCACAGAAAAAAAAAAAAAGACAATGTACTGTATCACAGGGACACTGCAAGCAATGACTGGTAAATCAGGGTGTGGTGGCTCTCTATTGTGTTGTACTGTTTTGGATTGTAATAGTTAGAATGACCAAACCCTGGAGATTCCCTGGTGCATACGTACACTCTCTCATACTCTCGTACATCTTTCTTTCTTTCTCTCTCTCTCTCTCTCTCTCTCTCTCTCTCTCTCTCTCTCTCTCCCCCCCTCCCTCTCTCTCTCTCTTTCTCTCTCTCTCTCTCTCTCTCTATCAAATTAAAGATATATACATATATTATTATCCAATATATCATATTATTATTCAGTATATCATATTATTATTCAATATATTATATTATTTAATATATCATATTATTATTTAATATATTATATCATTTATATATATCA
>CAIGQQ010039723.1:4335216-4360491 GCA_903798035.1 Danio albolineatus
GTCTAAATAACACTGAAGTTTACTCTGTTTTCCTGCTGCTTCACTCCAGTAAATCAGATACTCTTCTTTGCGTGCGTTTATCATTTGATTGGGCTTTATTCTGTGGATGAGCATATCCGTGTCCTGATGCTGCCTGCTGTTAGTCATATTCGTTGTGTTGGGTTGTGTTTGGAGCTTCAGGACCATCTGAATCAGGGGGCTTTTTTCAATGTCCATTTCTTGGTTTTTGAGGGCTTTCAAATGATAAGAGTTAGGGTCACTCATTCTAATATGTTTCCAAAATTTGACGGCTCGTTTCTCAATGCGCATGAGTAGAGGGTACTGACCTAATTCTGCCCTGCATGCATTGTTGGGTGTGTTCCTCTGTACCCTGAGGATGCTCCTACAGAACTCTGCATGTAGGCTTTCAACTGGATTCTTATTCCACTTCATAAACTCGTGACTGAGGAGAGGACCCCACACTTCACTCCCATATAGCACTATTGGTTCAATCACTGACTGGAAAATTTTGAGCCAGATTCGAACTGGGATTTCTATTTGTGTTGATTTTTTTAATGGCGTAAAAGCCCCTTCTCGCTTTCTCCTTCAGTTAATTCACAGCCAGATTTAGTTTTCCATTAGCACTTATTTTCAACCCAAGGTATGTCTAGCTTGTGGCAGGTTCAACTTTTGTCATACCAAGGGTGAAACTATGTTTTTTTCCCTGACCTCTAGGTTTTTTTCTGGAATATTAGGGTTTTGGTTTTCTTTGGGTAAACGGTCAGGGCCCAGGTCTGACAGAAGCTGTGCAGGATATCCAGCTGCTGCTGTAGACCCTCCTGTGTTGGCGACAGCAGCACCAGATCATCCGCAAACAGCAGGAACTTTACACTGGAGTCGTGTAGTGTAAGACCCGGCGTATCTGCTTGCTCTAGGAGCATTGCCAATTGATTGATGTAAATATTGAAGAGGGTCGGTGACAGTGGACAGCCCTGTCTCACACCCCGTCCCTGAGTGAAGAATTCTGTTCGCATGTTTCCAATTTTAATTGCGCACTGATTGTTCGAATACATTGTTTTTATAACGTTGTATTTTTTAGCGCCGATACCTGATTCTAGAAGTTTAGCCAGCAGAGCTTCATGCCAAATCTCTCTCTCTCTCTCTCTCTCTCTCTCTCTCTCTCTCTCTCTCTCTCTCTCTCTCTCTCTCTCTCTCTGTCTAGCAAGGTTATTATAGTTTACGAAAACGAATGAAAAATCGAAACTAAAATGTAAAATAATTGTCGTTAACTGAAATAAAAAAAAAACTAAAAAAAAAACTAGAACTAACTGAAACTGTAATTTACATACAAAACTAATTAAAACTAACTAAAGTTATAGCAAAAACCTCCTACGTTTTCTTGTTTGTAAACGTATTTACTATATAATCTTTCTGTAAGTCTTTTAGAAGTGAATCTATTTACTTCGTGGTGCAGGTGTTTGACCCGTACTGCACCTCAGAGTCTGTAGTCCTGCTGCCATTGGCCAGATAGAGCCAGTTATCCTCCCGCGACAAAAACAACGAGTGGACATGACAGAAGCACGGTGATAGCTTTCAATACAGATGATAAACAAAAATGGCTTTCAAAATGGCTTTCAGCTTTCAATACAGAGACTTACAAAAATAAAATGTGTTAATAGTTTCAAATCTTTTTAACCGGATCTTCTAAATGAACCGGTTGAACTAGTTCACCAAATCGTGATTGCAAACAAATCATTTTAACCGGATCTTCTAAATGAACCGGTTGAACTAGTTCACCAAATTGAACTGAATTGTTTGAAACAATTTGCGTCTCCAGTAAGCCCTCATCCACAAACTACTTACTTTTTAACAAGCCTAATAGCCCATCTGACTCTAAATAATCCAATAAATACTCTTATTCAGTTATTAGAACAGTAAGGTTACACTGAGATCAAATTTGAGAAGCTGTGAACCGATAATACTGCACATGCGTGATTCAGTGAACCAAACAGAAACATATGACAGCCTGCTGTGACTGAACTAAACTTGAACAACTGCACCGTGGGTAAACCAAGGGCTTAAATGAGAGGAAGTTTATTTCATAAAAGAAAATTGTAATGGAATTTAAATATGTAAATCATACTTCAGTTAGGTTGCAGAACTTTACTGTAAGACATTTTTAAGATCATGGTGATGTTTTAACGGACTGAACCTACTATTGCTTGCTGACTACATAATCTTGGTATGTTGAGTCCTAACATCCGCGTTAAATATCTGAACTTGCCATCACTACGGTGTATCTAACCTCATATTGTACTCAAGGTTGCTATCTTGTGGGCTGTTGTGTTTACATTTGAGGATGGGTAGATGGTGGTGGTCATGTGTCCTCTGAATACAGGTTTCAAAAAATGTATAGCTGAGTTTTTATTATACAATATTTATTGTGATGATTTTGAATCTTGCACCTAACAAATATTCTTATTTAGAAAAAAACTAAAACTAATACTGAAACTAATAAAAACTAAACTAAAACTCAAAAATTTCAAAAGATAGAAACTAATAAAAACTAGTAAATCTCCCTCTAAAAACTGATTAAATCTAACTGAATTTAAAAACAAAAAGTCAAAACTTCATAGATAAAACTAAAACTAAAAACTAAAACTAATGAAAAATCCAAAAATATTATAACCTTGCTGTCTAATCCTTTTTGTTTATCAGCCATTAATTTTGGCAGGTGTTTGTGAACCTGAGATTTAGATTTTTTTTTTTTTTTGCCGTAATATTTAAAGTAAATGTAACACTTTTTTTTTCAGAGCCAAAGCATTGCTTGGGAAAAAAAGAAAGTTAAACTTAATTAAATTGAATTTGAATATAATTATATATGTGTTTTATAACTGTATATAATTATATGCAGATACTCTACAAAATGATCAGTATCCAACTGAACATTTAAGTAAACCTTTAGACAGATGTTCATTATCAAGAGGATGAACAGGACCTGGATGTAGTGTATAGTTTGAACTGACTGATCACCAGCCGCACAGCTTCATAAGTTTTGTGTTTTAGATGTTTAGATTTGTTTCTTAGTTGAATCCCATTGAAATCTAATGAACTATAATACAATTAAAGGAACATTTTGGCATCAATTACTCAACCTGAATGTGGTTCCAATCCCTTACCTTCATTCATCTTGGGCACACAAATTAAGATATTTAAGGTTGCATGTTTACATGTTGCAAATATTGTAAACGTGCAACCTGATCTGATGTTTGTTGACCTTGTTGCAAACAGTCATTTTATGGGTATTTTTGGTGCATAAAATTGTTCTTGGAGCTTCATATGATTACATTTGAAGCACTGAAGTGTCGTGGAATGTTTTGACAATTGTTTTTGTTTGTTCTATGCTTCAAATGTCTCATTACCGTTAATGTCTGTTGAGATTAAAGGAGCTCTCGTATTTCATATAAAATATCTCAATTTGTGGTCTGATGATAAACCTGTATCTCAGGGCATTAGTCAGTAATTAATCATTTTTGAGTGACGCAAAACATTAAAAATGGTGATGAGTAGGTGTTTTTTTCCAAATTTTATTTTGTCATTTGATGTATAGCTCAGCACAAGTGCTCTTGAGGAGAGGAAGGACCAAAGTCAGCACTATTGCAATGTAAGGTAAAAGAAAGTGGTTTGCACTCACAGCAAGAAAGTCACTGGGTCGAGTCCCAGCTGGGCCAGTTGGTTTTTCTGTGTGGAATTTGCATGTTCTCCCCGTGTTGGCGTGGGTTTCCTCTGGGTTTCCCCCACAAGTCCAAAGACACGTGCTATAGGGGAAATTGTCCGTAGTGTATGTGTGTGAATGAGTGTATGGATGCTTCCCAGGGTTATGGGTTATGGCTTGCAGCTGGAAGAGCAACCACTGTGTAAAATGCGGAATAAGTTGGCAGTTCATTCCGCTGTGGTGACTGCTGATAAATAAAGGACTAAGCGAAAGGAAAATGAATGATTTAGAGTGATGTCGCTTGTCACTTGTACAAGAACCGCTTGTTCCTCTAAGTGTACTTGTGCCAGTAAATGGATTGTGTTTCTTTCTCTGAACTTTAGAAATGACATAATAATACTACAGTGACATTGTAGACTAAATATTAAACTTGGGTCAACAGTCTTTGCTCACCAAGATTGAGGTGTATGAAAGTATGCTAGAAACAACCACACACAGGCATACGTCCTTGTGCTCACACGCTTGCTCAATGTTCAGGAAGATATTTCACAAGTTTGAGCCTGTAGCGGTTAGTCAAATGCACCCTGCTGATGCTCTCAACGTTATGTTACACTGTTGTAAATATAGCTTTGTCTACATCTCTGTGTAGGGATATGGATCAGTTCTATTAATTTGTTATGCCATGGCTTTCAACAAATTAGAATTTGCTTTAGTTTTTAGAGCATTTTGCATGATAGAACTCTCAGGAAGAAATCATAGATCACTTCTGTTTATGTTTACAACCAAACCCACAGAATTGGAAGATGAAGGCTAAAAGCTAAGGGATAGATATATCATTTAGTACATTGAGATTTGTTTGTTTTGTGCTTTTTGTTTTGTTTTTGATAGACAGACAGATCACTGGCTCAATAAAGTATGCTATATTCGAGAATTGTCCCAGCATCCCTTTAAGGAGCCAGAATTCACGAATAGCTTAAGTGTGTTTGCGTGTCTGTTAGCGTGTGTGTTTATTAGGGTTGGGTTGATAAACAATGCCATCATGATGCTGAGCCGGCCTCGCAACCCTCCGCCCCACCCCGTCACAGCAGCAACCCGCTCTCGAAAATTACAGACTCAGGCCATGTCTACACTGATACGTCTCAGCTATAAAATGGCATTTTAGAATGAAAACAATCCACATCCACACTGTTGTTTCATCTAGCATTTCTGAACAGCCCTCCATCCACACTATACTGCTGAAAGCGTACATCACATGACCACACACACACTCTCATATGCGAATGTTTGCCTAAAGAATGCACAATATTCACAGCTGAAGCCCGTGCATTACTTTTAACATTGGAATATATGCAGTAGAAAATGTCCAACAAAAAAAATCTATGATTTTTGTACAGACTCCAAATCATGCCTCCAAGTTGTGGAATCTTCAAAGAATGATCATCTTTTGATTGATTGATTGATGATTCTTTTGACTAAAGTTCACCAACTACAAAATCAGTTTTATCACATCATTTTTTGCTGGGTTCCTGGACATGTCTGGCTTTCAGGAAAGGAGCGAGCTGACGCAGCTCCTAAAGATGCTTTGAAGCAAGTGGTGAACAAATGCCAAATTCCTCCATCTGAGATGAGACCTTTTATCAATGTTTACATTTTAAATCAAGCAGCAAGAGGAATGGGATACATTGGAAAATAATAAATCCAACCTGAAATCTCACACATAATTTTAAGACATTTTAAGACTAGATTTGATCAAGTGTTTTTTACCAGATGTCGAATTGGACATACAAGACTAACCCATGTTTTTTTTGCTCCAAGGTGAAAACCCTTCTCAGTGTTTGTACTGCACAATTCCTCTTACTATAAAACACATTTTACTTGACTGTCCTGCTCTTAATGATTCCAGAAGACTTTTTTATCAAGTGAACTTTCTTAAGGACATTGTTAGTGACACCAAGTGACATCAGAAAAGATTTTAGAATTTTCATCATATATTAACACAAAAAAAAAAATCTTATTTCATTTATGTATTCATTTGTTTGTTGATTTTGAATTGTATGTTTTATTATTGAAATGTTCCTGCCATGAAAATAGCCTTGGTTGCTGAGATGGCATTGATAAAAAAAAAAAACATTCATATGCGATTGAGCTTCAGGCAGTCAGCAGATGTTTTGAGCACAAAACCCCAGAGAGCAGTGCATGTCGGACAGTTTATCAAATATGTACCCCTAGATGGCGTCTCACATAGTTGTTAAACGTGATATTTAATTAATCTCGTCTCTATCTAACGACTCTTCAGTCTTTTGAATCTATCAGGTAACGTCACAGCGTCAGTACACTGCTTCAATCTTTTGCTTTCATGCTTGTACTTAGTAATGTTAGCGTAAATCTTAAATACTGTTGGTTGGTTCCTGTTGGTTGTGCACCTTTTATACCAACCAAGTTTATGGACGCCATTATAATGACACAGATCACTTTGCCTATTCATGCCAGAGTCCTGCAGAAAAAGTGCTTGACAGGTGGTAATTTGTGTGCAACTTATCTGTATGTATTAATAATTTGGTTATGGGTAAAACAAAGACCATGCAGGTCAGGTAGTTCAAATGGTAGGCTACAAACAATTCATTTGTTATGAATGAATTGATTATTTCTCCGCCTATGATGATGATGCCATCATTTATTTCGATGTTTCACGCTAGCATCGTACGATGCCAAATTGGTCAACATCGCCTAACCCTATTGTTTATCCTGCTGTTTGAACTGAAACCATTCCTTAGCAGACTTCCACCAGTAACACATGACCCACGCACACACTATGGGGAACGTTCAACTCAGCAACTTCATCGGCGCTATCACACAGCATGGTGGGAGGGGGACAAGAGTACAGGAAAGCAAAAGATGATAAAGAAGGAGAGAGAAAGGGAGGGAGCCCTTGGCTATAGAGCAAGTATTTACAGTCTAGATCTGTTTTGTTTATTGTTGAAGTTTACAAGCACAGTCCTCTAACCATTGCCCCAGCTCATTTGCTCAGCTATTCTCTTTATGAGCCAGCGATCACGTTTAACTGTCCTTCCAGAACACACGAAGCAGAAGAAGGGAGAGATGTTTATCTGAGATGTGAATCCTGAAGTGTTGAGAGAATCTGTCATAAAGTCATAAAGTTGACTATTTCCTGGTTTCAGTAAGAGTACGTTTTACTTTGTCAGATCTTATGTGTGCGTGTGTGTCTGTGTGTAGATCTCTGTTCATTATCTCATTCCAGATTACTCAGAAAGACCATCATGAATTTGCTTTTCAGTCTTTTCTTGAAAAAGACATATGACCTCATCTTCCTTATAGCCATAAACAAATCACATCTATGAGCTTAGTTGGTGACAGGTGGCATTGGTGGAAGAGGGAATTTTTGTTGTGAATCTCACGTGATTGGACAGAGACTGTGTAAGAAAAGTCATCTGATGTAATAAGCATAAGTGCTTATAACTGGCATCGGATAAAGAAAGACAGAAACTAAATGAAAACTACAAAATATTTTATTTATTTGTTTATTTTTATATTTTTTTAACATTTTAAATCACATTCAAATTTACTCAAAGACTTTGAGGACTTCTTTTTGTACTTGGGCACATAATGTTTCCTGGAAGATCAGATAATTAAACGAGTGAATAACATTCATTTCAATGAGGAGTTATTTAATCCCAAAATGTGGGCATATGCTGTTTTGGCCTGTAGTGAGTATGCGACCACCTAGCAACCGTATCAGCATATTAAAACACACTTGCCTTAGCAAATTGGCAGTGAGTTTTGCACAAGCACATGCTCTTATGAAAATGTAGTTCATGTTTCTTTTCTCTCTCTGAGGAGTGTTTGATTTTTATCATTAAATTAAGAGTGTAAAACATACAGTAAACACAACACAGCACATACAACATAACAATAGAACAGGATGTTTATGATTTTTTATAAGCATTTTATTTATTTCTCAGCAAGTGTAATTTATGTAAATAAGCTGATATTTCTTAATACATGATCAACGTACGCAATATTGTTGATATTGTGGGCTCTTAAAAATACTATGAGTGCTTTTTTTATTATTTAAATGTCGAATACATTGAATACAAAAATTAGGATTTAGGACATTCAGGAAAATCATATTCAGGTTGTTTTATTTGCGATGTTGTTCATCACAACTGTACTTCAAACAAAGATTTTCTAATAATAATATGGCCTATGACATGCCCGAGACACTGATTAAAAGTGTTCCGAATTTTATTTATTTATTTTTTTTCTCTAGGCCTATTGTTTGATAACACTTCACAAATCGGCTCCCGTAGTTAACATTAGATAACAAACTAAACTTATGATGAAACCTACTTGTTAATTATTTATCTATCTTGGGTAATGTTAATGTTTAATGACTCATTAAAATCAAAAGGCAGACTTGCTTTGTAATGTAGCTAAAAACAAAGTCGATTGTGTTTTTTTTTGTTTTGTTTTTTTGAATGAACATAATTTCTGTAACAAATTGACCTATTTGATGTTAATGCAGTAACTAACGTTTACCAATGAGAATTACTGTGAAGTGCTAGCTTTTGCTCTTTATAATCCTTTAGCAGCGTAGTTAGTTTGAAACATTTCTTTACTCTAAACATTCATTATTTATTTATTTACTTACTTACTTGCTTACTTAAATTTCATGATTAAACTCATTATTGTCATTAAAACTTCAGCAAATTCCATAGATGTCTCAGTAGGATTTCTCAGTGAATTCCATTTTTTTCTTGAATGAAATTCATTCATTCATTTTTTTTTTCGGCTCAGTCTCTTTATTAATCTAGAATCGCCACAGCGGAATGAACCGCCAACTTATCCAGCACATGTTTTACGTAGCAGATGCTCTTCCAGCTGCAACCCATCACTGGGGAAAAATCCATACACACTCATTCACAGATAAACACCAAGGACAGTTTAACTTACCCAATTCACCTATACCACATGTCTTTGGGCCGTGGGGGAAACCGGTGCACCTGGAGGAAACCCACACCAACCCAGGGAGAACATGCAAACTCCACACTGAATTGCCAATTGAATGAAATTGTAATATTTGTTATTTGCTCTCATCATTTCTTTGGAACTGTGTTTTTCCGTATCTTCTAGGAAGTGGAAATCCTGGACATGAGTCATATCAGGGACACCAGGACAGGGAAGTTTGCCAAGATGCCAAAGGTAAGTTTTTACAGTATGTATGCCTGTGCTGGAAAGTGTCAGTATGAAGCTTTATGTTTAGAAAGACTCGTATGTCAGGATGGCGTATGTGGGTGGTAAAGTTTGCTTGTGTTTTTAGGACCAACGTATCCGTGATATGTTGTTTTCGAGCAAAGGAGAAGGGAACTCTGACTCAAGGCTGCTAACGGTCGTCTACGGCAACGACCTGGTCAACATCTCCTTTCTCAACTTCCAAGCTGTGCAGGAAGGCTATTGCAAGGTAACTACGACAACCAGTCCTTGTCACCAGGAGACGATGTCCCTCCTATTAGCTTTAAGTATACATTTTTGATTGTTTTATTTAATTATATTAGATCTTGTTTCATGTTAAACTTCAAAAGCTTGGCACACATGAAGCATGATTTATATCTAGGATTATCATATTTACTAAGTAAATGCCTTAATTCATTTAAGAAGCTTTGATTTGTGTTATGATTGGGTTTCCAGGTGTGGACGGATGAACTGTTTAAACTTGCCACAAATATGCTGTCCCAGAATGCTTCCCGCAACACCTTCTTACTCAAAGCGTGAGTGTTCTGTGTTTGTCTGAAAGCGTTGTGTGATGCCAAGTGACATGTTAGTTGAGCAAAAATACGAAAAGCTTTGACTAAGCTTTTAACACACAGTACATCTCACAATGCAACTTTATTACTCACAGAAATCACAACGGTGAGAAACAGTCCCAACTGTATCTTATATTGAAACGTTATACAGTATCTCTCAGATACAATTGTTATCTCCTCTTATGTAACTTTATATCTTACTACCACGGCTTTAATTCTGAAATAACAACTTACTGTATACCTACAATTGTTACATTGCACCATAATTGCAGCTTTATTTCTGACAATTGTGCTTTAATATGTTACTTTTGCCAGAAGGTGATCTTTATATCTCACCGTCTAATCTAAGTCCAGCTGGACCTGACAAAAGTTCAAGCCAGGTTTTCATGTTTAACTTTAGCTTTGCCTCAGAGTTGGTTTTGTAATTGAAGGTCACACATGGTCTTAAAAGTTTAGCTCAGTCAAAAATTGAAAGTTCTACCACCCCATTATGAGGAAAAGAAAGTAAATGGCACAATTTTCAGATTTGGGTGAGCTATAATTTACAAGCAGGATTTGGGTTTGTTGTCTACAAAATGAAATACCCATCATTTGCTTTACCTCAGTCTGAGGCAGTGCTGGTGCTGGATGATTGTTGTAGTCTGCTGATAATGTTACAAAGTACATTAGATTTTCTTTTTGCAGAAGTACAAATAATCACTGTGAGCTTATGATGTATGATAGTAGTTTGTCACTCACAGTCTTTTTTTTTCTTTCTTTTTTTTTAATAGCTATACAAGGCTAAAGCTGCAGGTAACTCAGGATGGGAAAATCCCAGTGAAGAAGTGAGTAAATACAAGCTTTCTTACTCAAACACAGTTAAGTTCTAGTTCTTCAGGCTTTTGTTGCTAATATACCACTTCTTCTTTCGTTATTCCTTTCACTTCTTCTCTTTTTCTTTCTCTTTCACTTCTGTTAGCATCCTAAAAATGTTCTCGGATAAGAAACGTGTGGAGATGGCGCTGGAGCACTGTGGTCTGGTCTATAACAGGGTAATCAATCATGCACCAATCACCTCTATTACACGTTAAACCCTTTATTGTGTGTCTGTTGAGCTTGACATGTTTGGAGACATGTTTGTGTCTCTTTGTCTCTTTCTTGATTCTTAATTCATTATGTTTTTGAAGTATTGTTTTTCCTTTTTTTTTTTTTTTTTAAATAACGCACACTTACTAAAAAGTTTTATCATCATTTAAGACTAATCACATCTTTTACACTTTTTGTTGATCTATGCTCTGTTCTTTAATCGTTTAGTTTGGACACAGAAGCTGATCTTCAATGCGTCTACATGTTTCTGGTCTTGCACTGCCCTCTGCTGGGTGAACTGCAAAATGAACTTAATCATTTAGAGGACCCATAGTAAACACCAGGGGTCGCAGAACTGACATTTTTAGTTAATCACTGACTGGCAACAACCCCAGAAACATAGTGCACAATACATAACAAAATGTTTACTTACAATACTCAACCATTGCAGCACGTCATATATATATATATATATATATATATATATATATATATATATATATATGTGCTGTATTGCATTTTTTAATTTTTTTAAGTATTTTTATTTATTTATGCAAAATAGAATGTGTCATGTACAAAGACACAATATGAACAAAATGATATTTATGGATGTAAAACTTTGCCAGAAAAAGCAATAGCTGTATGCCATCTATTTTTTTTTTCGTTAATGTCAGGAGTACATCAGATTAACATGAAGTCCAAAATGGTTCATGTGGATATGCCTCAGTGCTGTAAAACCAGTTTTACATCCTCTATTGTGAACATTGTGTGCTTTCACACAGTAGTTTATGAGAATCTTTAAAGATAATTTGGCTTTTCTCAGTAATGTTCCCAAAAAGGGTGTTAGGCTCAAAAAAAATGTGTTTAGGTATGTTGTCACTAAAGTTGCTTTTGTGGAATGAAGTTACTTTGTACTTAATCTCTTCATTTTATTTGTCTCTTTGTCTTTATATCTGTCTATTTATCATCCATTCATCCAGGTGGATGGTATAAAGCCAGATGACTTCACCTGGGAAATGTTCCAGAACTTTTTAAACAAACTAAGTCCCAGACCAGAGGTGGAGAGAATTTTTGTAGATCTGTGAGTGAACAGGATGTAACAGCAATGATATAAATATTGTGTGCCAAAATACACTTTAGTTCATGTTTAAACATGTTTTAATACTAGATTTTTTCATTATTTTGTTTTATTGAGTGTGTCTAAATAGCTTTTTGTAACACTTAATGTCTTTAAAGCTATTGTTTAAAAATATATATTACACTGTTTCTAATGGGCAATTCTCTACAATTCTCTGTGTGTGTAGAGGGTCTAAAGGAAAGCCCTTCTTGTCCTTGGATCAGCTGATGGACTTCATAAATCGCAAACAGAGGGATTCGCGACTAAATGAGGTTCTTTACCCTCCACTCAAACGAGATCAGGTCCGCCAGCTCATGGAGAGATATGAGACCAACACCAGCCAGCTGGAGAGAGGTATGAGTGCACACTCACACACATTGATCGTACGGTGAATATAAGTCTAAAGGCAATTTGTTTGACGTGTATGTGTGAGCAGATCAGATCTCCCTGATGAGCTTCACAAAGTATCTTGGTGGAGAGGAAAACTCTGTGGTTCCTCCTGAGAGGCTGGACATAATCGATGATATGAACCAGCCGCTGTCCCACTATTTCATCAACTCCTCACACAACACATACCTTACAGGTACACAAACACACATTCTATTAAACGGGAACATAGTAATATGCATACCTGTAACTGTGTCTTTCTCACTTCAGTGGGGCAGCTGACAGGCCTGTCTTCAGTTGAGATGTACAGACAGGTATTGCTGACAGGATGCCGCTGTATAGAGCTGGACTGTTGGAAAGGCCGCCCACCCGAAGAAGAGCCAATCATCACTCACGGTTTCACCATGACAACTGAGATCCCATTCAAGGTGTGTGTATGGCCCCGAGTATGTGGCTTCATCATTGTTTGGTTAATTTCCATGTTTGAAATCACAGTCTGAACTGCAATGAGAGATGGTGTCGATAAGCATTTGTTGTTTGCCTTTTCAGGATGTGATTGAGGCCATTGCTGAAAGCGCATTCAAGACGTCACCTTACCCTCTCATCTTGTCCTTTGAGAACCACGTGGACTCGTAAGTGCAAGGTTTGATTACATGGTTTATGTGTGTTGTTTTACCATTGTGTATATCTTACCTTGGTTGTTATTTTTCTTTTAGAGCAAAGCAGCAGGCTAAAATGGCTGAATATTGTCGCTCAATGTTCGGGGATGCGCTGCTCATTGACCCCCTGGACAAATACCCGGTGGGTTGTTCTACACCATAAAAAACTAATTTATCAAACATCAGATGTCAGAAATGATCAAATAAGACAATATCCGATAAACTTGATAGTTTGCACAAAATATAAACTGACATGTTGATCATAACCCGAGTACAGTAAGTAATAAATGAATATGACAGATTGATTTGGCCCCTTATCATTGCCTTATTGTGAGATCCTGTTGTTTTTACAGCTGGTTCCTGGTCAACAACTCCCAAGCCCCCAGGAGCTGTTGGGGAAGATCTTGATCAAGAACAAGAAGAAACATCACCACAGGGCCTCTAACGGTGGGAGCATCCGACGCAAGGATGGGACAGACGAACAGTCTTCACCTTTGAATGGTGTGTGTACACATGCAAACATACCAAAACATAACCTGATCATAGCCGCAAAAGTGAATGTGATTTAAATGGTCACGAAATGCATCAAAACAATTGTGATGATTATTTAAATGTTTATAGCAACTTGTCAACACACAATATACTGTGTATGTACTGTATATATGATGCTGATGTCTATATTTAAATTGAAATTGCAGATTGAGGTACTACAGAAGACATGAGCACAATAGTCAAACACTTTGGTTGAGCGTGTTTACATAAGAAAATGGAAATGCAGTGTAGTAAAAGGCAACAAAGTGACCTGTGTGAATGCGGATCATGTTGCGTTTTGTTGGACAGTGCAACCTGTGATGTCCAATTAGTGAATTAGGTGACCCTCGTGAGCCAATTCTTATAATGAATCATTGTCAAACTTCTGATGCTATTGTAATTTTTCATACTGACTGCATGCTCACTCACTGAACAGTGAAAAACCCTTTCACAGTTAACTGACTTTTGTGTTTCTAACTAACATTCCACATCTGTTTTTTTGTGATGAAGCATAGCATTTATTTCATTCTGTGATTATTTTTATTTCATGAATTATTCTTGATTTTATTCCATATCTCATGAACTCATCATTTACATGTACTCACCGTCATGTTATTCCAAACCGTTGTGACTCAAGTCAAAATGTATTGAGCTGTTCTTGGGGTTACAAAAGAACTCCGGCCTATTCATGAGAAATTAAATGTATACATTGTGCATTTTTTTATTTACCCATTTCATTTTCTATTAAAACCCATTCATCATAAGGTCTGTGTTTAGATTGTCCATTGTCTGATGGGGATGTGGCCCAGGTCATGTCCAATGGGGGTGAGAAGCTTGCAGAGAGGATGGCCAAAGACCATGATAACCGCAAGTCTATTGGTGGGTTTGTGCCTAGATGACATGAGGTCTTCAGGATGGAGAATGGTGTCAATTAGGCACTAGTATGGCAGTTCACAGTTAATGTATTTATAGTGTGTTTAAAATGTTTGTATTTTGTTTGTGTGTATTATGTTTTAATGCTGCTCTATAGATCGGGGAGATGGTGAGAGTGATGAGGAGGAGGAAGAGGAACCCATTCCGGATCCAAAGAAACACAACAACACTGATGAGGTAGATTTTGTCCCTCTGTACTGTACTCTTTTCTACTCTGTCCTCGTTCTGTGCGTGTTTTTGACCCATCTCTCTTTTTCAGGGTACTGCATACAGTGAGGTGAATGCCACGGAGGAGATGTCCACATTGGTCAACTACATAGAACCAGTTAAATTCAAATCTTTTGAGGTGGCGGCCAGTGAGTAATGATGCTTTTAACATCCTATTTATGACTACACTTTGTATTCTAGTTTAGCTGAATTGCCGATATTGGGTCAGAAGATGTACAGGAACGTCTCTCTCATCAAATTTTATTAGAAATTTTGATTAGATTTTTAATGCTCAGAGCACTTGATGTTTTAAAAATGTATCCCCATGAAGAGTTTTAGGCTATTTATCAAACATGTAACAAAAAAAATCATATCTAATGTTTTTAATGTACATATCTGTAGATTTTGAATCAACTCTTTATGAAATAGCATGCTGTTATTGAAGTTTTTATTATTGAATATATATTATCTATGAAGATCTTGCCGGAAAATATGGCATGTGGCAACAAACAAACATACAGAAATGCAGAATTTAACGTTAATCTCTCTCGCTCATTTTAGAGAGGAAAAAGTTTTTTGAGATGTCATCTTTTGTGGAGACCAAAGGCATGGACACGTTGAAAAATTCTCCCACCGAGTTTGTTGAGTATCCTTCACCAGCCTCTGTCAGTAGATAATCACATACTGTATGACTCAGTCCAGAATTGTGGGTACATTTCAAGCGTTTTCCATGATAATATAGCAAATATAAACTGATTCATAATGCAGAAGAATCCAGCATTCTTAAATGTGATGGGGAACATTTGATTCTGTTACTAATTGTTGTTTAAATTATTGTTAAACTTTATAAGCCAATAACAGAGTTGTTTTTTTTCCCACTATTTTGTGCTTTTGTTTAAGATGATAACCTCAACCACATGGCATGTCTTAAACAAAATCTGCATTTTCATCATATTGTTTTTAAAAAATGAATGAGAAATTCACAATAACAGCGACAAATATTTAATCTAATATTGGTGTATCCTAAATATTTTGTACAAATGAAAGAGAAAAGAATAAACGTCATGCCTCAATGCCTTGCAGAGTGTCTCACCAGAGGAAATGGAATCACTTAGAGCAAGTCATGTGGTTTTTTTTTGTCAGTGCTTTAAAGATGTCATGCCCTTTTATCACTTGTGTAAAAGAGTTGACTAGAACCTTGGAAGAGACACAATCAATATACAATTATAACTGAAAATATGAATAATAAAGAAATAGATGTGGTAACACTTTATTTCGATGGTCCATTTGAGTGTTAGTAGACTGTCTGCTTAATATTTGTTGATACTGACATTCAACACACATTTAACTGACTATAAGAAACTTTGCAAGTACATGTCAACTTACACTAACCCTACCCCTAACCCCAACCTAACAGTCCACTTATAATCTAATGAGAATTAGTTGCAATGTAACTTAAATTCAACAAACGGACCATCAAAATAAAGTGTGACTATAGATGTTTCTTGTTTATTTAAATTAGTAAACATACAAAAAAGATACAAATTTGACTTATTTCATGCATGCAAGATTCAGGAAACGGAGACAATAAAAAAATGTATACCTAATATTTCCAAGACAAAATGTACCTAAATGCATTTGTTTAGACATAAATGGATTACATTGGTGTTGTTGTTCAAAATGATTTCATTGTGTGTGTGTGTGTGTGTGTGTGTTTTAATGCTTTTTTATTTGTAGTGCTGATCTGAATGTTTGATGTGTTTAATGTGTTTTGGTCAAGCAATGTAGTTCTTCCTAAACAAAATGTTTGTATTCAGATATAATAAAAAGCAAATGAGTCGCATTTACCCCAAAGGGACTCGTGTGGACTCCAGCAACTATATGCCTCAGCTTTTCTGGAACGTGGGCTGCCAGATGGTGGCGCTAAACTTCCAAACCCTTGGTCAGACATGAACATGGCTCTTTGTATTTTGTTCTTTAGATTTTGTCTTTAGCTGTTATTCTACATATTAATTCCTAAAATAAGCTTTTACCCCTGTTTCTCAGACCTGGCGATGCAGCTGAACATGGGGGTGTTTGAATATAATGGCCGCTGTGGCTATCTGCTGAAGCCGGAGTTCATGAGACGCACTGACAAACACTTTGACCCATTTACTACGGACATTGTGGATGGCATTGTAGCCAACACAGTTAAAGTCAAGGTATATTATTATTATTATTATTATTATTATTATTATTATTATTTACTTACTACAGATGATGCATGTTATTCTGTATTTGATATGTTCAAATGTAAAATGTACAGTTTGACGACATCTAATTCCTTCACATACACAGATCATCTCAGGGCAGTTTCTAAACGATAAGAAGGTTGGTGTTTATGTGGAGGTGGACATGTTTGGGCTTCCTGCAGACACTAAAAGGAAATATCGAACAAAAACTTCAAACAACAACTCTCTGGACCCAGTCTGGGATGATGAAACCTTTGTGTTCAATAAGGTAAGAAACTAAAGTAATATTTTACCCCAAAATGACAATTCTGTCATGCACAAAAACTTATCAGTATACTAGTATAAAATAAATTACATTTTGAATAGTATGTCATTCATTTCATTCTCTGTCTAGGTGGTGTTACCTACTCTGGCATCTTTGAGAGTGGCAGTATATGAAGAAAACGGAAAGTTTATTGGTCATCGTATCTTGCCAGTGTCAGCATTGCGTCCAGGTGCCAATACATGACAGTGATCTTGCTAGTCTGATGCAGTACCGAATATGTACCAGTTTGCAATAGCTGCTGTGTTTTTGCATGTTAGGCTATCACTACATCTGTCTAAAGAATGAACTGAACCAACCACTCATGCTGCCATCCCTGCTCGTGTACACTGAGGTACAGGACTACATTCCCAACGAGCACCAAGGTAAGCAAGGGATCTCAGGAATAACCAGTGGCATGTATTTAGAGTAATGCAGTTGTGGCATCAAAATCACTGATTCAAATTCACCACAGTCTTCTCTTTGGGCGTTCTATTAATGGGTTTTTATGACTTAAACAGGGTCTGTAGTGACAAAATGTGGAAGTGTAATGTTTAAATAAAAATGCAAACATCAGGAAGTTGTGTATTTATGTTTCATTCATAAATATTAATAACCAGTTAATAAGGCATGTTGGAAAATCTGAAGTTGGTGAGTTGCAAATGGTGCAGAAAAAATGTAAGTACTATATCATGAAGTATTTGATTGGCTGGCACGTGTCTTTTAAATATTTGTGTAGAGTAGAATCCTGCACTGAATCTGCACGCACAGAAATCTGCAGATTTCTGCAGATTTTGTGCCAATCGTTGAGCCTATTTATTTACTTGTTACGTAGCAGAAGCACTGCGCTTTACACATAAAGATAAGGATGTCCGTCTATTAAAAAGAGGTGATCTGGAGTCCCCTTTCCTACTCCCCAAGCACACACACACAGGCCAAGTTGTCGAAAAGGGGTAACAGATTTAATACATTAAATGTGTGTAAATGTATATTTATTTAGTTTAATAATGGTTTAATTAATTTCAGTTAAATTTATTGACTAATGTGAAAATGTTCTTTTGATTTATTCACAATACAGTTTGTAAAGTAATATTTTCTGTATTTTAGTAGATCTAGTATATGAGAGACTTGCTTTATTTACCAAATAATTGAATCTAGACATTCTAGACATCTAGACAATCTTTGCATTGTAAACATTAAATAAAACAACATATTATAACAACAGTTTTTAGTTACAATACACTCAACATTATTCTGCACAAATCCACAATTTTACACAATTCTACGCAGAAATAGCAAAAAATGTCTGCAGATTCTGTCTGCCCCTACTCATCCAGTGTGGGATTTAAGAAAACAGTCTTTTAGTATTAGGGTCTGATATTTGCCCACTGTGTTATGTCTGTACTTTTGACGGTTTACTTTTTTCTTCATCTTTTTTGTATAGAATATGCAGAGGCTCTAACAAACCCCATCAAGCATCTCTCTCTGCTGGCCCAGAGAGAAAGTCAGCTATTAGCACTTATGGAGGATCCCACTGAGGTGTGTGTGCGTGTGTGTGTGCGTGTGTGTGTGCGTGCGTGTGTGCGTGCGTGTTTGTGTGCGCGTGTGTGTGCGTGTGTTTGTGTGTCATAATGTTTTTTTCCTTTGCTGTGGTTTTTTTATATGCTGACCATTTCGTTCCTTGTAACAGAAGTAATTAAGATGAGGGCTGATGTTGTCAAGTTCTGCATTTACAAACAATTAAAACAAATCTACTACCTTTATAATTATCTTTATAATTATAACCATATTATACTCCTGGGTCGATTTCAAGTTATTCACTGAAAATACTTAAATTCATGAGATTTCCATAAGCTTTATCATTCTTTTCATAGATTTCTATTAATCTACCCTTCTGATACCTTTTTTGTACTAGGTACTAGGTTTTTTTCATTGTTTGTTTCATTCCTATTTCCTTTACTATTATCTCACCATCTCATTTTTTCTACATTTAAGCCATTAAGTTCAACATACTGTGAATGTCTGTGTTCTTGCAGGGTGGGCCTACGAAACAGGAGGAAGGAGACGGGACTGACTCTAGCTGCATAACCTCTGTTGACCCTATCTTCCCTCTACCCTCATCTCCAACACTTCCTAATGAAAAAACTGATTTGAACCCTCCTCCGTCAGGTTTGTTCTAACCCTTCTTTTTCTTTTACACCTCTGTCATCTTCTTTCACTCTCTACCTCTCTTACTGTTTGCATTGGATCATAATGTTGCAGTCTTGTCAGTTCTGTAATGTTATCATGCCTATGAATGTCATGCCCATTAAGTGACCTGTATGTTCATGTGTAATATATAGGCCAAAAAGAAGATCTAGTCAACAATGTCCTTAAAGGTAAGATCCATCATCATACGCTCATCTTCATCAGTTACTTCACTGTGCAATACTGAGATATGTTGTAGATCACGGTTTTTCAGCCTTTTTCAACCCCCACTAAGTTTGCCAAATTTCACTAATGCAGAAACGGTAAATATTCACAGAAAGATTTATTTCCAACGCTTGGCTGAAGTTATGGGGTGAGATAGGAGTAAATACATGTAATTAAATGTGAAATTTTCACATGCTTTCAGATCAGCAGAAACAGAGCCACAGTTTAGTGTGAAACAGGGTTCATACGGTCATGGAAAACCTGGAAAAGTCATGTAAATTTGACATGGCATTTTCCAAGCCTGGAAAAGCTTTGGAAAAACAGAAAAACCCACAAAGTTTTGGAAAAGTCATGAAAATTAGTTGAACAAATGTCTGTATACTTAATTAGAGCTGCGCGATATTGGAAAAATCTGACATTACGATATTTTGTATTTCTGTGAAATATATTACGATGAGAATACAACCTCACCAGATGATTTAACAGGTTTATTTGGATTGATTGGGGGGATTTTGTAGAGGAGTGAATCTCGAACAATGTATAACAAATAATTTACAAGCATAAATAAATAAAATAAAGATAAAAGTGAATTCTAGTTGTCAGGTATTCACTATTCAGGTAGAGATATTGAATAATCAACACTGCAAAGTCTTCATAGTGTATTATTTAATCTCTATTAAAGTTACAAAAAATCTCTTGTGGCCGGATGTTTTAAAATGTGAAGTATTGAAATATTCACACAGTCACAGACCTTAAAGGGACAGTTTACTCAAATATTAAAATGTACTCGCTATTTACTCACACTTCACTTGTTTCAGTACTATACGAGTTATTAAATTATTTTCTTTTTGTGTTCATTTAAAAAAAAAAAACTCATAAATATTTGAAACAAGTAAAGGGTGTAGTGAAAATGATGAGTAATTTTTGGGTGAACTAACTTTTTAAAAATGCATGCTGATGATAAACTTTTACTCTATTATGATTAAACTCTATATTAAACTATAATTTCACTTGCATATCCTGTGATGTGACTATTGCGGATGCATACACTGCGATATCAATGCTGAAATGATAGATTGTACAGCCCTAACTTGAATATAGGTTAGTTGTCTTTACTTCTTCTCTTTCCATGGCCAAAAACTTTCTCTCACATTGTTAGTGCTGTGTAAGCATGATCTAAATAAATTTTATGTAGATACAAAAGCAAATTGAAACAAAATAGGTTGTTGTGTGTTCTATGATATGCCGTAATAAATTTGAACGTCATTGTTTTTCTTATTATTTACCATGTATATGTAGACATTACATGAAACATTACGTCATGAAATATACGTGAAAGTTCTGGAAAAGTCATGGAATTTTAGTATTAAAAATTTGAATGAACCCTGGTGAAGCCAAGCCAACATCTGTTAAATCCCAGAACAATTTTGCGTAACTCTTCACTGAACTATGAACTAAGGTGTAGGAAACACTTCTCCATTTAAAAGCAGGTGCTGGAGATCTGAAATGGCCAGCTGTAAGTGTATTCAGTGTCCAGCCGGCTGACTGTAAACAATCCTTCACTGTTAATAATTAGTCCATTGTACGCCTCAGGTTCTAACACCCCACCCCACAGGTTGAAAACCCCTGCTGTAGATCATGGACAAACTGTGTGTTGTTGTGTTTTGCAGTAATCGAGCCAGAGTCTATTGATGAGCTCAAACAACACAATTCCTACCTGAAGCTTTTGAAGAAGCAATGCAAGGAGTTTAAGGAGCTGAGCAAGAAACATCTCAAAAAGGTTTGCATGTGCAATGCCACTTATGTTATTTGCTATGCATGAAATTTACCGCCATGATAACATCAACCACAGATGCATTTTCATTTTGAATTAGATATTTGATTTAGGAAATCTGTTATTCTGTTGTGTCTTTCTGACATGTTGATAACATGTTGTACAGCATTGCTACCGTGTGTGTATATATAAATGTGTGTATGTATGTACATACGTGTGCATGTATGTATGCATGTATGTACAGTATGTGTGTGTGTACTGTATGTATGTATGTGTATATATATGTGTATATATATATATACATATACAAATGTCGCCGCAGCTTGAATTTCTGACCCTAGTTTTGCTGTTGCAATTTAAAGCTCTAGGATGAGCTGAAGTTAGTTATTTATTTTACATTTATTCTAACATTTATCTAAGTTGAAACCATATTTTATCCTACTTAAGAAAAGCTGAAGCTCTTATTATTATAGGCATAGAGACTATTTCCTGAGTCTGCTGTATGCATTCATTATTTTATTTTCAATTTTCAGTAGCAACGCAATGAAATTATTACCGTGTGTTTGTTTTAATAGTGAGCTAGTCAGTCACATTACAGAAACTACTTTACAAACTTTTAAATTTCTACTCCACTTGTATTGCTGTACGGTTATTATGGTCTGATCATTTGCTGGATTATTATGGGGTGTAGTTATTGGATGAAAATAAAACTTAATGGTCCATCAAGTGGCACAGCAAATATTCTGTACTATATATGCATATCTGTCTTTATTTTGACAGATATATGTGTGTTTCAGATGTTGGCCCTCAGTAAGGAACAAAAGACTCTCTGTAATCAGCAGAACTCTGACCTCCAGAGGAAACGCAGTCAGATTGAGAAGCGTATACGCACAAGTCTAAAGAAAAAGTAAGCTTTGATTTTAATTATTTTAATAGTATTTATTTATTTATCATACTAAATGTGTGTTTGCTTGTTGTGTGTACTGTTTGCAGTGGATCAGAAGATTCTGTGCATAGGGAATTAAATGAGCTGGATCTGGAACTACAGAAACAAATGGAGCTGTTCAGAGAGGAGCACACGCAAAAGCTTCTTGTACTCAGACAAGGACAGCTTCAGACGGAGAAAGAAGTGAAACAATTTCACCTCAAAGAGGTACAACACACTCAACAATAGTGCAAAGCAATTGCAGCTGCTCTGCCAGCTTACTGCTAAAAATGCTGATTCTTCATGGCTTTGTGCTTCTGTCTCAGGCCAATCAGAAACTGAAGGATATCGCCATCGAATGCCAAGCAGCCCAGATCAAGAAACTCAAAGATGTCTGTGACAAGTAAGAACCTTTTTTTTTGTTTGTTCTTTTCTTTTTGTCTGAGAGGACAAGTGCCAGAAAATCTTATTTCTGCTTGCAGAGAGAAGAAAGAGTTGCAGAAGATGCTGGACAGAAAGAGGCTGAACAGCATCATCGAGGCCAAAAAAGCAGAAAAGGAAAAGGCTGAGATGTGAGTTATTGTTTTTTTCTCATCTTAAGGACAGTGCCTGTTGCAATCTAGGGTTAAATTATTAGTCCACCTAAAATGTTTAATTTTGTCCTTGATTTCACACCATTCCTACTTTTCTTTTAGGAATGTAAATAACATTTGTTGACCATTGAATTTCAATTCATGAGCAGAAAACCATCATACATTTTAAGAGCCTGTTGGGTTCAGTTGGTTTTAGGGAAACATACAAGTGCTCTGCCTAGTGAGCATAGTCAATCCAAGAGATAATGCAATGCATACTGCCAATGCAGAATCAGTTTCTTGAATTGTTTTCACCACAGCTAAAACTACTACTGCTACTTTTTAAATATGCTCTGTCTTAATCTAGGAATGTTTTGTATTGAAATGGACTGAACTGAATCAGCATTGAACTTATTTCTAATTGATTGATTTCACACTCTGTAAAGCTGTTTGAAACAATCAGCATTGTATAAAGTACTGTAGAAATGCAATAAATGTGCCTTGACTTTTGTGATACTGTACCATGACATGTCTTTCCAGTCAGCTATATATATTATATATATATATATTTTGTCAAGCGATGCTTGACACAGAGTGATGCAGATAAAGAGATAAAGGAGACCCTTTATGAATGTTTAAGCTATTAAAGGGATAGTTTACCCACTGAAAATTCTGTCATCATTTACTTAAACCTTTTTCATTTCTTTCTTGTGTTTAACACAAAAGAAGATATTTTGAAAAATGTTGTAAACCATTGGCTTTAGTAGTGTTAGTAGTGTTGTTCATACCATGGAGGTCAAGGTTTTCAGCTTTCTTCAAAATATCTTCTTTTGTGTTCAAGAGGATAAATAAACTGATAAATGTTTGGGACCACTTGAGGAGTAAAAAGTGCATACTTTTTTACTTTTGGGTGAATTATCCCTTTAATGGGGTGTTCAGTACTGCTTCTTGACTCATCCAACAGTAATGTACAATAACCTCCTTCTGTCATTCTTTCACTTAGCAGGGAGTTGAACGAGATCAATAGAAAACATATCCAAGAGTCAGTCAACTTAATCCGTCAGGTGAGTTTTTTTTTTTCTTCTCCCCTTAATGTCTAAATTTTGTACTAATTGGATTGTATTGTATTTTCATGCCTCTTTTCAGATATGTACCTAATATAGTTATACTTATTTGTTATAATTTAGTGTCAGTCAGGGTTTTTTGCTTTGGGATTTTCTAAATATGTTTTTTGCAATGTTTTTCTTTTGTTTTATGAGAACATAATGGATTCCACTACAGCTAGTGGCAAGAAAAACATTTTTTCTTTAACATTTGTCTGTGGGAGGTGGTTGTTGTTATTTAACAGTCATGAACTGTTTTATATTTTTATTTGTGTCTGGTTTTTATATTCAAAAACATCAAAATTAATAAGTAATACTCTATTTTCGACCCTGGCTTCTAGTCTTGCTCGAAAGATGCACATTTTGGGCCGGCCGAACTGTAGGTTTAGGGAAAAATGCCCACAGCTTTGATTGCATAACAGTTTTGCTTAGTAAATTAAATACCACCTTCTCTGTCAGTGCATGTGTGGATAATAGTTTTCAAAACATTCAATCAGGAGAAATTGTGATTTTTTTTTTTCAGTGATTCACCTGTGTACTGTATGTGTCTGATGCCTGACTATGAACTGACCACACCTTAAATACCAAGCATGCTTCATATATTGTGTTGGGCATTGATTCATCACTACTCATCATATCCAAATAAGAGTTTGCATATTTTACTTAATATACACTATAGTGCCAAAAGTTTTAGAATACCCTTCCAAATTATTGAAGGCCTTCAAATCCCTTGACCACAGAGGGTATAAAATACAGCACTTAAGCATACACACCGCTTCTATACCATTTGTGAATGTGTCACTCTCTAGAGCTTTGGGAGTCATTGAGGGTGTAGTGTGATGCTACTTCCACAAATAGGCACTGCACTGCACAACAAAATATGTGGTGTTGCTCAGTAGCCTAACTTTAACAATATTTTTTATGATAGCGTTTTTATAGGGAAGTGTTATATTTATTCAGATAAACAGTAATAAAATATTCTTCAGATCTAATTCGTTTAAATTCAGTGTCAAGGTGCAAACATTTAGTCTTTCATATGAGTACCATTGATAAACTGTATCAATGAGTGAAAAACTCAGCAGATATTCAGACTCTGATCGGCTGTTGTTTTTTTCATGTTGTCTTGACTCCCGCCATAAGTATTTATGGGTTCACCCATGGGTCAAATTTAGATAAACAACCAATGCATAAAACAAATGTCGTTTATCACACATCTGCGATACATATATTGCATGTAGTATTATCTCGATAACAATCATTTTGCGATATATTGTGAAGCTCTACTGTTTACTATCTAATAATATTTCATATATTTTCTTTAACACACCACTGTGGGAGGCAGTTGTTGTTATTTTAAAGAATCGTGAACTTGATTTTTTATTAATTTATACTGTTGTTTGAAGTCCACTTATGTCTGTGTATGATTTTTGCATCCAAAATGTTATGTTATGTTATGTTATGTTATGTTATGTTATGTTATGTTATGTTATGTTATGTTATGTTATGTTATGTTATGTTATGTTATGTTATGTTATGTTATGT
>CAIGQQ010039723.1:4360501-4383075 GCA_903798035.1 Danio albolineatus
GTTATGTTATGTTATGTTATGTTATGTTATGTTATGTTATGTTATGTAATGTAAGTTATGTTATGTTATGTTAAGTTATGTTATGCAAAACTAGTCAACCTAGTCAGTTTTTTTCTGTGTAAAAATTAATGCAATCTAATATATATAAAGATTAAATCATAGTAAGAAGGCATTGAATGTTTCCAGTTGTGTTTTAACATTGGGTTGTACTCACAGTAAAGTCTAACTTATAATTCTTTATTACAGAAACTGATTATTTCTTGTGGTTTTTGTTAGTGTTGTCTATACATTAGATTGTTGTTGTGTTACATTCCTTGTTAGAAGAAAGTATTACAAAGCCATACCAGAGAATCTTGAGGACAAACTATCAAAGTGAATCTTTCTCAGGAAATCTCTTAATTAACTTTCTGTCTTTGCGTAGCTGGAAGCATCTCAGGGGAAGCGTCAAGAGAAGTTGAAAGCCCTTCATAAGGACATCCTTCAGAAAATCGAGGAGGAGATTCCTATGGTCAGTTCATGCATGCACGTATCTATTCAGCCGTCAGTCCTGACAAAATTGTTTCTTCTAGACTGTAATATTTTCTTTCACTGATCATTTTTTTCCCTGAAATTTTAGCTGTACAAAACATCTTGTTATACTGCTTGATATTTTAAACTGGTATTTGTTGTTGTATTAATGAACTTCAAATGTAAATTAAACTATATCTTTGCTGCTAATCATATAACAAAAGAAAAGAAAAAAGAAAATAACTAACCATTCAGTTCTTAACTGCGTCACTTTTGTAGCTTCATCAAGGATCAATATACAATAAGATGATCTTTTTACATTTGTTTAGTTAGTCTTAGCATGTCTTTTTGTAAGTTTGTTCAGTAAAATTTCATTGGCATCTAAAAACACAGCTGTGTTTCCATCAATGTAACACTTACTCATATTAGTTTTGCTCATATAGTCCGTTCGTAGTTTGAAGCTCTCATAATATTGCTTTTCAGCTTGGTTACTTTTTTCCTACTTTAATTTTTGAATGTTGTCTCTGTAGAATCAGGCACGTTTGACCCGTGACTTCGAGGCAGAGCTAAAGCGTTTGCCAGAGGAGATTTCTCAATATCTGCTGGAGCTTGAGAGCAAAGGCTCTCGTAAAGACAGCTTGATGGGTCAGACCAATGACGGCCCAAACTCCGGCCCCCCATCCAACTGCAGCACACCCCCTTACTCCTCCCCCAACCACAGCTGGAGCAACATGGCCAATGTCTCATCCTTACTGCTGGACTCCTCCACCTCAAGCACTTCTGCCAAGTCAGAGACGGACACTACAGTAGTCTACCAATGATACCACAGTCCTATTGTTTGTTTTTCCCATCAGTCTCTTCAAATCCATTTCTATTCTCAGTGGATTGTAAGAATAGGTATAGTATTACTAGATGTTGTACGTATTTTTTGAGGATTTTTATTTGGTTCTTGTTTTTCTAAACCTGCATACACTTTGCCTCTGTGTGTTCCTGAATCAAAATTGGCGCCTTTTTACTTTCCTGTTTTAATCCTGAAACACGAGTGGATTTTATTTAGCTTTAATGATATGGGCTCTTGTACATACTTACTCGTGTACGTAAGACACCTGTGGAAACCAGAGGGACGAGGTTCTGTATTTATTTCTGTTGTATATTGTGTCCTTTGCAGCTTTACATATATTGCCTCGAGTTGTCCTGAAGGGGGCAGTGTAAATTGGCAGTAGTGATATCTGAGGCACTAGTGCTAGGCTAACGCTTAATCTGAATGGTACGTGTTTACATAATAATGCACAGATGGACTATTGCTTACCCATGCCCAAACAACAATTTATGTCATCTTTTCTTATGAATGTTTATTGGGTACGGAGTATGGTGTCAAGAAAATGTGGATGATTTCTTATCATTAGGGTACATCAGTTTGTCATTGGGATGGTGCCTTTGAACAAGGGACAAATGAAGTGGGTAATTTCCCAGTGGTAGACTGTTGGATCCCTAAAGGTACTTTTACACATTTTTAGTGTACGTTTTGTTGTGTGTGTGTGTATGTGTGTCCTATGACACTTTAAGTGCCTCACATCTCTCTCACGGACATTATTCTTTTTTAAAAAATCCTGTAATCCCTCTCGCTCTCTCTCTCGCTCTCCCTGTATCTCCCCCATATCTGTTCCGCAATCGGTTGGCTTAATCTACTCTAATCCCAGTTCTGTGTAATTGGCGGTGAGCCCACATGTCACACTGAAATCTAGTGATGTCCAGGAAACTTCAAGCGCCTTTTATTTTTGGCCAAACCCTGTTGAATCCGCTCACAGTCTGAGTGCAGTTTCATGACAGATCCCATCTGCAGTGGTCAAATCCTCCACTTGACTTCATCAAGATCTTCATAGAGTCATAACACATTGCATAATTTCAAAACCCAGCATATGAGCATGCAATTTGTTTTTCAGTGTGAGATTGAAGCAAGACTTTTGCAGCTTAGCTCTGATCACCGCAATCCAGGGCTTTTTTTAATCTGTTAGAATGCATGATGTTGGATTTTGCTTTCTCTTACTGTAATCTGGTGATCTGTTCCCACATCACTTCCTGTTTACTTTTTGTACATTTGGTCAGTTTTTAAGTTCTGCGTCCTTTTGTGTCTTTTCCCTTTTTCCCCCTCACACTCTGTAAGTGTTTCTCAGGGGGCTCCAAGGCTTGAAATGAAGGCAGTTGGATTTGATGTTTGTGCATTCAGTGCAAGCGTCTAGCGTGCAGCAGTCCCACTATAATACCAGAGCAGCAGATGGCCATTGTGCTTTATGATCTTTATTAAAGCACTTTGAGAAAGACAATTATTATACAGCACTTATGACTATTAAACAATTACATTTGCTAAATCTGTAATTCAATACGCAACATGGGCATGATGTGGATAAAAAGAAACGTTTCCTTGTGAAAAGTGTGTGCCTGCACTGGTTTGGTGTTTTACAAGGACATAAATTTGTAAAATGACCTACACCTAGGATTATATTGAGGTTGTTTATGAAGACATGCTTTGTGTCCTTGTAAATCAAAATACTTTGCCACTGTCAGACCAGGATAAGCAGTTTTTCTACGGTATAAACTACATTAAATTATGGAGAGTCCTTGTAAACCACCTATACCAACATGTGTGTGTGAGAGAGATGTAAGTGCTGAATGTGAGAATGGAAACTTGATCATAAAGGCAAGAAAGGAAAAGGGCTGATGTGAGATGGACATCACCATCTTTCACTTTTCGAAACAAGCATTGAGGGTTCGCATGTTAAGTCAATAGCTTTTATATACTCGTATGAACCGGGATTAATGGTACTTGCATGCAAACATTTCCGCTCTCCCATGTCTCATTATCTTTAGTGAGGATCATTAGTGATGTACATACTACCAGGAGATAATAATGCACATATGGCAGCGAAGCGTTTATATCGGTCTTCATCTAATTCATTCCATTTTAAAGATAAATGAAATCTACTACTGACTAGAGGAGAAATTGAGGGTGACGTCTGTCGATTTGCTTTTTTTGATATTGATCTGGCGTTCCAACAAACTGCACACACACCCTTCGTCCTAAACAACATTATCGGTCTCCATCTTCCTGTTTGAATTTGTGTGTGTGAAAATGAGATACAGGTATTTTATTTTTATTTTTAAAGAAATATTGAGAAGCAGATTTTATGGGTTGTATTGCTCTTTCAGACACTTTATGAATGTCATGTTATTTACAGTAGCATGATTCTCTATTGTGCCTGTATAAATCACATTATCACTTGTGTTTCGACATATTCCTTTTTTGGAAATCTAGTGATGTAGATGACCACTTTTTAGTGTCTTAAATTGGGACAAAATTCAGGTCGTTTTTCAGATTTTTTACTATTGTTTTGATTATTGTTTGGTACTCTTGTCATTTTCCAAAAGCAGACATTAGCATGATAATTAAATTCTGTAATCAGTCATCCTCAGGGGAAAAGCCACGTGGGTCCATCAAACAAATGGGCCCAAAATGAGAGATATTCTGTGATGCTGATGTGTGTTCTGAAGTCTACGAGGACTGCAGTGAGACTTTAAGGGACAAAACATGCTTACCCAAGGGCTAATTCTGCTCTGCCTCAGATACAGCTTTAACCAAGTACATATCTCATAGTTTCTCTCCCTGTGTCTGTCTTTTTATCATCCTTCTTTAACACTTTTTTGGTAACACTGTATGTAGATATTACTGGTCTGCCATGTATAAAGGGAAAATTATTACTCTGGATGTAATTTTATTGCCTGGATAAATAATATAACTGTACATTAAATACAGAACATTGCATAAAATTACTAACTTGTGCTTCTCTTTTTCAGTTCTCTTTTTATAGGTTGTTTATAGGAGTTTGCAGATTGTGAAATGTTTTATTTTCTTTGTGAAAGGACAGGATGGAATGTGAAACATCCTCAAATATGCTAAATTAATCCATTCTGAAGTGTGAAATCATTTAATAGTGTAACGTTTTATTTAAACCTCATTTCAAACTTTTTTTGTTTCATTTTAGTCATTTTATTGTTAATTTAATTTTTTAAAGCATTTTATCGTACCACATTCTGGGTGAATGTCAAATATTCAATGCGATGTCATGGCAATTTTTTTATTTAGTGGCTAATTCATATGAATTTGTACAGTTTATTACAATTTGTTCATCTCTCAAGGAAGGTTGGGTTTAGGGCTGGGGTTTGCTGCTACACCTTTTAAAAATTGTAAGACTGAACTTCTGTTTCCTCGTGAGATCAGGCTGAATAGTCATGTTTTGTCTGTTTTTATTTGTTTGTTTATATGTTAATTCGGTTATAGGTTAATCTCATATTTGTTTTGTTTAAATTTAAGCTTTATTTTAATTGACTAAAATGTTTATAGTGTTTATGGAGGATTAGTTTAGTTTTTTATTTTTTTGTAGTTAATGCTGACAGCACATTCAGTTTTGCACCAATGTAAATAATACATGCTTTTGTAATGTGCGTTAATGTGTATGCACAGCTGAATGGAGTTATAAATAGGCCCACACAGAATCCCGCAGATTTTTATCTTTGAGTCTGTTTATTTACTTGAGTAAATGTGTCTATATTTATAATTATTCAGTTTTTAAATTAATTTCAGTAATAATACTGATTTATAGACAATACAGTTTGTAAAGTAATATTTTCTGTCTTTTAGTAGATCTATTATATGAGAGACTTGCTTTGTTTACCAAATAAAGTGGATCTAATTGGATTAGCATTGTAAACATTAAATAAAAGTTAAGGTATTTTTTTTATTTCATATTATCAAGGTTATTTGATAGTTATTTATTTTGTTTTATATAAGTTATGATGCGTCCAAAATCATTCTGCATTAATCTGCAGATTTTTAACAAAATTCACAGCAGAAATAGCAAAAAATGTCTGCAGCTTTTGTCTGGCCCTAGTTATAAGTGATCAGATTTGAGTTTTAACACATGAAACATGTTAAGTGATTGTCTGAACAAAAGCAAACCATCTTTGACACAAAAGATATTTATGTATTCATTCATTATTTATTCATTTATTTTCACTTTATTTTGATGGTCCCTTTAACACATTTTGTTGAATTTAAGTTACATTGCATCTACATGCCAACTAATTCTCATTAAATTATAAGTAGACTGTTAGGTTGGGGTTAGGGTTAGTGTAAGCTGACATCTATTTGCAAAGTTTCTTATAGTCAGTTAAATGTCTGTTGAAGGAGCAGTATCCTAATAAATAAGAAGTAATTGGCATGTAGTTGCAATGCACACTTTAGTCAACAAAAGATGCAATAGAAACCATCAAAAAAAGTCCTACATGCAAAAAGCATCTTGATAATGTAGATTGCTGTAAAATGATGGCTTATAAATAGAGACTCTAAGTGATGAACATATTCTAAAGTAACCTTTGTGCCACTTTTGACTAGTTTCTGCAGTTTTACCAGTTGGAGATGGAAGAGGGGATTTGTCTACTTTTTAAAGCTGTTTAAAAAAACGTACAATGACTGAGGCTTATGAAAGCACTTGAGAGCTCAATGCAATTCCTAAGACCCTTCAACATGCAAGTACACCAGCCTCTCCTGTCTTTATTTGAAGATAGCGACAGTAAAAAGACATGTTTTCTGTTATATACAGCAGGGATTGCTTGAAGATTGTTTTTGTGCAGTGATGTTGCAAAACATTCTGGTTAGAGTTGTTTCTGATTTCATTTTTGCAAAGTGACTGAAGCACAATCCTCCACAATCTTGTTAAGTATTATGATACTATTTATTTGGATTCATTGCACTTAAAATCATGAGGGTTATTACTAGGATGAAAATAATTTAAGTATACAAGAAGCTGGCACTAATCATTTACTGTATAATAATATACATTTTAAAGGGGATTTGGGTAAAATACAAGAGAGTATTGCAACATGTGAACAAGGCAAACACATTTGAGTCCACTATTAATTTCAATTAGTTAATCGATTCAACAGTGAATCGGTGGGAAAAAAAAACTTGCATCAGTATTCATTTCAGAATTAACATTTGTCTGTTTGAGTGAATTAAAAAAGATAATTTCAAACTCTTTTTAACAACAGTGGCTGCGTAAATTACTGCATAAAACCCTGGGGATAAACCTGATAATTATTCTCTCTTGAGATTATTAAATGCCTCACATTCCTCAATAAATATATGTACAGATAGTGAAATTGTTGATATAACATTAAATTTATATTTTCAAATTCCTTTATATTCTAAATTATCTTTTACATTAGATTTTAAATCCAAGATGTGGTCAAGACTTTTGAGCCTCACTGTATGCAACAATCCAATTCGTCCATATCTGTGGCATACAACCTTCACATTCATGTCCACTCACTTCCTCTCAATGGCCTTTGCTGCCAGACAGTCTTTAATTAGATTTCAATGTAATTTCCCATTCATTCTTTTTTTCTTTTCTGAAGCCTTTACATCCTTTCCCTTATCTCCTACCTTTTTATTTCCAGCACAAAGCTAGTCTCCCCTATCCTTTTTCTGTTTTGTTCCCCAGTGAGCATCTGCTTCCGCTTCATTCTTTCTGCTCTCGTTCTGTCTTTTCTTTCTTTCTAGTGGACAGCTCCATGAGAGCGAGTCAGAGAAGTGAGCTGGCATCTGAAAGCCATACCTGACGTCCATCAGCTCAGTTTACAGAAGATCTACATGCCCACATGGAGTCACCTCAGATCTCAGAATCAAAAAATAGGTGAAGCTATATATATACTTGAAGAGAGGCACAAATAACAAACATGACACTCCATAATGAGTTATACATACATACATAAAGTTATACATACATTCAGAACTTGAAAAAAACATCATTTCAGTTTCCATTTTTTCATTTACCACTTTTTCCAAAGTGACTTACAAGTAGGATAAAAGAAGCACTTTGAACTTAGTAATTTAAGTAGCAGTATATAAAATTAGTTACTAAATATACTATGCAATACCTACTTAGTAGTAGGCGGTCAAGACAATCTGCTGCAGTACAAACCGACCATATCTGAATGGGGAAGAAAGGTGGTTTGAGTGACTTAGATTGTAGCATGGTTGTTGGTGCCAGACAGCCCGTCTGGGGTTGGGTATTTCAGAAACTGCTTATATATTAGGATACAACACCGCACACAACCATCTCCGAACTAGGAAATATCCAGTGAGCTGCAGTTCTGTGGGCACAAATGCCTTGTTGATGCCAGAGAGGGTCAGAAGAGAATGGCCAGACTGGTTTCAGCTGATAGAAAGGCAATAATAAATCAAATAATCACCTGTTACATCCGAGATATGCAGAAGAGCATCTCTGAACACACAACACATCCAACCTTGAGGCGGATAGGCTACAGCAGCAGAAGACCACACCGGGTGCTGCTACTGTCAGCTAAAAACAGGAAACTGAGGCTACAATTCACAAAAGCTCACCAACACCGGACAATAGAAGATTGGATTTCTTCAAAATGGCCTCCACAGTCACTAGATCTCAATCCAATAGAGCACCATTGGGATGTGGGGGATTGGGAGATTCACATCATGGATGTGCAGCCGACAAATCTGCAGTTTCACTTACAGGTGAGTATGTCTTACAAAGAGCGTATCAGGTAGTTTGTCCAAACCACTCACCTTCATGAGGCACATCAAAATTGTGCATTTTTTTCAGAAATATGGAACTTTGATTAGAAAGTGTATAGTGAATCAGAGAGGAGAGAACGAGTCCTACAGGTGATTTTTTTTCAAGCCATTACCTGTCTGGAGCACACTTAAAATTGTAGAAGTTTTGTTGGGCAATTTTTGGAGTTTGGCAAGTCACTCCCCCAGCATGGAACATTAAAAATGAATGGCCTTCCATGGATTTTTTTTTGCCCTTTTAGGAGGGTGCCGCAAAGCAGTGTTCTGTATCAGAGTGTAGGGTCCTACTTGGCACATACGCCTGAAGTAGTGGACTCAAGTAAATGGGTGTAGAGCCAGCAGTTGTTTTGCAGGCAAGTGACGGCGCCTTGAATTTTATGCGAGCAGCAATTAAAAGCCAGTGTAGACTGATGAATAAAGATCTTTTTGGTTGATTAAGAACCAGTACAACTGCTGAATTCTGAATAAGCTGTAGAGGCTTGATGGTGTTGTTTGTGAGGCCAGTTAAGAAATCTTGGGCAAGCAAATTGACTTGATCGTGCAGTTGCAACAATGTGGTCTGTAAATTTCAGCTGCTCATCAAGAACCACTCCTAGCCGGTTATTGTCAAGGTGCCCAGCTGTATGGTGAAGTTGTGGTTAAGCATTGGGCACTGGCTGAGATTACCAGCAGTTCAGTTTTGGTGAGATTGGCTTGAAAGTGGTAGTCCTTTATCCAGCAGGAAATATCTGTCAGACATGCTCATATCCGGGTAGCAATCATTGGATATCCCGGTTGGAATGAGAGGTGAAGTTGAGTGTCATCAGCATAGTGGTGATAAGAAAATTTGTGTCTCTGAATGCCATGTAAATAGAGAAGAAGAACCAGTCAAAGAACAGAGCCTTAAGGCCACCCAGTGGCAAGATACTTGAATAGATCTTTCACCTCTCCAAGAAACCTTGAAAGACCTGAGCTCTGTAATCCACTGGAGTGCATTTCCTGAGATACCCATTGCCTTGAGGGTTTTCAAAAGAATTTGATGGTTCACTATTGTGTTAATAATGTCAATAAATGCAGGTACAACCGAAGGTAAGGTGGCTTGAAGAAGATGAGATGGGATTGGACCCAGCTGACAGGTGGTATGGGGATTGGATAGGACAAGATTAGATACTTAAGTCTCTGAGAGGAGTGGATTCTAGTAAGTATGTGGTTGTTAATGTGGAGTGTTTGTCCATTGGTGTAGAGAAATGAGATGGTTGCCATTCTATTGGTGAAAAATGTTGAAAAACCATTATTTGACAGATCTGATGAGGAAGCAGAAGGACAAATGAGGGAGGAGAATGTTTTGAAGAGTAAGTGAGTGTCGAAAGAGTTCATTTTATTTGTATATTCACTTAAAACCCAGTTTGATGCACACAAAATAATGCAGAAAAATATGATAGGGCTGGTACCCTTTAAGATTGTACTCATATGTTTAATTTTCGTACTAAAATGAATTCCTCAGTTGACTTTGTTTTTTATGTTGTAATGTTTAAGCCTTATAAACATTTTTATATAGTTACATACAGTCTGGAAATTTTAATAAACTAATAAATAATTGATTTGTGCTAATAAACAATAGCTGTTTTCCTTCACCATTGTAGTATATTGCCTCAGCAATTGATGTTATAGGATACCTGGACTAACCTGTGCATCTGATATCTTCCCAAGTTTTGTTTTCATTCATTCATTAATTTTTCTTCAACTTAGTCCCTTATTTATCAGGGGTCGCCACAGAGCAATTAACCAGCACAAGTTTTACGCAGTGAATGACCTTCCAGGTGCAACCCAGCACTGGGAAACACACATACACTCTCACATTCTCACACACACACACACACACACACATTCATGCACTACAGCGAATTTTGCTTACCCAACTGACGTATATGCGTGTCTTTGGACTGTGGGGACAACCGGAGCACCCAAAAGAAATCTATGCAAACATGGGGAGAACACAAACTCAACACAAAAATGCCAGATGGCCCAGCCGGGACTCGAACCAGTGACTTTCTTGCAGTGAGGTGACAGTGCTAACCTCTTTGAGCCACCGTGCCTCCCAATTTAGTTTTAAAAACCATAAAAATAACTAAGCGATTGTACATACTTCAAAGTTATTTTATAAAATGACTGTACCTCCAAGAACTATCTTACAGATCTGTGTTGCCACCTGGCTAAAACATTCATTACAGAGGACAAACAGCCACAATGATTTTCCTGCTAAATTGCAACTTGATCACTCGTTATCAGTGATGTAAAGTAACTAATTACAAATACTCAAGCTACTGTAATTGAGGATTTTTTTTCTCAGGAATTGTCATTTACTAAGCAGTTTGAAGAACTTTTACTTTCACTTGAGTACATTTTTATTGCAGTGCCGGTACTTTTACTCCACTACTTTCGTTCAACCTGCAGTCATAGAAGTTAATTCGCATCATGATGAACTACCTTAAGACATGTGCGCTTTATAATTGGAGCAAGCTGTTTGGAAGTATTAAGAGTGTCTAAAAAGATGTCCAAAATGTTTACACGCAATGACCCAGAGACTGTTCGGACTGCATGTCAGTGATGAGAAGACGACAGATGTTTACTGTGTGATGACCTGAAACAGGCACATGACATCAACATGACAACAGATTGACGTTGTATCCTGACGTCATGGGGATGCTGCATTTTGTTTGGAAATGAAATTCAGGTTGACGTCAATGTCCAACGTCCAACCTAAAATCAACCAAATATCAACATCAAATGATGTTACAGCTTGAAAATGTGTGGATGTTACCACTATGACATCTATCGAAATTTGGATTTTGGTTGCCATAAATTATTAATAAATGTCAGTATTTGATGCCAATATGACATTGGTTTAAGATGGCTTGACGGTGGATTTCCAACACAACCTAAAATCAACCAAACATTAACGTTATTTGACGTCATTATTAGACATCAGAATAGCGTTGTCCTTAAATGCTGGCTAGACAGTGAATGTTGGTCACCTGACATCACAATCTAAATGTCTTAAGATGTTGTGTTCCTGCTGGGCAATAACTTAATGCACTACAGAATGTTACGTTTACACACACACACATTCTCAAATTACAAGTAAAAGCATAAATAAAATAAATAAAAATCTTTTTATGACATATTACTCACTACTCAAAGTATGAGTAAAAAGTAGGCCTTTCAAAAGTACTCAAGAGTAATATTTACAACAGATACTTTTACTCTACTTGCACTACATTTTTGGTCAAGTAATGATATCCTTACTTGAGTATGATTTTTAGTACTCTTCAGTACTCTTTTCAGTACTGTTTTTCAATAACTCTACTTTCCAAGGAAATAATCATTTTATTGTCTTGAAAATATAGTACGGGATTGTTATATGCAATATTCTAATGATGTGCATAAGTTGAATTAGCAAATTTGAATGGAAATATTGCTAAAGATAAACACTATTTGAGTTGATAATTTAATGACTCGTTCATATTAATGTTGTTTGTACATATTTAAGAATGTTCTTAGGCTTAAGGTTTTTGTTGTTGTTGTTGTTGTTGCACATTTGAAAAATCCTCCACTCCTTGATGTCCTTGATGAAAGATGTCATTCAATGTGTAGTGTTCATTTATTTTCTTTTTTAATCAAAGACATTTTACAAAAAGATTCTTAGGACAGCTTGTTCTAAAACATTTAACTACAGCAATAATGTTTCATGCAACAAATCAAGGAGACATGGGAAGAAATTAATTTGGGACAAATCTAATGAAAATCCACATATATAAGGAAAAGAAAAGCACTTTGTGATTCACTCATTATAAGAGAAACAAACACTCAACAACGAACTCAATCAAGCCATTCATAAAAGAATAATCAAGACTAATAAACAGGGTGATCAGGAAACCATACACTTATCTGTGAATCACTGAGTAATTCTACTGTAGCCGTAACTTTACATACAGTACATGGAAATGTGTATGAACAATGTTGCATAACAAGAATTATTACAAAAGTTGTAATGGATCTTGACTTCTGTTTTATGTGGTGTAGCTTTATTAAACAATTTATTGAAAAAAAGCAGATGTGGAGTGGGTTTTATAAATTGGTTGTTGAAATTACAAGGTCAGTATATATATTTTTAAAAAATCATCAAGGAAAAACATGAAAACATTCACAGTAAGATCAGTAACATCTAATTAGGAAAAAAGATGTTACATTGCAACTGCACATCTTTACAGAACAAGCACACTTTTAAATGAAACAAACGACTGTATGCACTTTAACATGATTAGATATTCATTAAAAAAGAGCTCTAATATCATTTATCCGTATGTGTTACTTGGTTTTAATATTTTCTTGAATGTAATGGCATTCCTACATTTTAAAATGTTGATTTTTAAACGTCTAATATACTGTTATTTTACCAGTAGGCTGTTTCGCACCTGTTAGACACTTAGACATGCACTGAAACATCTGGATAACAAATCTGACAAGTGGCCAGCAATACAAAAGCACACTTTTTCTCTCTCTTAAAAATGGCATAAACACCCTTACATGCAGTTTCATCAGGTGTGTGTGTGTGTGTGTTTGTGATTCTGTAGACAGGAAAGTGTTTACATTCCCCAGATCTCTCTCTCTCTCTCTCTTTCCTCTCTCTTTCTCTCTGGCCAGGCTGCGTAATCCAATTACTATAGCTGTTTTTCAGTGTGACATTTGGGATTGCACTTCAATTCATTGTGTTTGAAGAGCAGCCTGGCAGAGAGACAGAAAACGGCGACCCTGTAAAACGATTACGTGCAAACTCTTCTGCTATATGTCAGCCTGATGTGGGTTTCATTGCTGATGATACCTGAACCTTGTGTCCGTGTGGACTGGCATGATCATTCAAAACAATCTGTTCAGTGATTCACGCTGATATCCATATGATAATCTCTCCAGTAACTACTCCTCTCTAAACTTGGGTCAGTGTAAGAAGTTAAGTTGGTTTTATGGGCTTATTTGTGCCTTAAATAGATTTGGTTGAGTGGGTGTTGCACACACAGCAACACCCACCCACACACACACACACCTACTGTATCACTGGGCCCTGACAAGACAATGACTCTCTGGGCGTGTCGCCTAGCAACAGGATAATACTAAAAATACTCTGGCTGCACGTTCTCTTACTCCGAATACTGTACTAGACTGAGGAGAGAAGCTGCTTCTGAGAGTTAAATAGCTACGCTACTGCTAAATCTGTCTCATTCATTCTTTTTTTTTTTCTGTGCTCTCGATCATTCATCGTGCCAGAGCCATCGCCTCCCACTGTCTTCCTGAATGTCTCACAGAATATTTGCACAGCAGTTAGAAACAGATAGACAGACATTCTCACAGACTTTGTAAACCAATACTGATGAACAAAATTACAAGCATTTCTTTTGGTTCAAAATTTCCTGTGCGGCTTATCAATCTTGTCAGGTCATGTCATTCTAAACATAATACATTTAAACAAAGACCAAAAAAAAAGACATTATTGTGGTTTATTAGTTATACCATAAATTTTAAAAACTTGGAAGACACATTTGTGTGAGGAACAGACTGATGATGTTTATTGATTTCTATGGACTATTTTTGTAGTGTTTTAGTAGTGTGGCACTTGACAGAACCTGCCATTGCAAAAATGTTCTTATTGCTAAAAGTATTCTAGTATACATTTGATCTATTATTTTATATTACTAGATATATACTAAAAACAGAATTACATCATTTCAGTTCATATGCAATCCAAATTGGGGTAACACTTTATTTTGATGGTCCATATGAGTATTAGTAGACTGTCTGCTTAATATCTGTTGATACTGACATTCAACAGACATTTCACTGACTATAAGAAACTGTAGTACATGCCAACTTACACTAATCCAACCCCAACTTAACAGTCTACTTATAATCTAATGAGAATTAGTTGGCATGTAGATGCAATGTAACTTAAATTCAACCAACAGACCATCAAAATAAAGTGTGACCCAAATGGGTAGTTTTTTCAAAGTTTGCTTCAATAAATGATTTTATTCTGACCTTATTGTGAAATAAACTGCATAAACGTTCTGCTGACCACCCTTTGTTTTCACAGTTAATGGGTTTGGAATGACATGAGGGTGAGTAAAGGCTGCCAGAATTGTATATTAGTCACCATGTCAAACGTCACTTCATATTAACTGGCTAGTATTTCCTATAGCGAAAAGGAGTGTGGTCATCATGGGAGAAGACCAGTACAGATACAGACAGCTAATTACATCAGTTACTTGCTGTTTTTTCTTTGTCTCTCTCACTCACAAATGCACAAACAGAATATATACATATTTATATTTGAATTATATTGACTAATACTCAACATTGTGGCTGTCATAATTTTCAGACTGGTCTTCTTTGGGATTTTTCAAATACAATAAACCTAGTTTTTGAGATCCGTTCCCTTTTCATTATCTGACTTCCTGATAATATCTGCACTCATCTGTGATTTGGTTAGTTTTGGACTTGACATGCTTCTCAACTGTCTGCTTCTTATTAGGTGATAAAGCATGCTTTTCATCTTAGCGACAGTGAATCATTCAGTCTGCTCTTTGTTATTAAAAAGTTTGTGTTTCGTCATTTTGTTCATATATAATCTATTTTCAAACAGCATATATACAAGTACATGAGAGTAATACTGATACTTTGCGTTAAAGAAAAAAATGTCCCTAAAACAAAAAAAGGTAAACCCCTTCACTCAGTAACTGCTTGGTTTGGCTCAAACAGGAGTACAAAAGACATGAGACACTGGTTACTGGTCTGGATAGGTTTAAGACACCACTGAGAGATGGATACAAGTATAAGGCAAGGGAACAAGGAACGGGGTTTACAGTTTTTCTTAATTGTTTACACACAGTTACTTGTACTTCAGACACAATGACTACAACATGTAACTGATGCACCAACCTCCTGAACTAATTCTGCTAAACTACAAGCACATTTCCTGCTTTACACTCAAATTGCAGGTTTTAAACACTTTTTATCAAAACACCACACACAATTCTCTGCATTTGGCACACATTTCATGAGAAAAATCTCGTTTTCACAAGGAACACACTGTTATTCAATATTGTTAAGTCAGAGGTCCTACTTTGCATACTACTGTAAGGTAGGAAAGAACTCTGACCCAGATTTGGCATAAATCTGGCACAGCAGGCATTCATCTGGCACTGGCATACAGCATGTGGGCCAAACATGGCCCTGGTTTGGCAGAGGTGGCACCATCTTTGAGGCAGCACATAATACTTGGGCCAGATGTAAAATGTAATATTTGGCTCAGATGTTAATAATTGATATGTGGGCCACGTACATTTTGCCTTTTTTGACTCACATTTAAAACACATTTGCCTTTTTAAAAAAATATATAGATAAAATTCAACCAATCAGGTTGTTTCGAGAAAAAGCACACCCATAGCACGCCCAAAGCGCAATGATTGATGGGTTTATCAATTTGCAGTCGTGACACACCAACATATCTGGCCCAGTTCAGCCCCAGTTATGGGTTATTACTGTAACTTGGCTGAGTCTTGGCCCAGATATGGTCCATGTTTGGCCCTGTCAGGAAGCTAGACTTGGTCCAGTCATGTACCATAATTCACTGCAGCATGTCGGCCAAGCAAAAGCTGGTTGTGTGGGCCAGAGCTAGGCCAGAGATATTTTGCTATGTGGGTCATGGGTAAACCCCTGTCACACGTTACTGTATTCAGTAAATACTTCTGTTGATGGTATATGTAGACCACGTGATGTGCAACTTTGTGTTGGTTGGGATGTGTTAATGTGTGATATCAGATGTGTTAACACTGTTAATGTGGTAAAAATACAGTAAAATATATTTTTGGCTTGTGTGTTTTGGATAAAAACAAAATTCTGAAATATTTTACAATGCACTTATGTAGACCTATATGTATAACACTGAACAAAAAAAAAGACTTACAGTAGGTCATTATGATGAATGGAGAAGAAATGGTCATAGTGTTTTACATTAAGCACACCAGTGATCAACTGGTTCTTATAAATCTCTATTCATGTGATGTTTGTGTGTGTCATTTGAAAACAAAATACCATTTTGAGTAAAAATTACATTGTTTTGAATTTAAAGTTTCATTTTGCAGGAGAATTGAAGGGTTTTGCCCAACGTCTACGTGTTTTTTGATTTGTGTGTAGAGTTCTGACAATATGAGGCAAGCTTTCAGAAAATGTGTGTAAACAATTGGGAAAAACTGTCAGATACTGCATTCAACTTAAAGGGACAGTTCATACATACAAACAAACAAAAACTCATACATTAGCTCACCTAAAATAAAACATCACTTTTTGTGTTCTGTCGGAAGCAGTGAGTGATGCTATTATCTGAGGAAGATTAAATTGAAAAATACAAAAACTGACAACAGTAAGTAGACTCCAAGATAAATATCTAACAATTATAAATAAAAAAATGATCCTTCATTGGCTGTTGTCATATTCCTCTCCACATCTTGCTGCTTCAGAATCCGGGGATGTGACAGTACGTTTCCAATGAGGCCAACAGGATGTAGATCAGCCAGAGGGAAATGAAGAGTAAAGACGTTAATATCTTGCAAGTCCGTGGGCCTCCGAGTTCTCCTCCAGCCACTGAGGGGCGCCGGCGATACAACAGCACGCTGACACACACCACAGCCAAAGCAGTGAAGAGCGTGACAGAGAAGGCCAGAGAGCCCGGATCAACGTGGAAAGATTTGCCCTTGGTACGCCAGTATATGGCAGCAATGGACCAGGCCACACCGATGCCCAGGAAAACATTGACAGCATTACTGCCCGTCACGTTACCAATGGAGGCGTCAGCATACTGGTCTTGGATGGCAGCTACTTTGCTGGCAAAAGTATCTGTGCAAAAGAAAAGCCAAATGAAAGCATGGTCAGACTAACAGGCTTATCATTTGAACTGCAAGCTCTTGTTATCATCTGAAAAAGAGAACAGGTTTTGATGGAAACAGAAGTGGGAAGTATTAGAAACAAAGGTCAAGGAAAGGGGTAAGCAAAATACAAGAGCAAAAGAGGAACTGAGAGAATAGGAAAGGAAATAAAATAGGAAGAGAGAATAATGAGAGTTCAGGTAAGTGCAAAAAAATGAAAATAAAATAAATAAACAAAGAAATGTGCACACCAGTTGCAAACATGTGGCCTGAAGATGAGTTAAACCACACAAGAATACCCTTCTAATAACCAGCCACAACATAAACTGCCACATTCGTTCACCTGCTTCATGATATGAAGAAGAACTTCCAGGTAATACAGACTCAATGAAGCAGTGTTTTTTACACAGTATCGTTTACACAGTATTCATAATGTTACCATATATTGTTAATTCAGCTCATGTATTCATTTGAATGAGCCTTTCTGTATTTTCAGTTTCATTTTAAACATTTACTATTTACTACATGAACTATTTTAATTAATATTGTAATTAGAATTTTTAAGGTCACACTTTACAACACGGGTCACCAATCTCAGTCCTTGAGGGCCGGTGTCCCTGCAGGGTTAAGCTCCAACTTGCCTCAACACACCTGCCTGGATATTTCAAGTATAGCTAGTAAGACCTTGATTAGCTTGTTCAGGTGTGTTTGATTAGGGTTGGAGCTAAAATCTGCAGGACACCGGACCTCCAAGAACAATTTTGGTGACCCTTGCTTTTCAATAAGGTTTTCTTAGACCGTGTAAGGTAATGTATTCGCTAACATGGAATACTAATGAACAATACTTGCTCAGTTGGTATTAATCTTACTTCAGTATTCACTAATGCATTAGTTAACATGAACTAACCGTGAACAACATTTGCCCATTAACTAACATTAACAAAGATCAATACATGTATTGTTTGTTAATGTGAACATTAACTACAACCTTATTGTAAATTGTGATTTTGTTATGCCATCGGAGATAAAACATTCAAAAAGAGAAAAGAACCCAAAAGGAAATAGCCTTTATTCCCATTTCTTTGCATTATTTAAAACACAGTGATAAGCAGTTGAATCTGGCACTTTTTCTTTTGGATACTAACCTGGGACAGATGTCCCCAAGGCAACAAAGACCACAGCGGTGACTGAATCCTTCAGGCCAACAGTGCACCCGAAGTGGGAAGCGAGATCTCCAGTGACCGCTGTCAACGCACCGATCAAAAATATGGAAACAATGAAGCAAGCCCATCCATTCCAGTACTCTGTAGGTGGGACAAAGGCAAAGAGAACCTTCCAGAAGACTGTCAGGAAGTGCATGATATAATCAAAGCAGGATGGAAGGCGTTCTTCACCACTCTCCTCCTCATCATCGTCACCTGACAACAGATTACAAAATGAGGAACATGTTAGAGAGTTGAAACTGCCATTAGAATTTAAATGAACATCTTTACACTGTCAAAAAAAAAAGCTGTCTGCAGGTCTGCTTTCGGAAAGTATGTGCTCTCATGAATATTTAAAAAGCAGGATCTTCTCATGGGATAATAAAACTCTGCTATGAATAATAATAACAAAATCAATGCGTAGGCCCAGACGGAATCTGCGCGCTCAGAATTCCACAGATTTCCTCAGATTTTTAGCCCATCATTGATTCTGTTTTTTCATTCATTTTCTTTTCGGCTTAGTCCCTTTATTAATCCAGGGTCGCCACAGCGGAATGAACCACCAACTTATCCAGCATTTGTTTTACGCAGCGGATGCCCTTACAGCCGCAACCCATCTCTGGGAAACATCCATACATTCTCATTTACACACATACACTACGGACAATTTAGCTCACACAATTTACCTGTACCGCATGTCTTTGGATTGTGGGAGAAACCGGAGCACCTGGAGGAAACCCACGCGAACAACTTGCTGCAAGCTGTTGGTTTGCAATAAGCATTTTGGATTGAGGAGGAGAGAAGTCCTCCTCGTTTATAGTGTTTATAACTATTTTAAACACAGAAGATGAAATTAGCTGACAAAAGCTCAAAATTAACCAGTTTTCCCCACAATTAAAGCAAACAGGTGCTACTGTTGTCTTAAATTATGCTCAACTCACAAATCTGTTAAGATTTTTAAAAAACGTACACGAGGGTGTCCTGAACCTTCTTCAAGCCCTATTTACAAAACCGCTGACTTCTCTTGCAAAATGAAACTTTTGCCTCAAAACAAATTTGCCTGTGTTCAAAATCAAGCACTGCTTTCAGTTACAGTTTTTTCCAACTGCTTACATTTTCTTTCAAAATGTAACACTGCATTCAAAATGCCATAAACACATGTCAGAATGAAGCATTTGCATCAAGTGGCAAACACGTCTTTTATAATATAACACTTTTGGATTTAGCATGTCAACACTGTTTATTCTAAATCTAAAGGTCTTTGCTCTTTCAGAGGCTTATATCTGCAACTCAATACAATGTTCTACAGTGAAAGTAATCAGCCGAGAGATGGAACACGTACACTGTAAACACCAGTCACATGCAGAAACAGAAATTATTGATTAAGCCAAACATTACTGGTGTATACAGTAGCATGCAACAAAATCACTAGCACAAGGCTGAGAAGGATTCCTCTATTATTTTTTTCGAGAAATTTACGATTAAAAAAAAGGCGAATATGGGTTAGGTACAAAATAACAAATTGTGGATGGCAAACCATTTTTTATTTTTTTTGTTGTTTTTTTAGAGTGGAACAGCCTGGTGTCCCGTCACCTTTGACCTATACTAGACTAAAGCAGTGATTGGTTGGTGATCAGTAAGGAAATTAGTGTTTGCACATGTGTGGAGTTTGTGTGTGATCTGGTGGATAAGTGTAGCATTTTGATTGGTTGTGTTTGGAAAAGGAAAGCAAGTAGCTTCCTATGTTTGTGTTTTAGGTAGAGAGTTTTAAAATAAAGTGTTTTGTGCAATTGAAAACTGAGTTCAAGGCTGAGAAATAGCTTCTGGTTTAAGGGATTTGCTGTGTAGTTGCATTTTGAGTGAGAGGTTTCAGAAATCGTGTGACACGAAAACATTTTGTGTAGCAGTTGGAAAACTGTAATAAAGTGATATACACTCTCAAGCTGTCAGTCCACAATACAACACAAAACATTGTTCAAAACATATAGTTCTCAGATAGAAGTAATGTTTAGGGCCATAAAAAGTGTTCATTACACAGCATACAGCCTACACTGCACTTTATTACAATATACTGTACATTGCTAAAAGGGACAAAAATCTTTTTTTTTGAGTTTTTAATCAATGACATTTTTTCTCTATTTGTATTTTATTATTGCTACTTGTGTTTACCAGTATAGATGACACATGCATTAGAGAGCAGAGTGTGTTTTGAGAATGCGAATGTGTTTAGAGTTTTGCTGAAAAGTCTAAGATCTGCACATTGTGTTTAACAGTTTGAAATGGTTTAAGGTATTGACACCAGACTGTACAATTAGCTAAATGAGGTGAAGCAACTGAGAACCTTGTTCAACCAATGGGTTTTAGTGGTTTAGCAATTGAGAAAAATTGTAATGACAAGCTTTCAAAGAGCAGCAATAAAAAATATATATATTATTATAATATTATGATCCGTCATTACTTAGCATGTTCATTCTACTGCCCGCAAAGTAAGAACTACTCATTGCCTCACTTTCTTATCATATAAATATTGTTGATATGTTTTTAACTATTAGATACAGCACAACATACACTCCAAACAAATTATGTTAAAGAGCCCATATTATGGATTTTTGAAAATGACCTTCCATGCAGTGTGTAACACAGCTCTAAGTAAAGTGAAATGTCCAGCTAAGGCTTAAATCTGAAAGTGCAAAGTGTTTAAAACAATTGATTCATCTATAAAAGAGTCGTTGTTTAAATGAATCGCTATTAGAACAAATCTTTAGCCGTTTCGGCTTGACGTCAACGCAAAACATAAGCCCCGCCCAATAGTTGCGCGCGCAGACCCCGGGAAAATTGAACTCCCCGGCCCCGCCCACAGACTGGAAGAAAAAGTGGAACAAGCACTGTATCAAGTAAAAAAAAAAAACAAGCACTGTATCGCAATAAGTGTTGTAGTATAACCAGCGGGACAGCAGTGACTTGTGATCTGAGTTTGATGGCAGTATAAAGATTTAGAGAGAAGTATGGGAGCTTTTGTAGTATTGGTTTACGTGTTTTGCTCTTTTTAGATGGTCCCTAAGGATCGGTCTTTTTGCCGCCAGCACATAGAGTTCAATATTATAAGCTGTGTTCTTTTCCCTACCTGGAAACCTCTTTTCCCTACCTGGAGTGGTTGAGTTTTTTTTTTTTTTTTGGTAAAATACCTGAGAATTATAGCCCCAACATGGTGCTGCCCCAACATGGTGTTCATTTCTCTGAAGAGAGCTACACCAATCTATACGTTTATAACGCGGGATTTGTTGCACGGTTGTTGTTAAAGGATGGATCAATACCCAGTTTATTTGGACCAGCATGTTCTTCCAGTCTTGTTCACTGTAACACGGTAAATATGGATGTAGTTGTCTGTATTGTGTTTACTCCGTGCAGCATGTAGCGGTAGCCATTTAGCTTACTGCCAAATGTAACTATTTGTTGGCTTACAACAGTCCATGAAGTGTTCATTATTACTGAATGTTTGTTGTTATGATGAGGAATATAGCAATACGCTGTTGTACAACTGCAGTGATGTTTTTCAATATGTTCTGGCATTGGGCTGCAGACACATAAAGGACGTGATGTAGTGACGTGACGTGGTAGTGTCACGCAAAGAAGATGCTTGGGAAAAAGACTCACTCAGACGATTCATATGGGAGTCGGTGGGAAAATGAGGTAAAAATAAATAGATATTATAAGTAGGGCTGTCAAAATTAGCGCGTTAACGCACGCCGATTAATTTGAAATATTAATCGCGTTAAAAAAATTAACGCGTTTAACGCAGTGGTAGCTTTTTTCTTATTTCCTGTTCTGGCCGACGTGTGTTCAGGGCCGGTGCGTCCACAGAGGCGGCCGAGAAGGGCGGCAGAATAGTGAGCGAACCCCCCACCACACCTACCCCCTCCCTCGGCAAGTATAAAAGCCTCGAGGTGCGCGTGCATTCAGCGGAGGCGCGCGATGCGGCGCCAGGTGAAAGTATAAATCCAGCTTAATCCGCGACACCTACTCCCTCCCTCCCGGTCCGCACGTTTATCCGCGAACCGGTCACTTTCTTTTTCACTTTCGGGTTGAGGGCGGCGTGATCACCGTTCACCTAGAGCAAATTTGATGAACGCGACCGTGCGCGTTGATGACTCTGAAGGGAGTCGCTTATACCGTGTGAGCTCGCTGTACTGCCCGCGTGATCTGTGTGTGTGTGTGTGTGTGTGTGTGTGTGTGTGTGTGTGTGTGTGT
>CAIGQQ010039723.1:4388163-4408426 GCA_903798035.1 Danio albolineatus
GTGTGTGTGTGTGTGTGTGTGTGTGTGTGTGTGTGTGTGTGTGTGTGCGCGTGTGCGTGCGTGTGTGTGTGTCTGTTCTTGAGCTGAATCCAGCAGCTCAATTAAGATCTTGTCAGCTATGTGTTTTATTGCATTTGCCTGCTGCTTCTCCTTCACACACACATTTTTCTTTAATATTCTAAAAGAATGAGGAAGGAAGGAAGCCAAAGAAGAAGGTAAAGAAAGAAAGTAGGGACAGAAAGTAAGAGAGGGACGATAAGTCCTGCCCAATGATTATTTACCCATTCTATCTAAGCTGTTTTAACACCAAATTTATGAAACGATTTATGTAAATCTGTCAACAGCACACGCTTGACCAAAATATCTGTGCTAAAATCAATTAGCGTTCCATTTTTCAGGTTTGTTTTGAGTGCATAATTAAGATTTTGAGTGCTTGGTTATAGGATGCAGCAGATTAAAAAGATCTGCAAGGACTGCACTATACCTGAAATGGCTTTTTTTTACATTCCTGCATTTTGCAGACACATTTATCCGAAGTGAATTTCATTACATTAACCTCTTACACTCTAGTGCTATTTTGGGATTTCCGCCTGGATTTTGTCTACCCAATTTTAAAAGTTTCCTAAATTCATATGCAGAGGAGTAAATGCAAAAATGTGGTATCATTTTAAAGAAAACCCTTTAAATTTTAATAAAACACTGTTGAAAGTGATTAAAATAATTGTATATGTTGTCTGTGTTATCATAAAAAGAGGCGCTTTCTGTATTTTTTCTTTATAAACTCAAATTTAAAAGAGTACCTTTTAGGTTCTGTGTGGTCTAGGTTTCTGTAATTAATTTTGGTGGTTCCTGCACATGTCAGTAATCATAATAAAAACGAAAAATGCCTCTATCATAATCTATGCAAAAGTTATTGTATTCCAAGTGATGAGAGGTGCTATACCTTTTTTTATGTAATTTCCGCCTACTAAACTTTGAAAGTCTTCCATATCCAAATGCAGTGGTATAAATGACAAATTCCAGTGTTATTAAACAGAAAACCATTTTAATTTACAAAAGAAACTGCTGAAAGTAATAAAAATATTTGTTATGTTTTCTGTTTTATGAAGAATTACTTCAACATTGGGCGCTTTTTTATTTTTTGTTCTAAAATGCTTTTTGAAAATGTGTAGATAATCCCATAAGAGAATAAGATAACTCCAGACTGTTCTGCTTGAAAGCAACAGATAGCAGCAAACACTAGGAAAAAGAATTTTGTCTCTACCATAGAGTATGCAAAGGTTATTGTAATTCAACTGAATATTGGGAAAATAACTTTGGGAAGAAAATAACTTCCCATTTGTATCATCATAACAGTATATCAAAGAAGTCAAAGTCAGCTTCTCCAAAACTTCCTCAGCTCCAAGAAAAAAAAGCTTATAGTCTTCTTTTTCTGCGCCATAAAAAAACGCTGTGATTCATTCGATAACTGTTTGATATGTGAATATAATTCAGTAAAGGAATGCTAGAATTGTACATGGACAGGCAAGAGCTTTTATTTGAGCTATGACTTGTACATGTGTGTCATATATGAAGCATATAAAAATATGAAAATGACAGCTCGGGTATCTAGTATTTTGTTGTGTAATTAAATGTTAATAACTTTTGTACAGTAAAATAAAAACCTAAGTGATGCATATGTGCATAAAATATAGCTTCTACGCTTTCAAACGGAACCACTTTTAGGGGTCTTGGGCAATCCTGGACCTTTAAAAATTAAAGGGAAGTTGATGATGTCATAGGACCCGGTACCAGGTCCACAGAGTTAAAGGAATGGTCCACTACGATATCATATTTAGCTGTAGCTGTGTGAACGTAAACATCTCTGAATGTAATACTTTCAATCAAAAGAGAAACATTTGCTTTTACAGTATATTACAGAGTAAGCTTAGCAAAGCCTACAGCGAATGAAGTTTGGGGACTACAAAAAATGACATCTAGGTTAATGAGATTATAAATCCTTCAGGTTATGCGCATACAAATGGGCGTGGCCAGAGGCGCTGTAATGTCATAGCAGAAAAGCTAAAAAGCTGTCCAAACGCTTCTATTTCCACAGTTTCTTCTGTTTCTGTTTTTGAGCATCTGATGAAACCGCTAATCACAGCACATTATGTTAGCTGACCAATCAGAGCCTCTTGAGGACGGGCCTTTCAGAAGAACTAGAAAATATGACAGTCGTTTTCATGTTGAGTAGCTGTACATAATTAGATATATTAAATTCTAACGTGATTTTTTTACAAATGAAGCATAAGCACACATTGCTTTGCACCCCATAAATACAACCAAGCCTTAAAAATACACTCTGGACCACCCTTTAAGGTATAATTTTTATACATAGCCTACATTTATAGATTTAATTTCCTGAAAAAACATGATCTTGGAAACTGCTAGCACCAACTGTTTGAGTTACAGGAACACGTAAAGATTAAATGCATAGACACATTTGCATTTGATCAACTGTGAACGTGCATTAAACATTAACTTAACATCACGACATGCTTTCTCATTTTCTTTATTTCATAGAAGAAAGGGGTTGTGGTTTTGGTTTGAAAATAAATAAATAAATAGGACATTGACTTCATTATTTAAGCTATACTTGAATGTGGATGGTTCTTTGCCATCAAATTTTTTTCTGTCTCTGTGGGCTTTAAAAGACAATTAATGTTCATGATTATTATTAATTGGCTGTAAAGACACCATTGGGTTAAATCTGAACGTGAACTACTGGAAATTGAGCCAGATAATGACACAATGTTCCTCTGTAGAACCATCTTTGAAGTTATTTCAACTGAAACTTGCTAACTTTCTATTGGTATTGAACTAGATTGATTCAACACAACTGCTTTGCAGCTCCAGTATATTTCTTAACTGTGGCTTTCCTTTCACAGCTGAAATAAAATTACTTTCATAATTAATGATTTTTGCATCATTCCCACTGTTATTGTTACTGTGCAGATTTTTAAAAACAATTTGTATTATATAAAGCTCTACCTGTATATAAACATCTCGATTGCGCCTAGTCTCCATTTTCATTCATTCATTCATTCATTTATTCATTCATTCATTCATTTTCCTTTGAATGCCTTTAATCCCTTTATTCATCAGGGGTCAACAACCCTGCAACCCAGTACTGGGAAACATCCATACACACTCATTCAGACTCATACACTACGGCCAATTTAGTTAATCAATTCCCCTATAGCGCATGTGTTTGGACTGTGGGGGAAATCAGAGCACCCAGAGGAAACCCACAGAAACATGGGTAGAACATGCAAACTCTACACAGAAATGCCAACTGACCCAGCCAGGGCTCGAACCAGCGATCTTCTTGCTGTGTGGTGATTGTGACTGCCACTGTGCCACCATGACGCCTTTTAAATGTTTATATTGCTTTATGTTTTTTTTTGTCCTTCTCTCTAGCTTCTTATTGGTTAACGCTACAATGTTAAAGAAGATGGATCTCTCACTGCCAGCTACAGCATTCCCACAATAATAATGTTACGTTTATTTTATTATAATAATTGGTAACGTTTGGTTTGGTTTGGTTTGGTTTGGTTTGGTTTGGTTCGGTTCGGTTCGGTTCGATTCAGTTCAGTTCAGTTCAGTTCAGTTCAGTTCAGTTCAGTTCAGTTCAGTTCAGTTCAGTTTAGTTTAGTTTAGTGTGGTTAGTGAGTTTTATTTAGTTTAGTGAGTACCAGTTTGTGTAGTTAATTTATTTATCTCTTCCTGTGTTGTTGGGCTTCTCGTCTCTTATCGAGTGGCTATTTTTGGTGAACAATTTGTTTTAAAAAATGTTAAGTTGGAAGTTTCTGCCTGTTGTCTATAAATCTGTTATATTAGATGTTCATTTTTAAATTTAAACCAAGTAACATCTTGCGCAAAAGACATCATCACAACATCATGAATGGTTTTCTATATTGCAGTCCTATACAGTAGCTCACACAGTAGCATAACATCTGTGTCTTTCATATACACACAATCGTCATCTGAAATAGAAATTTCATTATGCAGATGGTTATAAAAAGGTATATTGAGTGTTTTTTTCTGCTGCATTTTGAAGCATTAATGAGCTCTTTCTCTAAGTGCAGGTCCCGAAACACTTCACTTTCATTTTCTTGAGTGTTTTTCATTTCTAAAGAATGTCTCGGTGCATTAAATTAAACACGGAGAGAAGTTTCATTTTAAAATGCTAGAGAATCACTGCCAATATTGGCAATGCTGAACTAAAACAATGCGTACAATGTCAAATAGTAATCAACACCAACACACAATCACAGGAAAGGGAGACATACACACACACAGATAATTAATGTCTAATGAAAATTCCACACTTAACTTCCTGTAACTCTTGCTTATCATGATTAGCAGGTTGTGGCTGGTGATAATTAATAAGAGACGACGACTGACATGTTCATTACATTGAGCTATTTAGGCACAACTCACACACAAACAGAGGCGGGATAATAAAGATAAATACTGTACCACACACCAATTTATAATTACATGATTTTCAAAACTATCAGTGTTTCATTATTGAGGAACGCATGCGTAGAATTAATTTGCACCGATCTTTCATCACAAAACCCTACTCCATGAAAAATTATGCAAAGACTTATCTTTGTAATTTAGGTAATATAAGCTATGGGGTTAAGACAGTTGGATAGAGGGCCATAATTGTCTCAAGTTAAACATACAGTATTTTTAGGTTTCACACATTTGCTGTTTACAAAGTGGCACATCCTGTTCACAACTGGTATTAAGATGTATTTTGGTTGTTGAATTGCAAGAAGGGAGACGCATTCCTGTTTAAAATTGGTTTGGAAATCTTTCTATTTGGTACACTTTCAACCACTGTTAAACTATGATCTGATAAAGCATGGTAAATGTAAACTGTACTCTCAAATCAAAGTAATACGATGGAATATCTTTACAAATGAAATCATTAAAGGAATCCCTGTCTGATGCTTTGCATAAAATAAAATAAAATAAAATAAAACTAGAATATTAAATTAATTTAAAATAAAAGTGTTTAAGTGACACTATTGTTTTTTTAAATTATTATTATTATTATTATTATTATTATTATTATTATTATTATTATTTTGTGAAAGATAAATTCAAATATATGCCTGTAGATTTCTGACTAAATTAATTGTTGGGTCTAAGCGTTTTTGTGTTTTTTGTATATACACTTCAAAAATGATTCATTTCATTTGTGTTGTGACAATGTGAAGGAATTAAGTTAATTTTTTTTGTTTTAACGAATTTAAGTGGATTGAACATAAAAAAAATTAAGTTGTACAAAAAAACCTCAAAAATCGTGTTGTTTTGGCACATTTTAAATGAATAGTTTCAGCAAACAGCAAGCGTCATTCTTTTGAGTGCATTTGTATATCTTTGTATTAACTGTTTAAGCTGGTGGTGGTGGTGTAATGGTGTGGGAGATATTTTTTTGGCACACTTTGGGTCCATACCAATTGAGCATTGTGTAAACACCACAGCCTACTTGAGCATTGTTGCTGACCATGTCCATCCCTTTATAACCACAGTGTACCCATCTTCTGATTTATATACATACATACACACAGAGAGAGCAGCGGCTTTCATATCTGCTCTGGTAGCTGCAAAACTACACCAGAACTGGTAAGAAATCATTCGAATTTAATCATTTTCTCAACACCAAGCCAAACAATTGTAGACATCCCATGTGGTCATTCCTATAATACATCCTGTAAAAGAGTGTCAACTGTGACTGTTTGAATGCATACGACAAAAATATGCATTAACACCATGAAGCAGTATGAATAGATTTCCACAATCTCTAGAAGTGGTCAAATGTGGACAAGATAAAAATGTTTTCGATTTTGCTCACACCTGTTATTTAGCGTCATCCACATCCACAAATCAATGAAAATATATTTCAACAGGGCCACAGTGCCACCATATGTCCAATTCTCAGGAAATGAGCCAACAAATATTTTATTTATAGTTGTCTCTGCACATTAGGCTGTGAGAGGACAAAGTATTATAACATCAAAAAAATTACACACTTCACCCTTTAAGGGTGACAAAGCTGAGGGCAGCTGTAACAGTCTGGGGTCCCGAGAATCTTCCAAATAATAGTCATGGACATTTACAATCATTATGTTGCAGTCATATAATGCCGCAAACAGAGCGCATCAAGAAAGGAATACAAAGTTCTCAGCACATGCGGAATAAAGAGAATTGCAAGGGCAGTCACACTCCAACTATTGAATTGACAGAAACGGTGAGAAAGGCAGTAATAAGATATAGAATTGTGCTACAGCTTATATTCTGGCTGAATGCGCATGTATCAGCTTTGGTTTGTCTATCACTGCTGACCCAATAAGAGACGAGTAAAAATGTCTGAAGAGCAAAAGTATTGAGTTTGCTGAAGTAATACCATTGTTTATTAATGTAGTAATCATTCTAATCTTGGTCTAATCCTGAAAGTTTGTCAAATAAAGTGATTTGCTAACTTACAAAATTATATGTTATTAAGAAGTATTACAATACTGTGTAAGGTTATTTTTTTTATTGTTGTTGTTGTTTTTGTTTTTAGACATTTTAGTATTATTAGTACTGATGTTGCTAATAACAACAACAACAACAACAACAACAACAACAACAACAACAACAACAACAACAACAACAACAACAACAATAATAATAATAATAATAATAATAATAATAATAAAAATAATATAAACATGTAATAAGATAACACTATTTAAATGCAAATGCACTTGATTTTATGCAGTAATGATTCTTGGACAAAGATCATACCATAAACACAAATATTCAGGCATTATTTCTACCAATGCCAAAATACTAACTATGAGTTACAGACTAATCTCTTCTGTATAATGATGTGCAGCAGTACATGCATGTGAGTATCAAATGATATTACGCTTTGGATACAGTACAAGTTAAAGCAGTTTCTCTTTAGATTATATAGCGATAAGCGTTCCAACATACTTAACCATCAGACAAATACACAGGTCATGGCACTAAAAATAAAATCAAATGCAAGTAATTCCTTTCATGTAATCCATGAGGCATCAAATCAAAAACAGTTCTGCGATGAATATTACATGGTAATGCAATCTACATTTCCACCATAGGGGGTGAGCGTGCATTGAAATGATTGTTTAATTAGAGAAGAGTGATTTAATCGCATCCTCTCATAACCACTTCAACTTCAAGCTGTCAATCTAAAAAAGCTGAATCTATTTAATAGCGTTCAAGTTTCATCTGAGCTCAATTTAAATGTTTGTGATGATTTGCATCCCATTGTGCCACTTTTTGGGGGGATTTATATATTGTGTTCATTTTATTACTACTTTATTCATTTTTATATATAATTTTGGTAACACTTTATTCGATGGTCCATTTCAGTATTAGTAAACTATCTACTTAATATCTGTTGATACTGACATTTAACAGACATTTAACTGACTATAAGAAACTTTGCAGGTACATGTCATCTTACACTAACCCTACCCCTAACCCCAACCTTAGCCCTAACCTAACAGTCTACGTATAATCTAATGAGAATTAGTTGCAATGTAACTTAAATTCAACAAATGGACCATCAAAAAAAAGTGTGACCATAATTGTTTTTCCTTTCACAAATAAAGTGTTTCATGCACAATAAAAATTAAACTGACAAATCAATTTTTGCAAATGAAGTGTTCAAACAATGCTTTAAATTAATCTGAAATGGCTTTGTCTATATGTACCTAAGAACAAATGGGTTTAGGTCATTGTCCTGGAAGCACCCTAGCATCTTAAGCATCTGTTTGTTCAGCAAAACACATTTTGTGTGTGCAAGAGAGAGAGAGACATGAGGTCGTGGAGCTTTATATATCATAGACGTAATGCATCCAGGCATGGCAGTGGGACTGAGATATTCATCATTTATGAGTCAGTCATGTTCTCCAAATTTCACCACCTGCTCCCCACTCTAAACACACACACACACACATCATACACTGAAACCGGGGCAGAGCTGCTCGGGGCAGTGCACACACATACTCGCTCCTCCCTCGTGATGAATGCTGACACATCTTGGGTGGAGTTATTGATCAAATAAGGTCAGGCGTGTGGAATTAAGGAGGCAGCATTCAGTCATAATTTAAACTTCATTAAAGTCTGTTTTCTGCTGTCATGCACGTGTTTGTTTTTTTCTTTTCTATTTGGCACTCCCTGGACGACAGCTTTCTGATTATAGTACAGTGACAAACAGCTTATGGGTGTCCCAGACAGTGCTTCTGAACATTGTAGAATAAGCACTGAAGCACAATACAGAAAGTAGTATAATTCGCAACTTGCCTGTCAGATTGTTTGCCATATATAACCTGAAAAATCAAATATAATTATTTGTGTGTTGTACAGTACATTTAAAGGCCAAAGTATACTTTTTTGTGTACACACAGTTGAACACACAGACTTAAAAGTATACTCAAGTTGTAAGTGTTTGACACAAATGCGCACTGAAAGTTTCTCTTTCTGCCAATTCTGATCCATAAAAATGTGATTGTACTCATTTAAAATATATATTTTTTAATATAAAACAATAAACAGAAAAAATTGAGATAGAATGGCATTGAGACTGTAAAGTTGTAGTCAAGAAGTTGGCTTAAGGTACTAATATTGTAAAGACAATATTCTTAGATGTTATAGAAATACCATTTCACGTCACACCGACCAACGCAACAAACAAGTCTGTCTGAATTTGTTGGATCAATGTGTTTCCACTGTCAGATTCTGTTGCTGTTAGTCAGACTTTGTTTTCAGCCAGCTAAAAATGTTCTCAGTTTGTTGGATTGTGGAACATCCGAGCAGTGTGATATGATTTTTCAACAAATGGCAACAGATGGTCTCAGGGTGCTTTCACATCTGTGGTTCGGTTCATTTGGTCTGGACCAAGGGCAAAGAAAGATACATTGTTGCATTTTTCTGCCGTTTTGGGTCCTTTTCACATCACACTGATTGCTTTGGTCCGAATCAGTTGAAAAGAACCAACATGCAGTCGTGTGACAAAATCCACATCACTTATTGGCCAGATGTCATTAAATATATATCCTAAACTGCTTTGCGATTGGTCAGAATTACCATGTGGGAAAATGCCAATTGCAACTCCTGCAAGTAAACAAACCGGCAGACACAAAATGTTGCTGCGCTGGCTGATTGTATCCCTGGTCATTGTATACTATATAGTTTGTATACATCACTTTAGACAAACTATATAATGTTTTAATGCATTGCAATTGGCAAAGGTGTTAAGAGGCATGAGTTAATTTAGTTGAACTGCAACATGGTCATTTTCCGGAAATATTACCAATAATCCATCAGCTCTCTCTCTCTCTCTCTCTCTCTCTCTCTCTCTCTTTCTCAGTAACAGTAATAAAAACAGTAATAATCAGTATATTTACAATGATTCAATTATAATCATCTAGATGTGTGTGTGTGTGCGTGTGCGTGTGTGTGTGTTTGTGTGTGTGTGTGTGTGTGTGTGTGTGTGTGTGTGTGTGTTTGCAAGCGCATCACTGATGTTTTTATTGGTCTTCTCTCTCTTTTTGTGACAGGTATTAATGTATTGTGCCGCTAGAAGAATACAGTCATTTTTTTCCCCCAGTAAATACTGAAGCTGTGTTTTATTGTCTAGCTCAGTGAATTGTGGGTAAATGCTCAGTAGTTTGGGATAGAATGATTGTCGGATGTGCTCATAGTTTGTGCAGCGGGTGAGAAAATGTTCCTCCGTCTCCACCTCTGCCAGGACACAGTGTGGGCAGATGCGGCTCTCTCTGGGTTGCCAGTTCTGTCTGTATCGGCCCGTCTCTACAGTCAGACTGTGAGCACTCAGTCTGTATTTGGTCATTGTTGTTCTTAATTTACTGTCCTTTACTGCACTCAGATATGCTGCTGTGGTATAATCTCTGTTTAGGTCTAAATAACACTGAAGTTTACTCTGTTTTCCTGCTGCTTCACTCCAGTAAATCAGATACTCTTCTTTGTGTGCGTTTATCATTTGATTGGGCTTAATTTTGTGGATGAGCATATCCGTGTCCTGATGCTTCCTGCTGTTAGTCATATTCGTTGTGTTGGGTTGTGTTTGGAGCTTCAGGACCATCTCTCAGGACTCTCTCTCTCTCTCTCTCATAAGATCGGACAGCGCATCGGACTACGGCAGCTGGATTAGTCTAAAAAGGTGCAGTACTTTTTGTTGTTGGGTCTGTTTTAGTTTGGATCATGTTCTCACCACAAACTAACCACTACAGGGTTTGAAAGCGTACCAAGTCCTCTTCAAGTAGGTCTTGGTACACTTTTTTTGGTCCGCTTTTGTCTGTGCAGTGTGGATTGGCCTTAATTGAGAGCAGTTCCGAGCAAAGTCACAGCAGTGTTTTGTTTAATAATGAATCAGCATTTTTGAATGAATGAAATAAATAGGTTGATTTGTCACTACAGCAGTTTTACTTAGTTTTAAAAAAATATTTAATTATTTTCTTAATATCATTGTATTATCAAAAAGTACAATTCTAATTAAATCTTATAACATTTCTATCTTTGTTTTAATTGATTTTGCTTTTACAAATTATTCTGAGGAAATATTAATTTATGAATATTAATTTATTTGACAATAACAATGACACATACATTTAATAAAGGCAGAAGACTCTGCTTAACTGAATTAAGTAAAATGTAAAAATCAAAGTATTTTTGGAGTTATGGAAGTCCTTTGATGTGCATTATTATATGTGATACATACAGTAATCCTATGTTCTACACCCATTCATGCTGTTTCTATTTTATTCTTAGACAGAAAACCCCAACTTGCAAATTTATGTAGCCTTCACATGGCAATAGAAACTTTCTGCTTATATACAGTAATAAATGCCTTGGAAAACATTAAAGTGCATGCAGACACACAGATACAATAAGACTGCCTTTGCTAGACGCTTAAATTTGTTCACAAGAAAGACAGCAAATACTGGATGATATAATTAAGCAGATGAAATTTTGTCATAAATAATACTAGTATACTTTTTATCATTTTAAAATGTATATTTCAAGAAATCAAATCAATAGCCCAGATACCTTTTAAATAATTTAATGACTGTAAAATGTAGGCAAGCCAATATTAAATAAATATTGTTTGCACACATACTTCATTTTAGGGATTAATTTTAGGATGCTAAAATTTCTTTGCAGGATTAAAAGAAATTGAACATATAATAATAAAATAAGCATTTATTTACTTGAACAAATCTGTATAAATGGTATGTCTTTAATAAGCTTAAATCTAGGTCCTAAAGTAAGAGGATATGCATTGAAATGTTAGATGCAATGAGAGAGTGATGTTATAAAGGGTACGCACCAATATAGGAAGTAGTGAAGAGTAGCAATGTTTAACATTTTATTTTCCATTTCTCTGGAAACAGAAAAAAAGGGTGTACACTATGTGTGTGTATACTGACGCACAAGAAAAGAGATGTTTCAGGACATTTGTGTTTAGCAACAGGAGCTAGATAATCAGGCCAGCATAGTGACCTACTGTAAACAGAGATGAAACACAAGCAGAGGTGCAAGGGAAAACATGGTATAATATAGTATTTTATTTATTTTTTTTACAATTTTGCTTGTGTCAGAGCAGCTTATCATAGATGAAGTTCTAGTAAATTGAAACTGCTTCAATTTGGTTGTAAAAGTATGAGTGAACTCCTAGAGTTGTGTGGGAAAAGGCCCAATTTTCTGAACAAGATTGAGAAGAAGACCAACATGGCCTTCAAAGGAGAAAGGTCACTTAAGGCTGTTACAATCTGATTGATGGAGTCAAGCAGTTTGCTACAGAACCACATCATCGTTGTCCTGTCAAGTTGGCTCATATATCTTGGATTTATCTTTGATGACTAGCTGACCTTCAGAGACCACACAGCAAAGATAGCTCAATCATGCAGGTCTGGAAACATAGAGCACAGTTTCTTGTCCAAGCCCTTATCCTTTCTTGGCTAGATTATTGCAGTGCTCTTCCGGCAGCATGTCCATCATAGGCTATCAAACTTCTACAAATAATTGAGAACACAGCAGCACAATGGGTCTTCTAAGAGCACAAGAGAACTTCTGTCAATTTCTCTCTGCACTGTCTAATGATTACAGCTACTGTAGTAGCTTCATGTTTAATACACTGTCATGAGGTGAGTGGTGCTGTCAATGACAAGAACAAAACCGCTTTCATTTTCAGTTTCTTGCTGTTGGAATGACCTTCCTAAGCCAAGCAAGAATGCAGAACTTCTGACATTATTCAAAAACAGCTAAAAATTCGGTAACACTTCATTTCGATGGTCCATTTGACTATTAATAGACTGTCTACTTAATATCTGTTGATACTGACATTCAACACACATTTAACTGACTATAAGAAACTTTGCAAGTACATGTCAACTTACACTCACCCTAACCCCAACCCTAACCCCAACCTAACAGTCCACTTATAATCTAATGAATATTAGTTGCAATGTAACTTAAAAATAGACCATCAAAATAAAGTGTGACCAAAGATTCTTACTAAACATGATAATAAATAAAAAATAATTCATTACTTTAAACAAATTTTCAATCGTTGTACGTACTGCGTCTGCAACCCCCCTCTATTTTTAGATAGTACTAGCTGTATTAGAAGAACATCCCATGTTTATGTATACCAAACAAGCACCAAACAAGGAGCATTATATAAAATTACATGGGTCAGGAAAAGTACTTCCCATACATTTCCCATTAAACATTATACTGTTTTTAATCTATGTTAGGCAGACAGATTTATTTGGGTTTGTCCAGGTCTTCAACATGAACATGAAGTCAGCAGCACAGGTGAACAAAATAGATATATAGGCCTACTTTTTCACGCCATTAGGGGAACACCCCTCTGGCAGACAAAACATTACTATCTCCTCCTGACCGTCAAGTCACGGGCTGAGCGATTTCTCTGCAAACAGCTGAATAATTGTTGTGTAATAAGATAAAGCATTACTAAGCGACGAGGAAACACATCTGGGCTGTGCTTCTACAGAAGAGAACAGAAAAAGACAAAGAATACAAAGAACAGCGAGAAGAGAAATTATCATATTTGTGGCTATCATTGACCCATAACAATCCATGGCACCTCAGTATGTTTGTATGTTTTTGATGCAGTTTCTATACTAATTTGCAAGTTATAAATTGAATTGCAAAATTAAAGTACAAATAGTAAAAGTGAACAAATAGATTTTTTTTTCACACTATAATGCATCACCAATGACTAAATTGCTGTGAAGACTGAAATTTTGCTGAATTGGAGCTCTAAAAAGGACATGACAATTTTAAATGACTGAAAAATGAATCACAGGTGGCCAAAATGTACTGTTTATAATCATATCTCTGTTTTGTTCTGTTGATATGTGGTCCAGTTAATCATAGAATGAACCGAATGGGGGGGGCACCACGGTGGTGTAGTGGGTAGCACGATCACCTCACAGCAAGAAGGTCGCTGGTTCGAGCCTCGGCTGGGTCAATTGGCATTTCAATGTGGAGTTTGCATGTTTTCCCCATGGTCGCATGGCTTTGCTCCGGGTGCTCCGGTTTCCCCTACAGTCCAAAGACATGTGATATAGGTGAAATGGGTAAGCTAAACTGGCCCTATAGTGTATGTGTGTGAATGAGTGTGTATGGATGTTTCCCAGAGATAGGTTGCAACTGGAAGGGCATCAGCTGCGTAAAACATATTCTGGATAAGTTGGCGGTTCATTCTGCTGTGACGACCCCAGATTAACAAAGGGACTAAGCCGAAAAGAAAATGAATGAATGAATGAATGAACCAACTGGAAATATGACAATATCTATGGAGATCCCAGTGTAACATCACAACATGCAGGTCACTGTTAAAAAGACAAATAATATTTACACTTTAGACTCACAGCTGGAGAATGCAAACTAATGTTTTGGACATCTTTGACATTTTTGGATGTTCTGACGTAATTCAACAAGGCTGCCAAATTTTTGTTAATGTAAATTGAACAGAATACTTAAGCAGTGATATTTTATTTTTCACAATATTTTCTAATTTAATCTGAATTACGTATTATACAACCTATTATATTATCAAAAAAACAATAATAACTTACACTTGCTAGCACTGTTTCACCATATAAGCTGACTGTTCGCTCCGGATGTAACCAAAGTTCTCATCCTCTCCTTTTCTCGTTTTTATCAGAACTGTGAAATCAAACCTGCGAAAGCTCTAACAGGTTTGATAACCACATAATCAACAACTGCAGCTGTTTCTCTCTCACACACACATAAACATGCTGACAGACGTTCTGACTCCCTCATTATCTCAGTCTATGCAATGTGGAAAATGAACAATCTTTCTTGTCCAAACCCACAGCAAGTGTAGCAAAGAGAAAGAGATGAACTGGCCCTGACAGGGGCAGAGCATAGCCCCCTTCCTCTTTTTCATTAAACTTTCCATCTTTTGATGTGAAAAATTACGTTTTTACCCCCTCATTTACCATCTATCATCTCTCCTCTGTTTTAACATCCTCCCTTCACTCTTTCTCCTGTTCTTGCATGCGACTTTACTTTTAACATTAAAGCTCATTACCCACATGTGCCACAAAGGACTGCTGCCACTTTTCAGAAGTTGAAGGTGACTGTGTGACTGGCTGAGGTCTACGGCATGCCAGCTGTCAACATCTCTTAAAACATGCCAGCTCATGGAACCAATGTTTGGCAGTAGCAGCTGTTTTCCCGCATGTCTCCATGTGTCTTTGTTCTGTTTTGTCTCACACCACAGCTTATATCTTCTTTGCATGTCTGCATATTTACACTTGACACTCTGTTTGGTTATGTGACAAGCAACAACCAATGGCTTTTGGTGTTGATGTTAAACTTGGTGAGACATTAACAGAATACCAGGTGTACAATCCTTCTTCCGGATGGCCATTGACATTGCACTTTCCTAAAGTAATTCTAGTAGAAATGACTACCTGATCATGTGTTTAAATAGAGTTGGAGTTGGACTTGAAGGACGGTGGCCCTCCAAAAACATATTTATTAAACAAAGAACAGTAACACTTTATTTTGATGGTCCATTTGAGTATTAGACAGTCTGTCTACTAAATATCTGTCGATACAGACATTCAACAGACATTTAACTGACTATGAGAAACTTGGCAAGTACATGTCAGCTTACACTTACCCCTAACCCCAATCCTAACCCCAACCTAACAGTCTTATAATCTAATGAGAATTAGTTGGCATGTAGTTGCAACTTAAATTCATCAAACGGACCATCAAAGTATAGTGTAACCCAATGAACAGTCAGTATGGAAAATGAATGGATGAGCTGTTGGTTAGATTCAAGTACATGTAAACAGGCAGGATGCAAATAACATACAGTTACTTAGAATTCAAAACAAAATATTGCACATTTTACTCCACTAAATTTCATACATATTTAAAAGTAAAAAGGTACTTTGAGATGCAGAATTGAAGAATTCTTGAATATATAGTCTGTAAATGGGAAAGTTTTATTTAAAACAACATAATCCAAAAATAACAATTAAAACAGATTTTTTAAAACAGATATTGCCTTAAATGTATATTATGTATTGCCTTTTATGTATTTTAATGTTTAAATGGTAGGCACAAACCTTTATAGTTTTTAAATTTTTGTAATACACTATAGGCTATATGTTATTTTTACTTTTTTTTATACTTGAATTGTCATCAATTATAAGTAGTGATCAGCGTATGAGAAATGTTGGTAATAAAATAAAAACAATTGTTGCAAAATTAAAAGTAATTTTAACTTGATTTGAGTACTTCATCCCCAATGCTTTATGAGGCTAAAAGTATTAAGTATAGAATCTGTGCACTGTGCTCATGATGCAGTTTTCTTTGTTTTTTGTTTTTTTTGTCATCAGGTGTCTTTGAATGTGTTCGCATGCAGGTCAGTCCCCATGTTTGTGTGGACAGTACAACAGCACAGGTGTGAGGTGAATGTGAATGGGTAAACTGAATGAGTCCATATTTGGGCAAGCTAGTCTAAAGTTCAGAATACTTTGGAAGCTGTACAGTTTTATTGTGCCATGAACAACAACGATACATATTCATTCATTCACAAATACATAGTAGAACTGTCACGGTTAATTTATTCATGTTCTCCTATTGATGTTATGTATGTCACATGGCTGTGTTTCTTTACCTTTACTTGAAAGCGGGCCGTCAAGTCAGCTGATTATTGATATTATTATGCATATTATTAAGACCTACTTAAGGACTCTGAATCTACCTCTCTGTATTCAGTCATTCGGGTTTGTTCCTGTGGTTTAGGTCTCCTTTTACTTATGAGTTATCTTGAATCCCATGCTACCAGAGCTGTCATCAGCCTTTGTTCCTTGAGTATTGTACAATTCAGCTAATAAACTTTTAATTGCAATTGGATCTGTTTACATCTCGTCCTTGTGACAAGAACAGCGTAAAAGAAGCATACCTGAGCATTCACCTTGCATAAAGTTGAGTAAATTTCCCCCGTAAGATTCATTCGTTTATTTTATTTTAGGCTAAGTCCCTTTAATAATTAGGGGTCTTATCCAGCATATGTTTTATGCAGCAAATGCTCTTCCCAGCATTGGGAAACACCCATACACTCTTGCATTCACACACATACACTACGGCCAATTTAGCTTATTCAATTCACCTATACCACGTCTTTGGACTTTGGAAACCAGAGCACCCGGAGGAAACCCACGCCACAAAGGGAGAACATGCAAACTCTACACAGAAATGCCAACTGATCCAGCTGCGGCTTCAAACCAGCAACCTTCTTGCAATGAGGCGACAGCGCTATCCCCACCCCCGCAGTAACATTTAATCTTATATTCCCATTTTCCAGTCTATTTGTTTTATATACTATATCTCTGAAACTACAGTCTTCTCCACATATCCTAAAACATTCTCTCAGTAACTCTTCTTTAAACTGTTTGAGTGGTACTTATCAAATTGATAAATAACTCTTTAATCCAGCAGACAGTGTATTACTTTCTTTCACTTTGTGTTATCTTCCTCTGTTCTCGCTCAATGTTGCACCATGTCTCTTTGGGTCTGACATCTCCTTTAAACACAGAACAGCACACACAAGCACACACTGTCACTTCAAGTTAATCGTCAGGGAACGCCTCGACGACTTGTTGTCTCTGCAGTGCTAATTAAGCCACTTCCAATTTAGGAGTAGGGAATTTAGATGACAAACAGGAAAAGAAGTTAAACTAAGCATGGGAGGGCATCTAAACTCAAACAGAGCAAAGTTAAACAGAGCGTAGGTTCCAAGTTTGTTGGATAATCACAAGCCCACATTCAAAATGAAAGGCAAAACAAATAAAGTAATGAGACTAATTCCAAATCATACTCAGAATGTACACAAACATAAATCCAGGAAACAAGGGTCCAGATTAGAGATAATAACTACTCAGGATGAGACTCCTTAAGGGAGAGATAAGACTTTAAAAAAAGCCAGAATAGAAAAGAGCTCATTACATACTCTGCATTAAATAAGGTGTTGGATGAGAGCAGCGGTTAGGGTTATTGGCTGCAACCTAAGTGTGTCTGATATACACAGAGTCATAAAAGCTTTGTTTTAAGTGTGCAATAAAATATTCCCCTGATAACCGTGCATTTGCTACGCTGTTTTATCTTGAAGTACAAGAAAGTTGATCGATTTTTACTATGTGAATGAGCAGACAAAGAAAACAGACAGAAATAGAGAGAAAAAAGACGAGTTATGTCAGTAAAGAGTTTTTAATAACCCATGGGCGTGATACATTTTAATTAGGTTCAATCTGTCGGACCCAATAGTGTCATGGGAAGTGCTCTAACACATAGATTTCTTACACTTCAGGCAGGGGTGCAACCTTCATTTCACACCTTTCAATTCTGTTCTATACTTCATTCATTTTCTTTTCCGCTTAGTCCCTTTATCAATCTGGGGTCGCCATAGTAGAATAAACCACCTCTATTCTATTCTATTCTATTCTATTCTATTCTATTCTATTCTATTAAGAAATCAAGTCACAAACTATGCAAATGAGACAATGCAACTTAGCTGAACTAACAAGTGTCTCATGATAAGAAGCACATTAAGGACATGTTTATTCTATTTTGAAATATGTAGGCCTACACTGCATTTACACATGTATTTGGCAGATTTTTTTATCCTAAGTGGCTTACATTGCATTCAATATACACTTTTTATATTTTATCAGTCCAATCACAGGTGGAACAATAGCTCAGTAATCGCTGACTCGGGTCCTAGCTGTGATTTTGGATTTCAACTGGCACTTCTGTGTGGAGTTTGCATGTTCTGCTCATGTTTGCGTGGGGTTTCCTCCGGGTGCTCCGGTTTCCCCTACAGTCTAAAGACTATAGAGAAATTGACTAAAATTGAGTGTATGTTTGTTTTCCAGTACTGGGTTGCATGCATTTTACCATTCAAAGGGCAACATACCATTCAAAGAGGTCGGTACAGTGTGTTTATTAATGTTTTTAGAAATAAATAAAACATCTTATACTCATCAAAATGGCATTTATATGATGTATACTGCAATATTATGAAATATTATTACAATTAAAAATAACTGTTTTATTTTAATATAGTTTAGTCTTTTTAGCATTAATGAAATGAACAGTTTTTATTTGAAATTTAGTTTATGTATAATAGTACAACATATGTCTTTAAGGGGATGAAGGACAGAGAATGAGGAAGAAAGAACTATCTTTGGCAGGATTTCTTTTGTTATTCAATGCACACTTACAAATATTGACCTAAGTAAATGTATTCTCTCTAAGTTTCCATCTAATCATAAACCAAATTACTTTCTTGCATTTACAGTAACACATTGGCACAGGGCATTAAACTGTGGCAAGGGGTCCCTTAAAGTATACAATTAATCATAACACTATGCATTTTAATTTAGATCTATTTCAGTGCAGACCAATCAAAGCTTTAGTGTACTGTTTGGCCAGCTATTGGCCAGCTCTACTCATAAACCTAATGCAGCAGAGGACTTTGCCGGTGTCTTGCATAATAAAAGATGCTGAATTGGGGAGAAGGCCTAGGCACAGTGCAGAAGCTCCAGGGGCTTAAGAAAGCAAGGAGGCAGCTGTGAAGGCTCTAATCAGGGCTGGGACAACAAGCCTGCGGTCTCCCTCTGCCTTTTTTAAAAAAAAAGATTACGATATCTGACACGCAAATCCTCAAACCTAAACATACACCAAGCAGTCCACTGTGATAATATATAATTAAGTTTTGCTTCATTGTTATAGTATATACTAACCAAATTATCAAAATACGATGCCAAAACAATATTCACTGACATCATTTCACATTAAAAGTGATGATGAAGAGTTTTTTCTCTCTCAGTGTGAAGTATTCTCTAAGTGTCAAGCAGTTTATATTATGTAGTAGTGTTCAGTAAACATGAGCCAGGCTAAACTGGGTTTGTGTAAGATAAGAAGCCTGCACAGGATCAACACTAGGAAAAGACTATGCCGAAGAATCACTGATTATATAAAATAACTGAATATGTAAAGCACTGATTACATATGTTAAATACTTATATGAAGCTATATGTGTCAGAAGCATTAGTGTGAGTAACACATTATTACATTCCTGAGCCATCATGACAATGTATGTAAACCTTTATAACCACACTAGAAGGATTTAGCAAAGGCAACACTGGAATGTAAACCTAAACCTTAGCAAGCTGGCAGAGAGCCAAAAATATAACAGATATATGACACGGGACCAAATATGTGCGGAGCAAGTACACACAAGGGTAAAACTGCAAGTATAAAAGCAGGATGAGGGAGACAAAACACTTCACAATTTCTAAGGGAGACTCCAGTCTGATAGTGACTAATTGATAAGAAGGTCAGCAACTACGACAATACATAAATGAATAAAAAATGCAAACATACCACTAACGCAATAAATGAAATCAGCAAGCAATAAACAGTGACCATGTATTCCCTCAGCTCCCTTTTATTTATTTCCTTAACACCTCACCACAAACAAAATCACCTGTAGACACTGTAGACAATGCTGTAGACACGCTGAATTTGAAAACTCCTCCAAAAAAGTAATTTATTATTAATTATTTAGTTTTAA
>CAIGQQ010039723.1:4408826-4419269 GCA_903798035.1 Danio albolineatus
TATATATATATATATATATATATCACCAAATTTTAAATAACACTGAATAGAATGAGTAAATAGAATTCTACAAATGTGCATAAAATGTTTGATAGAAACACAATTACAGTATAAAATATTGATTACAAAAAATGCATATCACTAACTAGTGGACTGATATCATTGCACATTGTGAACCGTAGGCACCCACCTCTAAATGCAAGAAAACAAACAGCTCATGATACTGTTCATCAGGCAAACAGAGTAAGATTAAAGAGAATATGAAGAATATTCCAATGCAATCAAATGTTTGTTATGTTAATAATTATGAAACTACTAATCAAATATCTGATCAAGCATGACTATGGTTTGAAGGAGTGTTCATTTTTCATTTTGGAGTGAACTATCACTTTAATGGTTACAGATGATGGTGTAACAGTAAAAACAATGTGGATATATCTGCAGCACACAGCTTATCCTGCATAGCTCCTTGAAGTGAAAAGAAATTACTGTGCAAATTCACATGGCTTATGGCAATTTTTTTTCATTTGTCAAACTCTTTCTCTGAATAAATCAATCATATTCATACATATAATCACATGCTATTATACTGCTCTGCAGTTCTCTTGCAAAGTTCCTAAATTACAAACTAGTAACATAATTTTCTTTCCAATTAAAGCAACTACAGCTTCTGTGTCTAAATGCCAACTATTTTCAGAGCAGAACTGGAGGAAACGCGGCAGACCTCTGTATTTTTCAGTAATGTGGTTTTCATAGATAGCCAGTGGTAGAATGAGGTTAGGGCAGCCCATGGTAAAATTAGGTGCATGGCAAGCATACTGATGACAAGGCTCTGTTGCAGCATAAACGTTAGGGATGCCACAGAATGAACATCCACACACACTTACTGAGAGGCTGAAGGCCATACTGACAATTATGTAGCAGTAATTTACATCAAGCAAATTGTCATTACACAGCAAAAAGTGTGTCCAAGCCTGTGCATAAAAAGGTTATTGTTGATTTATCATCTATGATGACTTTACTTTTAGCAGTTAAAAACACATGTAGACTCCAGAGATATGAGCGGACACAGAGGCACAGTTTACACTGCCAGTTTAATGTGACCCAATTCAGATTTTTTGCTCAAATGTGACACAGATTGGATCTGTTCTATGACCATGTAAACACAAAATAAACTCATGCATTCAGATATTCAGAAATCAGTTTCAGGCCTCCATATGTGGAAATACATCAGACATAAATCAGATATGTGACAATGTTACTATCATGTAAACAAGCAGATGGGATTTATTGAGGCATTCCGTTTTGTACATCATTAAACTTGCGACACTGTGGTACTTCTCTCCGGTTTAATGACGTAGAAGGAAGAGTGTGTGTGGAGACACCGATGCGGTAAACAACAACAACAGAGGAAACATGAAGGAGGAAAGTGGTCAGTGGTCGACTGCAGAAGTTACCTGCCTTCTTGCCCTGTGGGGAGATGAGTCAGTGGAGGACACCATATATAAACCATAGCTGCCAGCTGCGATGACGGCCCTGGCCTTTCCCTCCTCCTACTCCTCCTCCACTTCAAAATCATTTTAAAGTTGGGCGAACTTTGCATATTTCGCAGCGCTAAAAGCAAGACGATTTCTTCCATCGTGGCTAGTATGGCGCAGATGTTAGAACCTGCCTTTCCGCATGTGCGGCGTCGTAAATTGAATGGCAAGTGTAAACACATTAATCGGATCAGAGAGTGGCACTGAGCGTCAGCTGGGGTTGTTTTTCTCTCCAGTGTTATATGTACCAAAAGGTATGATCAGAGGTTTTTTTTTTTTTTTTTTTTTTTTTTGTGCATTATGAAACATCTTTGAAAGAATAAAGCAAATAATACGAGAAAAAAATACAAATTAATCTGAGAGTATTTATCTTCTAAATATTCACAGACTGTCCATATAGTACAAAGTTTCTCTTTAAAAATTCACTTGAAGTTTGATATTTAAAGGGACCACAAAAAAAGACATTTTGTCACTATTATTTCAGCTTCACGCTGTTCCAAACCTGCAAGACATTCATTGATGATCAAGGCTGTCAAAATATCAAAATGTATAAAGTCTTAATCTAAAAACTACAAAAAGTGCTATTATTTGCTATTAGTATGAATGCAATTTTACTCATTAATTACTAAAAATGTACTCTTGCAATACTCTTAAATCTCATTCACATTCACTTATATTCAAACAAGGCATGCTAAGACAAGTCAAGCTACCTGTGATGCAGAATTTTCTAACTGATTACTGTGATCATCTAGGACTTAAGGTATAACAGAACAGAAAAATTTAAAGTTCAATTTTTATTTTTATTTTTTAAAGATACATTGACTTTAAACTTGTCGTACAGAGTGATTTTAATTATCTTACGCATTATTTAAAGCTTTAAAATACTTGATCATCATTTCATACACAACATCATGAAAATGACCCTAGGTAACCCTAAGTAATATTTCCCCCCATTTATAAACAATATCTGGAATCTGATTAATATTGTCAGAAAATGTAAATAGCGAACAGGTTTTTGAGTGGTCTGAATTAGGAGGAACTTGCCATCACCAGAAATACTGCCATGGGTCAGTGATCTACTTTCACTTCTACACACACTCAGAGACAAGCGATGACAGAGATTTCACGCTGTGGTCTGCTTGGAACACATATCTAGTGCTCACAGTAAATTCTGGGTCACCCTAAGAAAAGAACTAATGCAGATCCCCATGTCATGAGAGAGAGGCTAGAAAGAACATTTGGTATGACAAGGAAACTAGAATGACTGAATTAGTTTGAAAAATTCTGAAAAAATCATTTGAAACTGAGATTGAATCAAACGTTGATCCTAAAATATACAATGTGTGCAAACACAGCAAAGGAAAATATATTAATAAGACAGACTGAGCCTAAAATTATAGGAATACAAAGATACAGGATGGTGAGAAAGCTCATATGTGTGAAAGCGCTTCTCTGTCCCTCATAATTCCTTCATGAATTATGAGCAAAAAAATCATTGTGGATGCAATAAAATGACATCAAGGCACAGCCCTCAATATATTGTATAGTATGAGGATAACAGGCAAAGACACATTCAGACACGCACAAACTAATCCTCCAGACCTCCTTGTCTGTTTTCATTTCATCCACATCTTCAAAGCCCATTGCCGACTCCTCTCTGTATTTCACTTATTGTGTGTTGCCACCTCTTCACCCGTCCACTAGTCTCTATGTCTATGTCAAGCTCAGGGCGCAGCAGAGCTCCACTGGGGCCAGATGAACATTAACCTACCTGAACCTTTTTCCACACACAGTCTTCCACACGCAGAGACACTTACACAAATTTATATTTTAGACTTTGCACATCGCATGCACATCGCATGAAAAGGGACACATTCAGATTGATTAAGTGAGTGTTGATAAATGAATGGACTGCTGGAAGGCATAACTGAGAAAAGGAAGAAAACTGAATAAATTGCATTTATACTAGAAAACAGTACTGAAAACATAAATATGTTGCTTTAAAAAAGCTTGTTAGCTCACAAAATGTGGAAAAAGAGAAAGGTCAATGGGAGAGATGCATCTGTGTCTACTTCTATAGACTTGTTAATAAAACAGTATAAAGAATTGGGTAAATATTCATGTACTTTCCTCTTGTTCAAAACTTACATCATAAGACCTAAATAAGCAAAGTTATAATAATAAAATTGATCAAATATGAGTGAATGTCTTTGGGTCTGAAAAATTTCAGAATTTTTCCAGAAAATGCCAGAATTTTTAGTTTACAATTATTAACAATAACAGTCACAATTATAATCAGTTAACATGTTACACATAGCCTTTCACTTTACTGAATTCATATTCTTTGGATATTGCTTAAATTATACCTTTATTTTAAATTCATTTTTTATTTTTCAGGGGTCACCACGATGTAATGAACCACCAACTAATCCAGCATATGTTTTAAGCAGCAAATGCTATTCCAGACACAATCCAGTACTGGCAAACACCCTAAACTCTCTCATTTACACACACACTCTTACACTATGGCCAATTTAGTTAATCCAGTTCACCTAGTGCATGTCTATGGATGGTGGGGAAAACCTGGAACACCCAGCTAGAACAGTAGTGACTGAACCCAGCAATCTTCTTGCTGTGAAGCAACAGTGCTAACCACTCAGGCTTATATAAAAAATGTCTATTTTATGGAATTCATTCATTTTCTTTTTGGCTTAGTCCCTTTATTAATCCGGGGTCACTTATCCAGCATTTGTTTTACACAGTGGATGCCCTTCCAGCCGCAACCCATCACTGGGAAACATCCGTACACACTCATTCACACTCATACACTACGGACAATTTAGCCTTACCCAATTCACCTATACCACATGTCTTTGGACTTGTGGGTGAAACCGGAGCACCCGGAGGAAACCCACGCAACCACGGGGAGAACATGCAAACTCCACACAGAAATGCCAACTGACCCAGCCGAGGCTTGAACCAGCGACCTTCTTGCTGTGAGGCGAACATGCTACTCACTGTGCCACCGTGGCTCTTACAGTGTACAATTTAATGTAATTGATAAGAATTAAATTGGCAGAAGAATAAAGTCATCATTTTGACAGGTGGTGGATCATATTTTCTCTCTATCCATGTGCTGAAATACGTTGTCTGACATGCTTAAATATCCAAGCATTCATAATCTAAAAGGTTACTGAGGGTCTAAAATCATTTTCACCATAAAGATTCTCTCACTCATTACAGTCTCCTGAAAGAGCTAAATAATGCCACAATCGCACAGAAAGTAAAATATCCTTAAGCGCACAAATATGTTAATTGATAGAAACAACTTACATTGTCTCATCATTCTGGAACTCCAGTTTTCCAGAAACTTCCTCATAGTCCTCTCCTCCACAAGCTGTCCCATCCACTGTATGATACGGTACCGCCACCAGACCACGAGCTCCAGATGTTCTCTGGACCTTGACCTGCATGATGCCAATACTTTCACTAACTCGCATTGATTCGCTCTCAAATGTGAAAATTCCGGCGTGATCATCATCGTAGATTGTCACTGTTGCTGTGTGAGCCTCACCAAGGGCAGCACTAGGGGCAGGAGCTCCAGTCTCCAAAGCAATAGGATGTCCGTCAGCCCACCCAACTATACGGGGATTGCTCAGACGGACATAAAAATATTCATCTTCCTCAAAGATATCATCATCAATAATGCCGACAGCGAAGTCTTTAACATTCTCGCCTGGTTTGAAGACAAGTGTACCCTCTGCAAACTCATAGTCAGAACCAGCATTGGCTGTGCCATCTTCAGTGCGGTAGTCCACCTGGAATTGTACGAAAATAAACATTTTAAAAGATCAAAGATCTCTTATGTTCTCATTAAACAAACAGAACAAAATGTGCTCCATAATTACCATAATTTAATAGTCAAGATCAGATTAGAAGATATAGAAGTATCCTATTCCCTGATGGAATGAATATAGAGTGTTTTACTATTAACTCACTTTAACAGTACACCCGGCATCTCCTCCGTGCCTTTGTACAGTAAGTTTTAGGGATCCACAGTTCTCAAAGCACTGGTAAAGGGCAGGTTCAAAGTCTATTCTTGTAACATGAGGATCATCTTCCTGCTCTCTGGGTTCCCCACTGCTGACCACTTTACGAGCCTGATCCGCTGCATGTTTCTTCAAGATGTTCCCAGCACCAATCATCATCCTCGTTGCCTGAATGCGGTAGAAAGCCCTGCTCTTCTGCTGCTGCATAAGAACCTGAAATGACAAGATCGAAAAAAGTGATTTTTTTTTTAAATAATTATTTTGAATTTGCAGCATGCTAAGTGTTGCATTACAATCAGAAACCAACCAAATTTTCAAACAGGTTTCTCAAACAAATTCCCTGCCTACTGTTTTCTGGTGGCTGTGCCTTCAAATCAAAAAGTGCTGATTAACTTATAAATTTGAAATGTCTAAACACTAAACAGAACAAAGTCTAAATTTGAAGAATTAGATTTTATTAGTAGTAATCTTGAGGAACAAGTGTGTCTCTTTATAAATTGAGTGGAAGAGTAACATATTGTACTGTAAAATGAGAATGGTTTCTTTTAGACTGCAAAACATAAACAATATCCAGTTAGATCTACTAAAACTGAATGGTCACACTTTATTTTGATGGTCCGTTAGTTGAGTTAAGTTACATTGCATCTACATGCCAACTAATTCTCATTAGATTATGAGTAGACTGTTAGGTTGGGGTTAGGGCTAGGGTTAGTGTAAGTTGACATGTACTTGCAAAGTTTCTTATAATCAGTTAAATATCTGAAGGAGCAGTATCAACAGATATTAAGCAGACACTCTACTGATACTCAAATGGACCATCAAAATAAAGTGTTACCAGCTGAATGATGCTTTTATATAACATTTGTTGTGATGCACAGTGTGGCACAGAAAACCATTTTAAACCATTGCTTTTCAAATTGCAGGTTGAGAAAAATATGCAACAGTTTTGACACTTTTACTATGAAATTGTAAAAAAAAAAATGTAATTATTGATTCAAAAATTAATTATTAAATGATTCAAACAGCAGCCAACCCGCTAAATGCGGGTAGATTTTAGCTGTGGCTGGTTAGACAGACACAACCACTAGTCACTTTGGCTGGTTAAAATTTTAAATATTAGTTTTCTTAAAAGCAGGGTTCGACAATCAGGATGGCCCAATATTTGTGCAAACATGATCTTAGAATCAAGAAGCAGCATGACTGAAAAAACTGTGCTCGTGCAAGCATAAGAAAGCAGATAAATAACGAATGAGAATGTTAACTCGCGCAACTGTTAAAAGTGTGCACGCTCCCGTTTACTTACGTGAAGCAACCATGCCTAGAGGAAACGCAACTGGTGCGATCAGTTCTCTTTGAAATAGACTGGATAAAAAGCAATGATTGTGCACTCACAGTCCTGCTGCTTTCAAGAGCTCCAGATTTGAATTTCCTTTTGTATGCAGCAGCAGTCGCTGCTTTCGCAATAATTATTCTTTGAACAAAATATTGAACGGACCTAACATTAATCGTGTGCGCGTGATCATCCTTTCGTTATCACACACAGTATGATTTTTATGTGCTTTCTTTTGCTTACAGTTATTTTTGTTAATATCATTTTATTTTTATTATGATTATTTTTTACAATAACATAAACTGGTGATCTGGGACCTTTAGCCAGGACAGATTACTCTGCATCTTTAAGATACATGACAATAGTTATTTTTTAAATGTCAATTTTTTTAAAGAAATATTTTGTTGAATTAAAAAAGTATATGTATACAGCTATATTTTGCTTGTTTCGACACATTATTTTAATTTTGTGCCTAAGAAATAATAATTATCAAATTAAATAATTTATTTTTTGGTGTGGTCAGAGATAAATTATGTAAATCCTTAATTCTGAGCCCTGAAATGTCAAATGAAATAAAAACCAATTGCAATGTGACACAGCCCATTTGATCATCTTCATTGAGCAAGCTCATACACAACACAAAAAGTGAAAAAAAGTCATACACAACACACAAAAAGTGAAATGAATGAGGCATGTGGACATAACACAAAATCTAAATCAAGTTATATGAGTCAAAGTTATGCATATGAAATATATTTTCTCAACAACAAAATTGTGGCTAGTGAAAATGGCGAGTGGCTAGTAATGTTGGAAATCTATAGCCACAGTGCATAGCTGGTGATCAAAAAAGTTAATGTCATGCCCTGAATTCAAATGTTATGAATATTTTTAATTAGTTTTAATCTATTTTTATACCTGATAGTTGGCCATCTCTATGAGCTGTTCCATGTCCTTCTCAGGATGTCTCTGCTTCAGTTCCTTTAGAGTTCTGGCCATATCTCTCCTGGCTTCCTCTTCTTGATCACGTCCACCAAGCCCACTTTCCCCTCCCAAGACCCCATCCAAATGAGTTGTGATTCCATCAATTTCCAACATGTCCATCTTTGTGAATCCCGCCTCTTTCCCTAATTCCTCCCCACCCTCAGACACTATAATTCCACGACTCTTATCGGTTCGGTAGCGTTTGCGTGCATACTTGTAAAAAAGCAATCGGCGATCAGCGATCCAGGCCTGGACCACGCAGAGAGGGAAAAAGAGGAAAGTCAATACAGCTTCCCACACTTCCACCTCACCTGGAGAGAATACAGCAAGGATAAGATAGAGCCAAATGTAGGCAAACATGCTCCACGCTGCAGTCACAAAAAACACTCGAAGATGCTTGACCTTGCGTCTTTCACCTTCAGGTACCACATAGACACAGAGGCCAATGATTACAAACATGTTGAAGGCAGCACTGCCCACGATGGTGCTGGGACCTAGAGAACCAGCCTCAAAATTATGCCCGCAGACCTCAATGACTGAAAGCAGTATTTCAGGGGCTGAAGACCCCAGAGCCATTAGGGTTAGATTGGAGACAGTCTCATTCCATATGCGGACTGTTGTGGTGACTGTTTCACCATTGGGTCTTTTTGTAGTGATCTCCTTCTCTTGAGAAGTTATAACTTCAATGGCAGTCATGAAACGGTCAGCTATGATTGACATACCTAAGAACATGTAAACTAGTGCCACCAGATACACAATGGCACGGGCCACTTTGTCACCAACTGAAGGGTTCTGGGGATTCCACACTGGTAACAGGACCCCGTCTGCACACACATCGTTCTGGGAACAGTTGGAGGTAGATTGGTCTAAATCTTGGGCATCAGCTTGAGAAGGGAAAGAGACAAAAAGTAATAGGATGGGGAAAAATAAAGAACTAAAGAAGAAGGGGAAAAGGCGAGATGAATTGATAGAAAAATGCATGGTGAGGTGAGGCCGGTCTGTTTCCGCTACAACTCTTCACACCACCTGAGGAAAAAATAGAAAGACATTGGGTCAGTGAGTCCACTGGTTTTAAACTCTGACCTTAATTTTTATTAATTTAAAGTAATGTAAAAGCATACATACAAACACAACCCCGAATCAGAAAGTTGGGACAGTATGAAAAAAAGTAGTGTAAATAAAAACAGAAAGTAGTAATTTTCAAATTTACTTTGACTTGTATTTCATTTTAGACAACACAAAAATATGTAATGTTTTGTCTGGTCAACTTCGTTCCCTTTGTAAATATACATCATTTCCTGTGACTTACATCACATTCCAAAAAATGTTGAGAAAGGAGCTGTTTAGGGCTAGTGGTTACATGATGCAATTTGAAACAGGTGATGTCAACAGGTGATTGCAAATGTGATTTGGTATAAAAGTAGTCTCCATATAAGGACTAGTTCTTTAGGAGCAGAGATGGGCTGAGGGTTGCCAGTTTGCCAACAAATACGTGAGAAAATTATTGAAATGTTTAAAAATAATGTTCCTCGAAGAAAGACAGGAAGACATTTGGATATTTCACCTTCAACTGTGCATAACATAATTAATAGAGTCAAGGAATCTGGAGGAATTTCAGTGCATAAAGGAGAATGGCACAAATCTAAGCTGAACAACTGTGATCTCCGATCACTCAGATGGCACCGCAGCAAGAATCAGCATTCATCAATAAACAAATTGATACAAATGATTTTGAACAAATAACACTTCAAAAAGCTCCTTACCACAGATATACAGTAACTGAAAAATATATACAGTATGATGGCTGGATTGTAGCCACAAGGAACATCCTCTTACACATTGGAACTCACATGTCTGAAATCATCTAAACATATTTTCAAATTAGTACTAATCTTTTTTGCAGTTTTTTTTTAATAAACTGCATATTGGGCGCCACGGTGGCGCGTGAGTAGCACGTTCGCCTCACAGCAAGAAGGTCGCTGGTTCGATCCCCGGTTGGGGCAGGTCCCGGTTGGGCCAGTTGGCATTTCTGTGTGGAGTTTGCATGTTCTCCCCGTGGTTGCGTGGGTTTCCTCCAGGTGCTCTGGTTTCCCCCACAGTCCAAAGACATGCGGTACAGGTGAATTGGGTAAGCTAAATTGTCCATAGTGTATGTGTGTGAATGAGAATGTATGAATGTGTTTCCCAGAGATGGGTTGTGGCTGGAAGGGCATCCGCTGCGTAAAACAAATGCCGGATAAGTTGGCGGTTGATTCCGCTGTGGCGACCCCGGATTAATAAAGGGACTAAGCCGAAAAGAAAATGAATGAATGAATGAATAAACTGCATATTAGAGCTCAAAACAAACAATTACATTCTCACCTCAAAACTGTTATGCAACAACAGCAGTCCAGTGGCTACACTGGCAACAATCCAGCCATCACAATACTAAAAGTGTGCTCATCCAGTAAATGACTTCAATATTGAAAAATTGTAAAAGTTTTCTGATCTATTATTATTATATATATATATATATATATATATATATATATATATATATATATAT
>CAIGQQ010039723.1:4431192-4454245 GCA_903798035.1 Danio albolineatus
TGTGTGTGTGTGTGTGTGTGTGTGTGTGTGTGTGTGTGTGTGTGTGTTTGTGTGTGTGCCATGGTCATGCATGCTAAATAGATGTAAATGCTTGCTGGTAATTGTTGTGGAAAATGCTATAACATAAGATTGGAACAGAGATAAATGTCTTCATGGCCATGACTTTCATTCTCAGTGTAAATAAGCACTCAGAATAGCAATCTAAACTGTGCATGGATAAGCTTGTGTGTGTTCTTGTTTAACTTACATTCTAATTTAAGTGATAGTAAAACCATACATCTTTGACAATAATTATAATAATAACATGATTATTATAAGAGGGGCAGCACAGTGGCGCAGTGAGTAGCAAAATCGCCTCACAGCAAGAAGGTTGCTGGTTCAAGCCTCAGCTGAGACAGTAGGCAATTTTGTGTGTTTGCATATCCTCCCCATGTTGGCGTGGGTTTCCTACGAGTGCTCCAGTTTACCCCACAAGTCCAAAGACATGCGGTACAGATGAATTGGGTAGGTAAAATTATTCATAGTGTATGTGTGTGAGTGAATGTGTATGGATACCCAGTGATAGGTTGCAGCTGGAAGGGCATCGGCTGTGTAAAACATATGCTGGATAAGTTGGCTGTTCATTCTGCTGTGCCGACCCTAGATTAATAAAGGGACTAAACCGATAAGAAGAAATTATTATTAAAAGCTAATGAGATACACACGTTAAAAAAAACACATATTAGCTAAAAATCTGAGCTAAAAAGCTCAGAAAACATATTATGTTATGTACTTTTCAATGATACATGTGATTGACAAAAGTGTCAATTTTTTGGCCCCTTCCATAAAGCTGAGAACCTGCTGCAGCACTGGCACCCTCTCAGAGGAACAGGTAGTTGTAATTGCTAAGGCTCTTGGTATTTTGGTAAACTAGTAATTTATAGAACGGATAGGGTCAAACTAGACAAGCATATGTGGACCTGTTTACCTGTTTGTTTTCCCTTTATTGTTACATATTACATAACTACATACATTAGCCTCAGAGTCTCCCAATTGTGGATCATCATGGCTAAGTCTGCAGAGGGTAAATACGATGTTCACATTCATCTGGTTCCCAGCAGGAAATATATCAGCAGTCCGAGCAACTCAAGGTCTCCGACCTCTGCAAAGAGCGATTTTAATAAATACAGTCAGTTTTTGCATGGTGACCTTCAGCAGCAGCTGAATCCAGAGCCTGTTGGACAGGAACAGCAAGCTCAGAACCAGACAGCCCATTACTAAAAAAACAAGCAGCTGGCCGCTCAGCGGGACAAATGTGTTGGTGTGTGGGTGTATGTGTGTGCGTGCGTGTGTGTGTGTGTGTGTGTGTGTGTGTGTCTCACAAGAGAGAGAGAAAGACAGAGACAGAGTGCATTGTTTAGTTTAAACAACACAGTCTCTTTAAATTAAAATATTACTATATTCTATAGGAGTAAGCCTATGTGGAGGAGTTCTTGCGGTTTTATTCACAGATGAGGGAAGGATAAAACGTGAGATTGACAGGCGGATTGGTGCAGCAGTAGCAGTAATGTGGTTGATGTACAGCTCCATAAAGGTAAAGAAGAAGCTGAGCTGAAAGGCAAAGCTCTTGATTTACTGGTCAATCTACGTTCCTACTCTCACCCATGGCCATTAGCTTTGGATCATGAACGAAAGGACAACGTCTTGGATATAAGTGGCTGAAATTAGCTTCCTTAAAGGGTGGCATTACACACCCTTATAGATAGGGTGAGGAGCTCTGTCACTCGGGGAGGAACACAGAGTAAAGTCACTGCTCCAATTGAGGTGGCTCAGCCATCTGATTTGGATGCCTCCTGGATGCCTACCGAGGGAGGTGTTCCAGGCTTATACCACCAGAAGGAGGCCCCTGGGAAAGACCCAGGACATTGGAGAGACTATGTCTCTTGGCTTTGCCTGGGAACGCCTCGAGATCCCCCTGGAGAAGCTTAAGTAAGTGTATGGGGAGAAGGAAGTCTGGAGTTCTGCAAATTCTCTAGATAAGCAGAAAAAGTTGAGTGAATGAATGAAAGTTCAATGAAATTAAACACATTGTGGCTGTCTACACTGTTCATGGCTAAAATGACAATTGATCTGTCCCAATCTTGATGTTCCAGGTGTGAGTGCTGTCCTGAAGGCATATTACAATACTGACAAACAATAATCTTTGCAAATGTCGATACACAAAGTCACTGAGGGAGATGTGAAGAATATTTGAGTGATGAAAATAACATTATAATGATATTGTGAGGAAAGCTGGCCTGAAATTCACAAGAAGAGATGTCAGGTTGGGAGTCAGGATTGAATAGTGGAGAGATGGCACAAATAGTAGAGGAAATGTAATAGAGAACACTACAAAAAGGAGATATAGGGTGTTAAATATTAAAGTAAGAGAGAAAATACCATAGAATGAGAGTGACAGTGAAAGTGCTAAATTTAGAGGGGATAAAGCAGCCTTATCTCATTTTAATTTAGTTCTACTCAAAGAGCTCCAAACCTGATTTCTTCAGCAATCAGCAATCTTTCTTGACATTTAATATACCACTTATTTCAGAACTTAACAAATAAATAAATCAGAATTGCAAATTCAATTGTTTTTAAATTATATTAGGATGTTAAAAGAGAAAGCACAGTGATATGAGACATCAAACTAACATGAGTCATTTATAGATACATTGAGACCAAAATTAGCTGATTGCCTTTTTTCTTGTCATTGCTGATAACCAATAAAAAGCCAGTACTGAAATTTTGCATTCTGTAAAATATTATTTTGTATTAATCATTTGTTTAAAGCGGGTGTTCCACTACGACATCATATTTTAAACTTTAGTTGATGTGTAATGTAGCTATGTGAACATAAACAGCATCTCTGAATGTAAGAGGCTCAAAGTTCAATGCAAAGGAAGACATTGGCTTTTACAGAGTTAGCTTACTGTAGCAAAGCTTACAGCAAACAAAGTTTTGGGACACCTCATTGCGTGATGCTGTATGTAGAGAATGTGAATTATTGTGTTGGTCTCATGTTTAAAATATTTTTCAAAAGTAGCCATACTTCTCCAAAAAAGGAGAAATAAGGCTGACAGTGAAATACATAATTCTTACTGCTAAAATTCCAAAATTAACTAACTAGTTCGGTTGATGTTTGAACAAAGCATCTGTGAGGAAAATTCCAGGTGCTGTACTTTGGCAGTAGGCCTTTAGCATCACCCACTGTTGCAGATCCATCCAAATTAGATATGTGTGCTTTAGACATTTTAGCTGAGTTTGCAGCAACAGTATGACATTGATCTTATAACCAGTAAAACAAAGGTATAAATGAATGTTTACTTTGCCTCTTTAGATAAAAACAACAGTCACAATCTCAACATATCTCACAATGTCATTCACAACAGTTGGGGCTTTCCAGTGCCCTTCAAATAAGTGTACACAATTTCACTCTCTCTCTCTCTCTCTCTCTCTCTCTCTCTCTCTGTCTGTCTCTCTCAATGAAATGCCGGTGTCAGTGGCATCTCTTTTTTTAGAGACAAATATTTGATCAGACATTTATAGTACTGACCTATAATACTGGCCTGTTGTAATTTATTCACTGTCAAGGTCAAAAGTACTGAACAGAAAGATTACATATGTCATATCAGAATCGCAGCCGTGATTTTTTACTTCTGAAAAATAACATAAACCTCAAAAGTGGGCATTTTCAGACTAAATGAATGGTGAGTCTGTTCCACGTTATTGGCATCAGTATTTTTTGTTGCATTTACAAACTGTTGAGAAACTTTCAGGTATTTCTGAACTGTCTGGATACAGTGACTGAAAACAGGGCCACAGAATCATTCCAGATCATGAGAGCTACAAACAACACAGAGAGTGTATCACAGCATTTCCCCTGAACAGCAGTAATTCAGAAGTTCTCAGCCTGATGAAGTGTATGGGCACATTCTCCGCGTCTTGGCTCACAGGAGATCACTGATGGCCAAAGTTCCGCACGGATATGAGCTCATCAATTAGCAGCTAGAGGGGAACTGACAGCGCAGAGATGTCAGAAGTTTATAGCCTTTGCTGTTTTCCTTGATTAATCTGCTATGAGAAGGTAAAGCTTTTGGCTTTCCAGTGCCCTTCAAATAAGTGTACACAATTTTACTCTCTCTCTCTCTCTCTCTCTCTCTCTCTCTCTCTCTCTGTCTCTCTCTCTCTCTCTCTCTCTCTCTCTCTCTCTCTCTCTCTCAATTCAATTCAATTCAATTCGACAGTTGCTTTATTGGCATGACAAATTTTACAAATGTATTGCCAAAGCAGTTATAAAGTTTACATCAAAAATAAAATAAAAGAACATATATATGTAATAAAAAAACACAGTAAACACAGTAAATAGTAGAAGCGCGTCACTGATGTTTTTATTGGTCTCCTCTCTCTTTTTGTGACAGGCATTAATGTATTGTGCCGCTAGAAGAATACAGTCAGTTTTTTCCCCCAGTAAATACTGAAGCTGCGTTTTATTGTCTAACTCCGTGAATTGTGGGTAAATGCTCAGTAGTTTGGGGTAGAATGATTCTCGGATGTGCTCATAGTTTGTGCAGCGGGTGAGGAAATGTTCCTCTGTCTCCACCTCTGCCAGGACACAGTGTGGGCAGATTCGGCTCTCTCTGGGTTGCCAGTTCTGTCTGTATCGGCCCGTCTCTACAGTCAGACTGTGAGCACTCAGTCTGTATTTGGTCATTGTTGTTCTTAATTTACTGTCCTTTACTGCACTCAGATATGCTGCTGTGGTATAATCTCTGTTTAGGTCTAAATAACACTGAAGTTTACTTTGTTTTCCTGCTGCTTCACTCCAGTAAATCAGATACTCTTCTTTGCATGCGTTTATCATTTGATTGGGCTTTATTCTGTGGATGAGCATGTCTGTGTCCTGATGCTGCCTGCTGTTAGTAACATTTGTTGTGTTGGGTTGTGTTTGGAGCTTCAGAACCATCTGAATCAGGGGGCTTTTTTCAATGTCCATTTCTTGGTTTTTGAGGGCTTTAAAATGATAAGAGTTGGGGTCACTCATTTTAATGTGTTTCCAAAATTTGACGGCTCGTTTCTCAATGCGCATGAGTAGAGGGTACTGTCCTAATTCTGCCCTGCATGCATTGTTGGGTGTGTTCCTCTGTACCCTGAGGATGCTCCTACAGAACTCTGCATGTAGGCTTTCAACTGGATTCTTATCCCACTTCTCAAACTCGTGACTGAGGAGAGGACCCCACACTTCACTCCCATATAGCACTATTGGTTCAATCACTGACTAGAAAATTTTGAGCCAGATTCGAACTGGAATTTCTATTTGTGTTGATTTTTTTAATGGCGTAAAAGCCCCTTCTCGCTTTCTCTTTCTGTTCATTCACAGCCAGATTTAGTTTTCCATTAGCACTTATTTTTAACCCAAGGTATGTCTAGCTTGTGGCAGGTTAAACTTTTGTCATACCAAGGGTGAAACTATGTTTCTTTCCCTGACATCTGGGTTTTTTCTGGAATATTAGGGTTTTGGTTTTCTTTGGGTTAATGGTCAGGGCCCAGGTCTGACAGAAGCTGTGCAGGATATCCAGCTGCTGCTGTAGACCCTCCTGTGTTGGCGACAACAGCACCAGATCATCCGCAAACAGCAGGAACTTTACACTGGAGTCGTATAGTGTGAGACCCGGCGTATCTGCTTGCTCTAGGAGCATTGCCAATTGATTGATGTAAATATTAAAGAGGGTCGGTGACAGTGGACAGCCCTGTCTCACACCCCGTCCACTCTCTCTCTCTCTCTCTCTCTCTCTCTGTCTCTCTCGTTCAATCCCCAAGCACTACCCCATCCACATTGTATTTTTCTGCGCATGAACATAAATGGTAGTGTATTGAAAATGAAATGACTGCCTCAGTGACCTAACTCAGTAAATCAATCTCACCACAGCAATCACAAAACAAGGCTTAACGTTGTCCTACCTTTTAGTCATTAGATTTATAATCTCACTGACATTTTGAGTAGCTTCAGGGAGAGCCAAAAGAGACACTGTTTCCACATGAGTATTCAATTCCATAATAATGTCATCTTCTCAATAGACACTCAAGGTTTGATTGACAAGCTTTATTTGACAAGATTCATGTTTGATTCACCAAGCATACCATAACATGCTCTTGCTAATCTGATGTCAATATTGTCAAGTGCATGCTACTATGTATGCTCAATGTCACCACATTGTTTTATTAGATCTTTGTTATTTTGCTGGTTCGCATTTTAGCGCATTAGGGAAAACTCAAATCAAAAGAGTTAAGTGAAAATCTACGGCCTGATCTCATGTGGAAACGTAACGTCAGTTTAGTGGCTTATTCATATGAGATCAGTCATATGAAAATGTACAATTTTGGGGCAATGAGCAAATCATATTAAATTGTATGTATGAGATTGTACAAATTCATACGAATTAGCCACTACCTCAAAAAGTAAAAAATTGCAGTGAGATAATGCTGAAATGATGTACTCTTCAGGTGTTAAGTGACCAGACTTTCTGCCTAGATGAAAATTATTTTTGCTATAGTCTTAACCTGAACTGTTTATTTGACTATTTTCTGATTTTATATTTTTCTTGACAATTACGCTGGCATAATTTTTATCACTTGTCTCTTTCATCCCTCATTATTAACATAGACTATAGAATACACAAGACATATAGTTTGAATGGGGAAAAGTGTAATGGTCAATCTGGCAAATGAAGCCCTGCCTACTGGTACAGGAGTCAATCAGCAATCGCTATAGACTGACGTTTCTCCAGGGAGAGGCTTAGGCCCCGTTTACACTAGTGCGTTTTAGTTTTAAAACGGCGTTTTAGCATGAAAACGATCCGCGTCCACACTAACGTTTCACCCAGCGTCTTAACAGATCTCTGTCTTCACTACGCCACCAGAAACGTATATCACGTGACCATTCTCGCACCATTCGCGCACTCTTAAGCATGCGCGGTAAAGTATAAACAAGAAGCACGTGTCTTGCTCGGCGTTTGGTTATTGTTAGTCAACAAACACTGGTTGAACGATGAACGCGATGGTAAAGAAAGCAAGAGAGGTCTTTTTGAGGACAGACGACGAGGTTGAGTTGTTACCTAAAGTAACAAATGAATATAAAACATCCATGGCTATCAAAAATACAGTGTTTACAGTGAAGACTGGTCTGCCGTCTGCCGGTGGCGTTATAGCCACGTGCGCTTGACGAATAAGGGAAGGATACACAATGACCCAAAGCCCCAATCACATAGCGGATCTCAGCAGCCACGCCTCTGTTTTCAAAGATATCCGTCCACACTGAGACGCTGCGGCGGCGTTTTAGAATGGAAACGGCCTCTCCAGCGTTTCTAAAACGCTCCGTTTTCGCACCTCGAAAACTCCGGCGTAGTGTGGACGGATGGGGTAACCGTAGCAAAACTTATGCGTTTTAAAACGAAAACGTACTAGTGTAAACGGGGCCTTAGACTAGACGTATGCTTTTTTTGTGTGTGTGTGGTCAACAAACCCACTAGAATCTCAGCGAATACTTCTTTCACAGACATAATAAATTCATCCACATAAAGCTTGAAATCTGTACTTTTAAATAAACCAAGTGCACTTGAAAACAAAGTTTTTTTGGTTTTGTAATCTGTCTGAAACTAATGCAAGGTACAGTCCATCCTGTCAATCGCACATCATATAACTGCAGCAACTACTCAAAGGCCCACAGACTTGTAAACAAAGAGTCGCTGTCATTTCTGAAGGAGATTCACCATCAAGACCGAATTGTGGATTACTTTAGAAGAGCAGCGTGATCTGATGATCATTATCCAGAGGATGATAATATGTAACACGGCCGTAAATGAGGTTGGTTTCGTAATTTTGTTTCTTTTTTGTGCACATGCGCATTAGCTTGGGCAATCTGAAAATATGCAGATTTTGTTTGAGTTGGATGTTTAAAAACGAAAGTTTATTAGTGATTGCAAACATGTAATGTAATCGCAATCTTTGCAAACAGTTTTGAAGAATTTTATGTTTCCCCATTCAGACAGAATTCCCGAGCATACTGCCAGAGAGGTGTTTCAAAGATGGCCGCCGAGTGAAATCACTTGCCTTAAAGGGGCTTTGTTATTAATCAATTCAACATAAATCAATATCTAATGTTATTGTTCACAATAATATTATTACATGTAATATTTAAAAGTATTAAAGTATTATTTAATGTTTAAGATCACTTACATTTTTATAATGATGTCAATTCTTTAGTCACATATCATTCTGCATTTCAATGCTTGCTTGCTGAACTATTAATTTCTCACTCACTCACTTACTCAAAAATTTCTTACTCCAATCTAGTGTATATTTTGTGCTTTGATTAAACGTATGTTTTTGCATATGCCCAAATTACTGAACTTATTATATACATATCTGAACAGACGGTATATAGGCTGATAGCCAAAACAAAACATCAGTGAACAGTGGTGTATGGCTGATGACACTGAAACCTGGTAGTTTGTCTCAGAACTTTTATTTCAATTCCTATAGAATTCCAATATAAATTATCAATATAAATGACCTTGGCTGGGGGCAGCATAGTGGCGCAGTGGGTAGCGCTATCACCTCACAGCAAGAAGGTCGCTGGTTCGAGCCTTGGCTGGGTCAGTTGGAATTTCTGTGTAAAGTTTGCATGTTCTCCTCGTGGCCGCGTGGGTTTCCTCCATGTGCTCCGTTTCCCCCACAAGTCCAAAGACATGTGCTATAGTTGAATTGGGTAAGCTAAATTGCCTGTAGTGTATTTATGTGAATGAGTGTGTATGGATGTTTCCCAGTGATGGGTTGCAGCTGGAAAGGCTTCAGCTGCATAAAATATGTGCTGGATAAGTTGGCGGTTCATTCCGCTGTGGCGACCCCAGATTAATAAAGGGACTAAGCTGACAAGAAAATTAATGAATGAATAACTGAATGAATGACCTTGGCTGGCTAGCTCATAATGTGTGCAATGTTTTAATTGTTCTCTCTTCAATGCCAGCTTAATATGCAGATTAAATTGACACACAAAAAATATGAAAATAAAAATCTTTCAAATCACAGCAATGAAATGCATTTGGTGGATGACAACTTGTCAAATCAATATCAAAACCTGAAACAAACTAATTAAAATGAGTGAGCAATCAATATTCTAATCAGTTCTTAAGTTTTTTCAGTTGCAATTAACATGAGATGATGTCACAAACTGAAAAACATGGTTTTCCTATCCATGCTAATTTTTGCAAAGACATACAGTTTATAATATGTTAAAGAAAGTAAAATGAAAAATGTTTAAAGGAAATCTAAAAATACTTAAGAACTCATTCAGAATCCAGCAGGGAGAGAGATGTCAGACTCAGCTTCAAACTCTGTCACTTCGGATCAACTTTCAGAACTTTTCCATGCAAGTCATCTCTGATTCTAAAAAGACCCTCAGAGCTCTCAGAGGCTTTTGAGTTGTGTGAGTAAAAGTACTGGAGCTGGCGTCACTGTTAGAGGCTCCCACGGCACAGAGAGAGCAGCCCTGTGTCATGCTGAGTGTCGTCAGCCAAACAGCCAGCGTGACATTAGCAGACAGCAGGACACTATACTTCATTCACACATGTGCACACGGATTGAAAAGTGGCATTTAACCATGAGCAATTTACATCCCTGAAGCCCAAAGGTTTTCTGAATGTTGAGTTAGACTCTTAGGGTCTCAGCTTGGGTGTCAAACAAAAATGTCCTCAAGGGGACAGTGGGTACAAATTTTGAAACTTTACAACACCTTAAATAACTTCACATTGTCATCTCCTCCCCATCTCTGTGATATAAGCAGATCTGCATCCTCTTGTTGGATATTTCTTAAATTTATTGCTACGTCATAGATTCAGAAACCATTTATTTATGTCATTTAGATTAGAGTAGGTTCAACTTTATTGTCATTACACATGAACAGGTACAACGCAACGAAATGCAGTTTAGGTCAAACCAGGAATGCAATAGCAGCAAGTGAAGGATCTAGGTATAAGTTATATATATTATGTACAGTGGGTATGTACAATTCAAGATGAATTAATGCAACGCAGTGCAATGACTATGTGCAATTTTAATTGTGAAAATAATAAATAATAAATAATGCAGTGTTTATGGGTAGTATACGTTATGAAGAGATTGTGGGAGTGTATGAGGGGAGCAAAAGTATCAGTGGGGGCAGAGTTCAAAAGGGAGATTTAACATCTAGGTTTGCCGTTTGAGGTCTGTAAACATATTTCATTAATATATATGAAAAGGAAATGTGGAAATTCTGCAAGATATGCACAGGCACAGGAAACACAAGTATCTGAAATGCTCAATGAAAAGAGGTGCCTCAAAAAACAATCAAACCCAAAATAACATTATAGCTGAATTCTAACAAAAACGTGCCATTTATATTAAATAAATCTGATCTGATCAAGAATTTGACTGTTTTCAAGGGAATCAAATCAGAGAAATTATCATTATGAAATTAATAAATCAGAGAAATTAGAGATAATATAATTTATAATGTTACCACACCTTTGTAATTAAATTGCTTTAATTTAAAGGTTTCAAACCATTTTCTAGCACAAAAAGAACCACAATGCCAGATATGAAACAGACAGATCTTTAGCAAATGCTGTTTTTAATCTTTCGATTTCTGTGATTGACTAGAAAAACAAAACTGGAAAGAGGAGAAATGGTCGTGCCCAACTGAGCCTGGATTCTCTCAAGGTTTTTTTTCTTTACTTTTGTCAATTGGTGAAGTTTGTTCTTCACCACTGGCTTACATGGTTCGGGACTTGTAGGGCTGCGCATCGATTGATTTGCCCTTCAGTGTTTTCAGCAGTGAAAATTAAATCACACTGAACTAAACTAAACTGAACTTCAACTCTGAAAACTAGACTGACATAGTTTCAATTTACTATTATCTTCTATGTGAAGCTGCTTTGACACAATCTACACTGTAATAGTGTTATAAAAATAAAGATGAATTGCATTGAACTATCAACAGTTATAAAATGATTTGTGGAAAAACAGCATAATGCAGATAAAATCTGGTGTAGAATTAAGTTTAATGTATACCATAAAACAACAAATATGTCTGGTAAATTATATGCTAGTGCTTCATCAAAGAGGATACCTGGTGGAGGAAAGCTTTATATTACAAGAAATGCTCTAGGTCTAGATGCCACCGCTTGATTTATTTTAAGTTTGTTTAATTATAACTATCCAAATGCATTGGGAAGTTGTATGGACCTCTTTGGTCTCAGCAGTCTGAATGTTGCTGTTTGAGAGTTGTCAGAGAGATGTAGGTCTCCAATTCAAAAGATTTTCCTATCCACAGTGTCTGAAAGTGGTACCTAACATCAAGAGCCTGTGGGATAAATCTGACCTAAAAAAAGCTTCCCAGCCATGTTTTCTCCCTCATCCCCTTCTTTCTATGTCTTCTCACATCCTTACATCATTTTCTTTCTCACACCTTTCATTCTCATTCTGACATGTTCTCTCCATCTTCATGCAAATGCTTCTTATCACTTTTTAACAGATGAAATGTGAGAGACTCTCTCCCCCCTTCCCTCATCACCTCATCCTTTTATATTTGCCCTACTTCATCCATCACTTCCTCTCCCTTAGCCTTCCACATGTTGAAGATATCAAGGATCTAAAGAAATAATCCATCAATTGCATCCACAAAAATTTGGCTTATTTGAAAACACTGAGGGGCATTATGGTGTCGCCTAACAGCAAGAAGGTCGCTGGTTCGAGCCCCGGCTGTGTCAGTTGGCGTTTCTGTGTGGAGTTTGCATGTTCTTCCTGTTCACATGACTTTCCTCTGTGTGCTCCAGTTTAACCCAAAGTCCAAAGACATGCGCTATAGGTGAATAGAATAAGCTAAATTGGCTCTATGTGTGTGAAGGAGTGTGTATGGGTGTTTCCCAGTGTTGGGTTGTGGCTGGAAGGGCAAAACATATGCTGGATACATTAGCTGTTCATTCCGCTGTGGTGACCACTGATTAATAAAAGGACTAAGCTGAAAAGAAAATGAATAAATGAATGAAAACACTAAACTGAAGAAATTAAATGAAGTGTAAATAAACTTTAAAAAGAGTAAATAAAAAAAAAGAGTATGCTTTATTTTGATAAACAGTAAACATGTTTTACCTTAAAGGTATAAAATGTGTGATGCAGTATGCTAAATTGTTCTCAGAGATCTAAAGAGAAGGTAATGTGGTTTAGGCAAAAATGGAATATGGAGATGGAAACAGATTTACAAGTCCATTTTAAACCCTATAAATTGACCCTATGTTATGGTTGGTGTTCACCATATTTGTTATGATTGTGAATATTATTGATCTTTGCTCTGGCGCTTCAGCAGTACCTGACATTTACAGACCCACACACACTCACAGCGAGATATTTATACCTCTGTTGTCAAAATATATTTTAACTAATTGAATAGATTCTTTAAGTGACAATCTATTTAGCTGAAGTGTTAGAAAGGTCTATTTTATCTATTTTCAATCTATTTTAGCTGGAAGTTTCATTCATTCATTCATTTATTTTCTTTTCGGCTTAGTCCCTTTATTAATTTGGGGTCTCCACAGTAGAGTGAACCGCCAACTTATCCAGCATTTTTTTTACACAGCGGATGTCCTTCCAGCTGCAACCCATCACTGGGAAGCATACATATATATACTCATTGACACACATACACCACGGATAATTTAGCTTGCCAATTGACCTGTACTGCATGTCTTTGGACTTGTGAGGGGAAACCAGAGCACCCAGAGGAAACGTAATGGACAGATCTATCGATTCACAAAATCATGATCAGAAATGCAATGACTGGCTGATGGCACAGCAGCGTACTGACATCATCTGATTAATATTCAATTCTCTATGTGAGCAAAATTACATAAAATCCATAGTGAACGGTTTGTTAAATATGATACGCAATAACTTTACACATTTGTTGTGGGCTGCAGGCTTTGCACTTTCATGTGTCAAGTGTATTTAGCAATTTATTTAGTTTTACATTTTAGATCACATTTTTTTAATATAGTAACCTAGGCCCATTTAAGTTTCTCAATCGGTGTAAGGAATTTATATAAGTTTTGCATCAAAAAGCATTTTTATATTGGAAAAGGTCTGCAACTTTTGCGACCCATCAAATCAGCAACATGTTAGCTGTCAAAACAAGTGCATGAGAGCATAAATTATGATATAAAAGACAAACAAACAATCAGAAAACAGTTAAATATTGTGCTTGTGCATGTCTGTTATCATACAGAAATTGTAATAAAGCTGGGTTGGTACTTTAAAATAGAACACATTTGAACCTAAAAATAAACGTTTTCTTTGATCCACTTGCAGAGAACCACCCCTTTTTGTTTATTTATTTCAGAGTGCAGATTGCATATGTTTTGTTAATATATTTTTTAAACTTGATTTTATACATATACAAACATAAATATTGTTAATAATTTAATATTAAATATTATTAATTATCATAAATTATCAATATAATGATCCTGGATCATGTCAATAACCAAATCCAGCTAATTGAGTAATCCACATACGAAGAACGGACCCCAGGTCTTGCAAGTTATTTGATAACGTTAGCCTCTCTAAGTCAATCTCAATTTCCACAACCCATCTATTTTAATTACCTCTTCCCTCACTCCACCAGTCCCTCAGGTCAAATAAGACATATTTCCTGGCACACTTATGCTCCATATTAATAAAAAATGTGGGCCAGAAAAAGCTTGCTTGGAGAAACTTTCATCCCTCGTTCAAAAATCATAAATTAACAACCCAAATTCATACCAAAAAATCTATTTTGTGCAAATGATATTGTTCTTTTTTGCAGATTTACAACACTTTCAAAGTGAATTGTCTAATGTGAGATGCTAAAAACCTATTTTAAAAAACCCAAAACAAATGCATAATGATTTATTATACTGACTGTTGTGCGTTTTATTGCAGTTAAGATATTAAATGTCAACTGATTGAAACAGGTTAATGCTTCATTGCATTTTAAAATAACTAACCATCTACAGTTGAAGTCAGAATTATTAGCCCCCCTGAATTATTAGCCCCTCTGTTAAAATTTTCCCCAATTTCTGTTTAACGGAGAGAAGATTCAACACATTTCTAAACATATTAGTTTAATAACTCATTTCTAATCGCTGATTTATTTTATCTTTGTCTTGATATACTAATGTATACTAATATACAAGTTATTGTATATTGATAGTTTGTTCTGTAGACTATTGAAAAAAAATAGCTTAAAGGGGCTAATAATATAGACCTTTAAATGGTTTATAAACAATTAAAAACTGCTTTTATTCTAGCCAAAATAAAACAAATAAGACTTTCTCCAGAAGAAAAAAATTTATCAGACATACTATGAACATTTCCTTGCTCTGTTAAACATCATTTGGAAAATATTTAAAAAGGAAAAAAAAAATAAAAAGGGGGTAATAATTCTGACCTCAATTGTACATCAAAACCCTACCCTAAAAGTAATGTTAACAAAAAAATTGTAAGATAAAACTTTAGTTATTTTGTTATAAAACATGCATTGTATATCAGGCTGCATCAAAACTAGATCTAGCTCCTCTTAACACAGCATATAATAATACTTTGCAGAATTTTTTGTGGTGTTCTTTTTATACCCATCATTGTCTAATGTACACTTCAGTGGCCATTTTTGCACACAAGACAATATTTACTGGCTTTAATATATATTAAAATGTATTTATTTTAAATATCCTTGTATTAAAAGTTATATTTTATGCATTTTGACATAACTTGACATGACAAACTTTTTTTTAATCATGGCAAAAAATCTATTGGTAAAAGAGTTTCATGTTTAAAGGTCCAGACTGGACTATTTTCCTACACATATTTGATCTATTACATAATTTAAGATGTTTACGCAAGCTTTATTATTATATTTTAGTTTGAATTGTACATGTTGTTACTCCTAAATATGTTATTGATTATGCTGTGATTTATTTTACTGATCATTATATACTGTATTATTTTTTGGTTCTTATCTAATAATGTTGAGGTGCTTTTTTCCTCATTTAATGCTTTGCTGTTTGTTGTTGTTTCAATTATGTTATGTTGTGGTTTTTATTTTATTTTATTTTAGGGGCGCCACGGTGGTGTAATGGGTAGTATGTTCACCTCACAGCAAGAAGGTTGCTGGTTCGAGCCCGAGGCTGGGTCAGTTGGCATTTCTGTGTGGAGTTTGCATGTTCTCCCCGTGGTTGTGTGGGTTTTCTCCGGGTGCTCCGGTTTCCCCCACAAGTCCAAAGACATGTGAAATAGGTGAATTAGGTAGGCTAAATTGTCCGTGGTGTATATGAGTGTCTGGATGTTTTCCAGAGGTGGGTTGCAGCTGGAAGGGCATCCGCTGCGTAAAACACATGCTGGCTAAGTTGACGGTTCATTCCGCTGTGGCAACCCCAGATTAATAAAGTGACTGAACCGACAAGGAAATTAATGAGTGAATGATTGTAATACACTGTGAGACCCCCTCGAAAATATACATTTCAAGGGGTAAATCCTATTAAATACATTTTAATATATTCTGTATGTTGTGGCATGTTTTAAAACAAGAACACTGACTACACATCACAACACAAGATTTCTGACAATTCTGAGAGTAATGGATATAGATAATGTATTTGGGCTTTGCTAAATATATCTGCTACACTGCTGCTGTTGCTGTTGTTGCAGAAGAGCAAGTACAAAGACTTGCTATTGACTGTAGATTCAGAGATACGCTGTTGAGAACATGATATAAGGCCCTCTACTTTGGCATGTATTACATACATGAAATGACATTTTGGCAGATCTATACAGGTGAAGCAGGGGAAAGCAGATTTGTTAATGACATACAATGAACTGTTATTTAAATGTTGAGTAGCAATCTCAATGGCTGATGAAACATCTCCAGTTTACTCAAAGTAGTTCCTAAGAGAACAAGGAATTGCATCAGTTGCTAAAGCTTAAGGAACACTTCATTCTTACAAAATGCTATGGGGTTCAAGTGTGTGCAATGGTCTTTTCATGATGTGGATGAGTTTATCCCAATATACTTTTCAACTACTTACATTTTTTAATGTATAGACATTTAGCTATAAACTTGTAAAATATAATATAAATATAAAATATTATAAATAATGTATAATCAACATCAACAAAAAATTGTATTATATCATTGTTTACTCACCCTCCACTTCCAAATCACACATACACACACACACACACACACACACACACAAGAAAATATATTGAAGGTTGTTGGGAACAGCCTTCCATAATCTATATTTTTATACTGTGGATGTCATGGGCTACTGGCTTGAAGTGGCTTCCAACATTCTTCAAATTATAATATTTTGTGTTTAACAGCTAGGAGACTCATAAATCTTTGGAACTACTTGAGGGTGACAAAATGTAAGGTACGGTTTAATTTATTGGGTGAAATTCTAATCAAAAGTGTTACATTTATCAATTTCTATTTGTTTTGATTGTCATTTGCAATATGTGATGTTCTTTTCTTTATAAAATCAGTTTTGTAACTTGTTTAATTTTTTGACAGATTATTTTATTGATTGATTGATTGATTGATTGATTGATTGATTGATTGATTGATTGATTGATTTTCTCATATTATAAAATGCCAGCAGGCACCACAGTCTCTGACCTCTTTGCATTCTGGATATTTTAATAATTGCTATATATTCTGTAATACAGTACAACGAGTGTATATTAAAACTGTGTTGTTTGCATTTGGCATCTGTATTTTGGCAAACCATTAGAGATGAATATGGTAATGCACATTGTGGTCAGACTCAACTTAGCAGAAACTGATGCGATGTACAGTGAACGCAACTTGAAAAGGAACCATGGTAACCTTTATTCTGTATAACAGCCATGCACCAAACTCACAATCACAGATTGCCTTTTGCAATGGACTAATGCAGAACTGCTCTAACCTCTAAAAAGAAATAAAATGAAAAATAGTCAAATCTAAATAATATTTAAAAAAAAACACTGAATTTGCAAAAAAAAAAAAAAGTTTTATCAGTTTTTTTACTTAGAAACTCCACATTTTTACAATTCTGCTGCCTTTTGTGCTGCCATTTTGCTTTCCAGATCACTTTTAGGACTGATGTATTTCCGACTAAACTAAACAAGGGTCATTTGACAACATTATTGCTCATTAAAACAATATGTTTCTCCCTGCCTATTTGGGTGTGTTGATCAAATCATTTTTTTTTTTTTTTGTTTGTTTGTGTTTTTTGCATTGTTTGTGAATTGCTGGCAGTAAACTGGTAGGAACACATAAATGAGAAAAAAAATCTAGCATAACTGGAACATTTTCTATGACTAAAAATGTTTTTGTGAGACATTTTAAGAATGGTAATGTGATTTATTGTCATTACAACAAAGGGAAAATCCAAAGGTCAATAATAATTAAATTAATCATTTTTATGTTTCATTTCAAACATCGGAAACCCACATTTTATTATATTTTTCAGTAATGTCATTTCAGAGAGATTTTCTCCTCACGAAAAACAAACACAACTACATATTCCACCGGTGTCACCAATTGCGTAACTCAGTTTCAAATGTGACTTCATTTGTGTGTTGGATTACAAGAGAATAATCTGAGCGAGAGACATGGGATTGGGAAATTGGGTGACGTAGGTAGATTCTGGATGAAGGGATGAAAAGAAAAGAACGAGCACTCACATGGAGATAAAAGTGAATTTGGATATACAAGACACCTCGTTTTAACCCCTTCTTAAAGAAGCGATTAGGTAAAGTACGTGAACGAAGGTATGATATCTAATACGCATTACGTGTAATGCTCGCCTAAATTGCAATATTTAAAGGAACAGACGTCTGATAAACATAGGTATACGGAGAAATCGGTTGCATCGTGCCACAGTGAGTGAAGCGCTTACCGGTTGGTCAGCGCTGAAAACAGGTGGTCGATCGCAAGGATCAGTGCGGTTTATCCGCCGGTGTGTGTTGTTGTTTGCCGATGGTGTTAGTCGCTCATGTCAGGTCCAAGCAATGGTTTCCAGCCAGACAACCAGCGTTTCAGTATGCGGAGACTTGGCAATGTGCTATTACTCAGTTGACCCCACTGTAAAGCAAATAAACAACTTAATCACCTTAATAACCCTGACAAAAGGAGATGGTCATTTCGCTGATTACGTGCGCTTTGCGGCGCGCCCCAGACAAGTTGTGTGGCTAACCTAATGAATGAGTCACGTTTAATAACTTACCTTAATTCTGAATTCTTTGTTATATTTATAGCTATAATATAATTGATCGTGTGTATCAGGTGAATAATAATTAATTGACTTATTGCGTGTGAGGAATGGAGTGAAATATGGGGTCTTATAAAATATATGCTACATCAATGTTTTCCGAAACTAGCTTTTTATAATAAATTCCTTGCAATTATAAATTCCTTGACATTATTAATGTTTTTTTTTCTGCAACGTTGGCATAATAATTGAGCTAATTATAGGTCCTAGAGCATAGTGCAGAAAGGATGACCTTTACTTTAAACATTTATAATCATGACATGACACATGTCCTGAATATGAAAAAGATTTCATGCAGGCTTTTGACAACTGCCATTAAGTGTCATTTATGTCATTTTAAAAGGTGACATTGTTTGATTGTCTTTATGACAATTTGACATAAACAATATATTACAATCTGGTCATGACAACTTGAAATTATCAAGACAACATATCTGTCATAAACTAATGAATTTTTTTACAGTGGAACTAATATTTTTATTAATTTTTTTGCCTTGAATTCAGTGGTATAAATTAAATTAGTCATTAAATTTTCATTGTGCCATTAAATATGAATGACAGTAATAAAGTTATATAAAATAATTATAAAACCATTTGACATAGACACATTTAATATGCTCCGCTGTAAGAAGTAATCAGAATATATTAATGACACAGTTAATGTCCTCATGGCAGTCATGTTTAAGACAGAGTTATGTTGTCTTGGTAATGTCAAGTTGCCATGACAAAAGCAAAGACAGGTTGTGATGTATTTGTTTTTGTCAAGTTGTCAAGATATCTCAAATAATGTAATTTTGCATATAAAATGACATAACTAAGCAAATGACACTACTAACAGAATAAGCATGCAAAACATCTCATTCATTTTCATGCTAATAAAGTTGAAGCATGTTCATGATACTGCATTTCAGTGAAGCTGCTCTTTGATGGATTGGCCTTCAACAGTGACTTTTATACTAAACTGAACTGAATGCATTTTAATTTAACTAATGTTAAGCTGCTTTGGCACAAACTACATTATAAAAATCACAATAGAAATAAAGATGAATTGAGCTGGTTAAAAAGGTATCACAACATTCTTATGAACACCATGTTCAAGTGTTAAGATTTATTATTGTTGAGTTTGTTTCAGCACAGTGATATGTTATTTTACTAATAAAGAACAAAAACATCTTGTGAGGTCCCTTGAACCTCATCAAGGGACCTCACACTATTCATGATCAAGGGACCTCACACTATACTCACACAATTATTATTATTTTTTTTTGCCTGATATTAACATTACTACATATTTAAGATTCGTTGCAATGAACAAACACAATGACACACGTTAATTTTGCTGACTATAGGCCATTTTACAATTCATCACATATTATTTCCTCACAATTTTCTTTCAGATTAATAATGTAATTTTGATAGATAATTAAGTCCTATTTTGTGTTTATTGTGCAGTCGATCTAAAAATAAATACAAAGCAGAACTAGAATATCTTAAAAGTAACTTTTAGCATTGTCTGCAAGTTTGTCTTGTCTCCTTAATTTAGGCTATTTTTTGATGGACAATGCATTCAGTCTATATGCCATTTTATGAATGCCCACTTCATAATTTTTAAACTTTTACCATAAAAATATTTTCGCATCTTTGTTTCTTCACTTTTTCCTTCATACTACTTTTTTTCATTTGCAGCCTTACAGTGAAACTGCACAAACTTAGATCTTTTATGAATCTTATTATATATATATATATATATATATATATATATATATATATTTTAAAGGAAAATATTTAGGTTACAACGTGAACAACAATCACATTTACAATGTTAAATCACCGCGATTTCTTCTTTCTCCCTTTAAATGACCGTAATTCTTAACTTCGACATGACAGGCTACAAGTTGACAACTGACCTTCCGAATTCAACGCAGCGCTCCTATTACTCTCGGGATGTTCATTGATCTGAAGGTCCTTTAATACAGGTTCCTCTCATCCGTTGCTGTGGGGTTGGCATGCATGTCCAAACGAAACAAGCTGGTATTAATCCACCTTTTTTCGACCTTACGGTGTGTTTTCTAAAAGCCTATCAGTTCCCGTTTGGCACTGGTTGTGTCGAAACGACTCTCGGTTCCTCCTAAAACTCTCCTGTTCTGATCACACTGTTCTAGTGTCCACGAACGTCTCCTCCGGTGATCACCGTCACCGTCATTGTCACGAATCCTTCTCGTGAGTGGTTTTTCTTGTCACAAATGCTGTGATCAAAAACGTATGAACGCGCAAGCAGTATGAACGTGCTGCTTGAAGTTGAATGAGAAGAAAGAGTAAAGAGAAGCGTGTGACAGCGTGTCGCCGCTGAGGATGGAAGAGTCAGAATGAGTGTAGGCTACTCGCATCAGCATCAGCTGCTTTGCCGAGGGAGGAGAGAGTGAGAGAGAGCAACACACGACCTGGTGCACAGCACATGAGTCGTAAAAACAGATTAGGCTAGTGATTCAGCCGATGTTATGGAGAGAAGCAATTAAGGTGCAGTGTGTTTATGATTGTACAGATAAAAAAACCGTATAGCGTAATTGAAATGACATATACTCTCGTTGATTAGAAAAAAGCTATGTCAGTCTAAAGCAGCCAGGGTTAAAAATCCTGTTCCTGGAGATCTAACTTCCTAGGGAGTTCTGCTCAAACCCCAAAAACAACTAATTAAAATTAGTAGGATCAGAAAGCGCGTCCAATTAAAGACAGGTGCATTTGATCAAGGTTGCCGCTGAACTCTGCTGCTCGGTAGATCTAATAGGATTGTGCACCCCAATAGGAATCTGCTGAATGCCCTCGCAGTGTGTGCTGCTAACATTACAAAACAACAACAACTGTTACTTATGCTAGCTGTTAGTTATTGAAAGGGCAGCCAAAATTTTATCAGTCATCACAGTGCTTATAATTAAGCATAAACAAAGTAGCCTGTCTAATACAAACAAGTTAACAACCAGATACTAAACATATAATTAAAGCCAGATGATTGCTCATGCAGGCTACTTAAGAACTGGTTATAAGTTATTTTGGTAAGTTTTTTTAACCATCTAATGATCACTGCCACAGTCATCTGTGTTCAAGCTGTTTGACAGTATTAGTGGCAGCATTTTTGAATGGCTGACAAATTTTACAAGTATTGTCAAACGTTCACTCCCACGCTTGTTTAGCACACGTTTAGTTGAAGAAAGATTAATGGCAAATCCTGAAACAGTTATTAGGACAAACACCCCTGCACCTCAGAGTGAGATAGTATTGATTAGGCTGTGATGGATTGGCTTTTTAATTGGTCAGCGTGATGCAAGTGTTAATGGCTTACCTAGTGTTACACACACACACACACACACACACACACAACGCATTTAGTGGATATGGATTTGCTTGTGCATAAGTGAGTAATTACACAGAAGTTAGTTTAAATAAATATCAAGAATCTAGAAAAACACAAACATTCAAATTCACTCACACTCTTCTTGAAAATTAAATATCGAGCCCTCTTAACTGATTCAGTTCTTGGATCCAGATCACTGCACAACACTTTAATGTCTGAAGATGTGAGAACCCAATACGCATCCATCTCCTCAAATGGTGTGTCATGTTTAAATTACAGTTCACAGTATTCCTCGAATGGAATTGTTGAGAGCTACCCAGCCTTATCGCACCAATCATCTGTGCTAGCTGGAGTCATATAGTCCACACGAGGCACCAAGTGCTTGGTGGCCCATATAATAGGCTGGAGAGAAAAGAGGAGGAAAAAACTATTGGTGCCAAAAGCCACCAGTAGCCTGTACTCTTCACTGGTATTTTTGTGATTACAGCCTGAGGTCTATCACACAGAGGACACATATGGGCTGGCCACATTAAAGCTTACAGTAAAGGAGGAGAGATTGAAGAAAGGCCTGATAATGACAGAGGGATAGAAAGGCATGGATATGTTGTAGGTCTCCTCTGAGTGCTAATGCAGTGTGTGCCTGAGATGTAGTTCGACTTGTGAAGGTTGTCAGTGAGGGCTCTGGTTTAGAGTTTGACTGACAGTTTGAATCATACTCAGAGTGCTTCACTTGACCAGTCATGGCTTTGCTCTGAAGAAAGACAGGTTATGTTCTTTTGTGTGTCTGAATGGGGCTTAAAGAATTTTACAGCAGATCTTCAGCTTGTGCAGTCTCAGAAATGGGTGGAACTGCCACCATTCCAGAAATATCCCAGTTAAAAGGTACCCTCCAATAGGGCGAGGCTAGGCGCGTGTGTATATAATGTCTGATAATTACATGTGTCTAAAATAGGGAATCCTGAGAGCTTCGAGTTCAGCCACAAACTGCAGACACATCACAGATGGAAACTTACGCCACCTCACCATTCAGAACCGCATACTAACCACAGCAGCTAAGGCCTGTAGTTAGGTTAAAAATATAAGTACACCATTCAATCTAAGACTTCTTAAGTTGAAAGAAAAATACAGTCCATGAGCCAGGCTATGTTAAACATGATGTGTGTGTGTGTGTGTGTGTGTGTGTGTGTGTGTGTGTGTGTGTGTGTGTGTGTGTGTGTGTGTGTGTGTGTGTGTGTGTGTGTGTGTGTGTGTGTGTGTGGGTGTGTGTGTGTGTGTGTGTGTGTGTGTGTGTGTGTGTGTGTGTGTG
>CAIGQQ010039723.1:4458804-4482627 GCA_903798035.1 Danio albolineatus
ACAGATAATTCTATAAAACATAAATATTTTTAGTGTTTTATAGAATTGTCAAAATTATTTGTTTTCCAGTTACATTTAGGATTGATTTCTGTTATTTCTAATAATAATTGTTAGGGATTTACCAATATGGATTTTTGGGCCGATATTGATAACCGATAGCTCTTAAGATTTCGAGGCCGATATACTATAGCTGATAAATATAAATATTTTAAAATGTTGTTTGTTTATACGGTGAGCAACTGATTTTATTTTAAAAGCTTTATAAAATTTTGAGCTGATCTTATGAACTGAATAGCCAACTCAAAGCAAAAAAAGCTAGAAATTCATGATTTCAGATGCATCAGCATGCTAACAATTAATTATTTCCTTTTCTTTGCATAGCAAATGAACGTGTTACTTGACTGTTACATAAAAATAATAATTTTGTTAAATAAAAAAAGGAATTTAACAAGCAAGTTAAGTAAATATATTTTAAATAAAGTAAAAATGAAAGAGTTAAGAATAAAACCACCTCAAATGTTCTTGAATAAAACGTGTTAAAGTAATGTAAAAATATGTCATGTCGGAAAAAAGCGTTTTGAGAAGTGTTTTGACCGTTCAGAGCCACCATACATGTGAAAAGCTAAATACAGTTTATACTACTTTAGAAAATGGAGCATAAGTTCATCATATTTGGCGTTTTAGAATATTTTGAACACATATAGGTGCTGCTTGTCAATCAGACAACGCTTCTATGGTCCTTGCTGTCAATTGTGGGAAGTAAAGGATCAATGAATGGTTTATGATAAACAGCTGTGAGTATCAAACTTTAACTGCAGCCGCTGTGTAACGCGTCACATGCATGCACATGACATTGTTTCAGATTTGTCCTCAGAGTCAGATTTTGATAAAACACCTGAGCATTGAGCACAGATGACTTTGCCAAACACAGTGCATAATATAAAGACAGAATGTGGCGGTCAGATTGAATACAATCTTACACCAACAGCACATGGTTGTCACGTTGATATAATAAATAATCATATTAGATTACAAACAACCCAACAGGTTGTTTAGCACTTGTGCATCACTGTTATTATGTTTACACATGTATTATTTTTCCTGAGGCAATTTACAGCAAAATATCACTCTATCAAAACATATCTACAATGATAAGGAATATGGTTACTTACGGAGTTATAATTGCACAGCAATACCACATTAACAAAGGATGGACTTTGAAGGAATAAACAATGAGGAACGCTCCGCTATAGTGCACTGGTTTGAACAAGTCTGAACAAGTTCTGCCTATGCACGAGGCAGGCAGTTCTATACAATTAAGTAATTTGTCGACTTAAAGATATCGGGCTAATTTTGACATTGGAACGCTAACGATAGCTGCATTTTATGGCCACTGATATAGCGTGCATTCCTAATAATTGTATATAAAAAAATAATAATTATTATTACTGTTACTTTATAATAAATAAAAAAATATTTCTGATAATTCCAATTCTGGTTTTGTCCATATTTGACCCAGAGTTAGGGTACAACTAACTTTTTTTAGAATGTACATGGTGTTAATGGTCCTTTTTTATATTAACTAGAAACCTTTTTTTTTAAGCTTAGTTTAAGCCAACTATTTTTAAGCTTGAGGGAGGAAGGGGGCGAGTGTACATGGGGTGGTTCGCCCAGGGTGCTTTTCAAGCTAACACCGCCACTGGATTGGTCATATTGTTATTGTGCAAGAGTTGAAATCTGTGGGATCTGCATATTCAAACAGTGTAGTGAGTATCTCTTATTTTGGGTGATGAAAGGATCAGTAGGACTTAAAGCTACATGTTAGACAGATTTAAGACACCAGGCATCATGTTTAAATGGAGGGAAGACTGTGTCTCATACACTGAATAACTGAAGTTGTTGAGGTAAAAGGCAAAGTTCAGCCAATAATTCTGTCAAGAAGACAGTTTAAAGAAACATCTGTAACTATTGACTTCCATGGTATTTGTTGTTCCTACTATGGTCTTAATGGCTACAGATTTCAGTTTATTTTTCTTTTGTATTCACCAAATAATAAAAAAAAAACTTGAATAGGTTTAAAACTGGTGAAGAGTGAGTAAATACTGACTAAATTTTAATTTTTCAGAGTTAAGGAACTGAACAAAGCTGGGGTATTACAAACAAGAAAAAACACTGCCAATGAGGTTTTAAAATGACTTCTGAAACAAGTCTTTCTTTATGTGCCCACTGCCAGCCAGTTTTGATTAATCCTAAATAGTTGAATTTAATTGCAGAGAAAATAAGGCTTATTTTTCACATAGTGTTCTTTCCATCTTTCCTAGTAAAAATGTCTTAATCATCTTCGTACATTTGTTCTGGAAAATAGACTGAATACTAGTAAAGAGTGTCACTTTTAGCCATATGATCATAAGGTACAATAAAAGTTGTGTTGTATTTATACAAAGCCAACCTAGTATGATTTTTAATAACACATTAAGGGAAAATGTCTCTAGTAACATTGAAGCAAGTGCAATTCTAACCCACATCTTTATTTTTGTTCACCAGGAATCTCAGCTTGTGGCTGGTGTGGCATTTAAGAAGACCTTCTCTTATGCTGGTTTTGAGATGCAGCCCAAGCGTTACATGAACCCAAAGATTGCCCTGCTCAACATTGAGCTGGAATTGAAGGCAGAAAAGGACAATGCTGAGGTCCGCGTCAACTCAGTAGAGGTCAGTACTGCCCTTTATTGCCACAGGTTGTAGAACAGGGGTGTCCAAACTATGGCCTACGGGCCACCTGCGGCCCACAATCAGTTTTTTGGCAGCCTGTGAGTCTTTTTATAAATATGAATAGAATCTGGCCTGATGTACAAAAATGAACGTAATTCAACAAATAATGACCTGGTGTCACTATCACATTCCCTTAATTTGGCAGCATTTCCTGTTCCACCTCTGTGAATTGCTACGTATATCTACTACACATCTCACTTCTGACTCGCCATCAATTCTGAAATCAAAGGCACAACATCACTGTACACATTAACAGTGTAGATGCAAGTAAAATATATATGATTTTAAAATGTGGGAAACAATATGTATGCGTGTCTGTGTGATTTATGTAAAATTTGGTCTCGGGAATTTTTTTTTTTTTTTTTTTTTTTTTGCATTGGCTCTTGCCCCAAAAAGTTTGGACACCCCTGTTGTGTAGAATAAAACATTTCTTTTAATTGTTGAGGCCTCATGTTGAAAGGATTGGGCCAGGTCAGGTTCATGTGAAAGTCTGTTTACAGTAAACCAACATAAGCCATATAAATGAGTCCTGCACAATACTGTTGTTGAATATTGCGATAACTATATTACTTGCAATAACATTTCCGTAGGGAAAATCAATTTATGTTAGATTAAAAAATAAAATCATACTAAAATATTTCAAATATGAAATATTAAACATGCAAAAAAATTCTTATCTCCTAATCAGGGCTAAAAAAACTGTTAAGGAAGGTGCAAACCTGGGTTAAGGTTAAGGTGTTTTTTTTTTTGGAACTACTTATTAAGTCTATTGTTTGTTTAATTCGAAAGTGTCTTGCAGTATTGTTTTGTAATAAATGGATAGCAAATTGCATTTGTCTTTTTGGCTGGTCTGACCTGTGACTCAAAAACTGCAGCATGATCTTAACCTGGGATTTGTGATTCATTACACCATCATTTACAAGACAAGTTCGTAATTTAATTTAATATATTTGAAATCATGTCATATATTTCAACATTGCAAAAGTGGGCGTTTATCTATGTATTTGACAAAATGGCATGAACAGTGTGTACATCTGCTGGTAGAAGTTGGGACCACTGCTGATAATAGCCTTTGTGTTTCTTATGAAATTGCGACTTTAGACTGTGTCACCGCTGGCATAACTTTGTTTGTGCAAATTTCAGTATTCTTAATATTTTTAAATAATTGCATCTGGATATCACATATACTGTTATTGCGATAACTGTATTTTTCCGCATATATTGTGCAGCCCTAATATAAATAAACTTTTTTTCTTGTGTTAATGTGGCCGTTTGCAGGACTATCAGGCCATTGTTGATGCTGAATGGAACATCCTGTATGATAAGCTGGAGAAGATCTACAAATCTGGTGCTAAAGTTGTGCTTTCCAAGCTGCCCATTGGAGATGTAGCCACACAGTACTTTGCAGACAGAGATCTGTTCTGTGCAGGCCGCGTCGTGGAGGAAGATCTCAAAAGAACTATGATGGTATACTATTTTTGTTTGTGTTTCTTGTCCATTTTGACAGTTAATCAGTATGTAAAATGTGATTCAGTTTTTAGTCTGCCTTTGTGTGCTTTTAAAGTTGATACAGCACATTGCAGTGGTAAAACATTTTGGTAGTTTAACCCAGAATTTAGGGCCCACATTGTGGTCATTGTGTGATATGAATCTAGTGGGATATTTTTATGTGTTTTTGGATTATTATAGGACACTTGCTAACTAACAAGTTTGTGTTTAAAGCAGTTTTAATGTTCTACCTAGGCTTGTGGTGGCTCCATTCAGACCAGTGTTGGTTCCCTGACTGATGATGTTCTTGGCCAGTGTGAGCTATTTGAAGAAGTGCAGGTTGGAGGAGAGAGGTATGTTGTTATTATTGTTATAGACTTAATGGTGCTCATGATACTTTAGATTCAAACAAAATGTAACATTTTTGTATTCCACTCCAGATACAATTTCTTCAAAGGCTGCCCAAAGGCCAAGACCTGCACCATCATTCTAAGGGGTGGTGCAGAGCAGTTCATGGAAGAGACGGACCGCTCACTGCATGATGCCATTATGATAGTGCGCAGAGCAATCAAGGTGGGCAAAATTTCCTTCTCTTAAAGGGCCACGAAACCCCCCTGGCTAGGCTGGGTGTTTTCACACCTACAGTCTGGAAAAGCTCAGGAAAGTGGGTGTGTCCAGCTCTGTTTAGGTGGGAGTGTCAGGGGAGGGAATGAGGGAAGGTTTTGCATAAAGATGGGAGTTTCCATTTGTGCACGCGCTCATTTTCAAAAAAACGACGCACACACACACAGGCGCAGGGGGAGAAATAAGGGACTGTGAAGTGACATCAGTAATCTAATTATTAGCCAAATTATTAATTTGTTGACTTTAGCGGCAGTTTGGTGCTTATACTTTAATCCAGGAACATTTCCTGCATGTCCCCCGTGACAAACTAGATGTGAGAAACTATTGAGAGTGTTGTTTTAATGGACTGTTTGATACCGCGCGGTGTAAGGCAGAAATAAAATCCCTCCGCAGACTATCCTGTCACAAAATGCGGCGAAAATTCTACACAAAAGTAATTGTTTGACTGCAGTGTTTACACTCGGAGAGCAGAATATACAGCGGATCTTTCAGTCTTTAATATTGTACGGACATTAACCTGCTGTAAACTCAGTAACAGTTCATCATTTTGACAAAGGTCTGTCTTTAAACACTGACAGAGTTACGAACTCTATGAACTACTAACTAACTACGAACTGAATAAACAAACAAAGAGCACTGATGGCTTACCAAATCTCTAGACAATCCACATTAACTGGAGCGGCGTCTGTTTTATAAGGAGACGAGCGGCAAAACCATTTCCAGATGCGGAAAGCTCTCGGGTGAAGAAATAGTTCCTTACAGACACATTTCTGCTGCGCGCGCGTGTCCAGGTCCGCTCTCATGGCAGAAATGAAGACTAAACCTTCTCTACCATGGCTACAGCTGCAGCACATAAATACAACACTGGCGACCTGCGTCTCCTTCCACTTGTTTTGGAAACACAACGTGGCGTCTCTGCGGTCTCACTGCAACACATACACACACACAGCCTTCGAAGCTCTCGTGCATATTAATGAGTTGCACCGCAAACCCAGCAGAGCGTGCTGATTGGCTTGAACAAAGGCTATGTCATGAATTAATGCTGCACGCTCACTGACGTCAATTGGTTCGCTTCCGGGACAGACCTCCAGTCACCACGCGGGAGAATACGCATGGCTCTCATAGGCGTGACGCAGCCTCAAAAATTCGTTTCAAACCGGAAGAACGAATTTGCTGGAAATAACGCAAAAACAACCAATTTTCACTTTTTAGTCAATTATATGTGTCCTAATAGTGTTTATAGCAGCATGGGACTCATATATGACTGTCAACAGCTCAAAAAATGTGTTTTGGTGTTTCGTGGCCCTTTAATTTACTGCAAGTTATTTTTTTTCCCCATTTGAATTGTCAGTCCCCTTCTTACATGGTCTAGTATTTGCAACTAGCAGGGGAAGAATGTTTCTTAAGCCTTTTAAGTATTGCAAAAATAATAATCATTAAGCAATCCTTTCTCCTCCCCCCCCCCCCCCCCCCCTCCCACCCCCCCACCACGATAACAGAATGACTCCATTGTTGCTGGCGGTGGAGCGATTGAGATGGAGTTGTCAAAATATCTGAGAGATTATTCTAGAACGATTCCAGGGAAGCAACAATTGCTGATCGGAGCCTATGCCAAGGCCCTTGAGATTATTCCCAGACAGCTCTGTGACAATGCGGGATTTGATGCTACAAATATTCTGAACAAACTGAGGGCCAAGCATGCACAGGTAAGTGCAGAAGTCATGCTGCTTTCTTCCTTTATGTTTTTTCTTATTGTCTTGTGGCAATAAGTGCTGTAGTTAATACCTCTGTGAAATCTTCCTTTCCTCCAGGGTGGTATGTGGTATGGAGTGGATGTGAATAATGAAGACATAGCAGACAACTTCCAGGCATGTGTTTGGGAGCCCTCCATAGTGCGTATCAATGCCTTGACTGCTGCATCTGAAGCTGCATGCCTCATACTGTCAGTGGATGAGACCATTAAGAACCCTCGCTCCAGTGTTGATGGCCCACCGGCAGCTGCTGGCCGAGGAAGAGGTCGTGGTAGACCAGCCCATGCCCACTAATCCATACCCAGCCCTATCAATTTTTGTGGAAAAACCTCTGGACTTTCAGTTGGTCATAACAAATCCTGGCCATAGACAGGGCTTTGATTTGATTCATTGACCCATTTTGTTATTTACCAGTCCCACTAAATCCAAGAATTTCTGTGTTTACAAAGGCTAATGCAGAATAAAATGTTGTTTCTTTTCCTTGTTTTAGACCAATGGCAAATTACATCTTTTCTATTGGGTATTTGGAAATTTGAATGTTGTTTTGTGATAGTCTGAGAACACACAAAAACACCATGTGCTCAAAGTATGGCTGATTTGTAGATCTGATTAAGCACTGATTTGCAGGCACTCTGCTGAGATATGTTCCTGTGTTGGTCATTTGGTGGAACTATTTATTGGACCATTAAAATCAGTACTTTTGCCTCAAAGTGTGTGTGGTTTAATTTGATGTCAAATGAAGTCTGTATTTATCAAAAAACAGTTGAAGAATATTTTTTTGTCTTTTTTTTTATTTATTTGCAGGCACTGTGAGTAGTATACAAATATTTCACAGTATGTCATAAAATAAACACACATTTTTTGAGCTTTACTTTAACATGTCATTTATCCTAGCTTAACAGTATTTTTTTGAATCTTCAAAGCAGGCTAATGGAAAAAAGTAACTTTAATATTCTTACCTCCTCGAATGAAAACCTGGAAAAGTCATGGAATTTTGTTTTAGAAAAGTTTTGGAAAAGTCATGAAAAACAGATATTTGTATACTTGAATAAAAGTTATTTACTTATTTTCTGTCCTTGGCCAATCACATACTCCCGCATTGTTAGTGTGGTGTAAGCATTATCTAAATCGATATTACATAGATATAAATTTAAACTGAATAGATTGTTGCAATATGCTGCAATATATTTGAACATGCATTGTTTTTCTTTTGCCATGCATATGTAGACTGCATGAACCGTTAGGTCATGAAAATTTACTTGAAAGTTTTGGAATAATGGAAAAGTCATGACATTTTAGTAGTAAAAATGTGTATGAACCCTGGAAAAGCCAACATTGCTTAGTTATTAAGATAAAAATAAATTATAAAAATGTCGATGATAACTAATATAACAAAGTTCATACCAGCTAACTATCAACAGAAAAAAAAAACTTTTAGAACGAATTAAAGCATTGAGAGGTAGTGTTCATAAGCTTGTTCTTTCTTTGGTGCAAGTATACCACTAGATGGTTACGCAATACGTTTACATTTAAAGGTAACCTTTAATTATGTATCTGTTTTGTACCTATGCAGGAAATCAAAATTATTTGAAACTGCATTTCTCTGTTAACCCATGTCCTTCATTCCAAATGATCAGTTCCACTTTTTACCTCTAGGTGGTGCAAAAATTTATTAAAATATCTGACTTGAAAAGTACTTGGTATTGTGTAGTTATACAATACATGCATACAAAAATAAATGACTATTTTTATAAATCTATTTAAATACTAAGTATCTGCATGTGTGATTTTTTTTTTATTTAGAATCACCACAGGCAATAACAATTGTAAGTAGTTCCTCTGAAATGAATCAAGAGGAAATCTATTTACAGAAATTGTGGCAAAAAAAAAAAAACTGCAGCTTATTTAAAAATTCAGGCACATGTGTAATCTACTAAAACAGTCTAGCATATCTAAGTCTGCCGTACACTTAAAAAGAGTCCTCATAGTTGGTGCATTGCATGAAGAAAGTGAATCCAGTAATATTCAGTTTGTCATTCAGTAATTCAGTTTTAACATCTGCCTCAGGTATCCAGGTGACCTCAAAGCCATTATTTTTAGTCATTTATCGATGATATTAGATGGTGTAAATCCCTCGCATTCCACAATAGAATTAGTTGGACAAGAAATCAATTGATGCCCTTACTAGTCGGCCAGTTGCCACATCAACAGCTGTGACTTTGATCTCAGTGTCTCCAAACTGCATGGTAGTGCGAATCTCTCTGCGTTCAAATGCTGATCCTTTATCATTATCACCAACGCTACCCGAAGCTTCCCCTGACTCGAGCAGGTCTAGAGTGATGGCACCACACTTTCTCACCCCAGGGTCGGTAATATAGGTTATGTCATCAGTGTCGCTGCAGTAAATGTTGATAATGATCTTCCTTTGACCCATCCTTGCGGGAGTGTAGCTCCGCCTCACAACCTCACCCAGGGCCACCGATTGATCAACACTTACAAAGCGGTCCAGGATGTCAGTGCACCATTCTCGGCCATCCTTGATGAGTAGCTTATCTTGAGGGTGTCTTCCTTCCACAAAGCGGTTCAAAACCCCAACGCCATAAGTTAACGGACAACGGCGTACTCTGACAACAGTGGGGTCCAGACCAAAAAGGACTGCACCCTTTAAGATGGTTAGACCTACATCATGTGGAATTATTATACGGCAGTTCCGCCCTAGTGCATTCTGGATTGCCCGTTGTAGCATGGGTGACTCTGCGAATCCTCCAACCAAGAAGAGAAAACGGACACCCTTAACTTCTTCCTTCTGCATCAGGTTCTCTGGTAGGATGAGAGAAATTTAGTATCAGATAATTACCTACTCATCCCTGGCTTGGTTTGTTTTCGAGAAAAGTCCTTACCAATATGTTTTATGATATTGTTGATGGTCGGCTGAAAAAGCTCGTTCGTGGCCTCTGTAGAGAGTCTCAGCATCCCTTGAGATGACCACTTTATAAAATTCATACTGACCAAAACATTACACAAAGTTAAAAGATACTTTTAAAAGATTTAGGAAATTTAGCAAATAAACCCCTCAGTGAGAAAGACGTACTTGCTCTTGCGCAGGGCAGTTTCCACACTTTGGCCCCGGTGTTGCTTGTAGAAGTCAATGAAGGAGAAGGGCAGTGAGATGTTTAAAGTGTTGGTCCGGCCAGGAGCTGCTGTACGCTTCCGGGCTTCAAATGCAATAGTGAGATCTACCCAAGCAGCTGGACGTTTAGCTTTAAAACTGTCAATGAAGTCAGTCCCAAAGATTTGGCACAACATTGTCTCAAAGGCAAGATCCACACCAACTGCACCATAAGGACCCCCTGAAAGACAAGCATGTTCGTATATTATTTAGATTTTGTTTATATGCCACTCGATTTGCATAGTAGTTTCAAAGTGCCTCAGGATCTTTTCAAATTATTTGGAATAATGATTACCAGAATTATTTGAAGCTTACAACATTTTTCAGGACTAGGGTGAAAAGAAAGAACATGGCTGAAGTGAACTCTTAAGAATAACCAGCTTTGATTTTATATCAGTGTGCTTGTGATGTGTTGATCTTGGAAAAGTATTAACTCTGCCAAAAATGTCTAGAAATCAGAGAGAAGTGGACCAGTTAGAAATATTGAATAAACCACAACTACAGAGCACCAAGTCTGATTAATTCTCTAACCATCATTGTCTAAATCTGATTCTGGAGGGCCTCTTGGCTAGGAATTGCAACAGCCATGGAAAGGAAAAAAGTTTTTGTTAAAAGGTTTGGAAAAACCTGAGGGATAAGTTTGTTAAAGTCAAAAGAGGAAAGGCAAAAGTGGAGACCCAGGTACACAATTACTGAATATGTTTTTCCACCAGTCACAAGTTTAACACTGATGTATATATTACAATTAAATTTAAAACAATTTAATAGTTACAAAACTATAACGAAGAAGCAAATTATTTCTTTGAAAGGAGTATTTGAACCTGCTTTTATTCTTCATTCATTCATTCATTTTCTTTTCGGCTTAGTCCCTTTATTAATCCGGGGTCGCCACATCGGAATGAACCGCCAACTTATCCAGCATTTGTTTTACGCAGCGGATGCCCTTCCAGCCACAACCCATCTCTGGGAAACACATCCATACCTTCTCATTCACACACATACACTACGGACAATTTAGCTTACCCAATTCACCTATACCGCATGTCTTTGGACTGTGGGGGAAACCGGAGCACCCGGAGGAAACCCACGCAAGCACGGGGAGAACATGCAAACTCCACACAGAAATGCCAACTGGCCCAGCCGGGGATCGAACCAGCGACCTTCTTGCTGTGAGGCGAACGTGCTAACCACTTGGCCACCGTGGCGCCCTGCTTTTATTCTTGTCATAATAAAAATATATTTGCAGAGCATCCCGTGTTCTGTTGTCATTAATACTTTAATACATTTTAATAGGTAAATTTGTTTGAAATATAAACAAAAGCAAGTGATGCATTAAAGTTTGATTAAAAAAATCTTTAATGGTTATAAAAATCCTCATAATCATTAAAATATTTATAAAAATAATAAAAACAACCAGTTTAAAAACTTCAATAATATTAATGATGTGACATAGTTGCAGAAACTTCCTACTTCTCTGTTTAACCATCTGACTTTACTGTGGGTTACTTGTGTCCGCCCCCTGTCTTTTTAAAGAATATCACAATGGTGAACGCAGCAAGTATAAAAGCCTCGTCCATTTCGCGAGGTGCACGCAGTCAGCAGAGGTGCACGATGCGGAGCCAGGCTAAAGTATAAATCCAGTTTAACAGATGAAATTTTGCATATTCAGAAAGGTATAATAAATAATCTGATGGGTATTTTAAGCTGAAACTACAGACACAATCTGGAGACACAAAAGACTTTTATTGAATCTTGAAAAGGCTATTACTGCTATCATCATTTCTTTCTTGTCCTGATGATATTTAAAAGCAGGATCATCTATATTTAAAGAGGTAGTTTATCAGGGAAGTCAGGTGATTGTAAATTTGGTTGGCTTTTGTTCTCTACTAACCTGAGGCTTTGTAAAGCTCTTTCAGAGTGCCTTGTGGCTGCTCAATCTGATGCACCGTCAAGTCCACAGTCCCACCTCCACAGTCAGCTACAATGTACCGGTCACCTTAAAAAACACTCATCATTAAAAAAGTCATTAATTTTGCATTAGCTTATAAACAAGATCTGCTATCAGTTGAATTGAAAAATAAAAACATAGCCCCTATCGGCTGATCCAAGACCGATCCCTGTAAGACCCCAGTGACAGATGAGTCCTCGCATTGTTCCTGAAGGGCCAGCCTGTTCACCAGCTTGTGACCCCCCACCTGCAGCTTCTCCGTGATGGACGTCCAGCGTTCTCCAGCCTCCAGCGCCTAGACTGCAGCTCTGCACAAGACGTCTGGCCATAGGAGAAATGGTCGTGCCCAACTGAGCCTTGTTTCTCTCAAGGTTTTTTAATTTTTCACTTTCGCCAATTGGTGAAGTTTTTTCCTCGCCGCTGTCGCCACTGGCTTGCATGGTTCGGGACTTGTAGGGCTGCGCATCGATGGATTACTCTTGAGTGTTTGGACTCCCAGCAGTGAATATTAAGCCACACTGAACTAAACTAAACTGAACTTCAACACTGAAAACTGGACTGACACTGTTTCAGTTTTTTATAATGCATGTGAAGCTGCTTTGACACAATCTACATTGTAAAAGCGCTTTACAAATAAAGTTGAATTAAATTGAATTGGCTTAACAAGGGACATTACTTGAACTCTTCTCAGTCCTGTCAGCATCGCTGCTCCCTACTGCATGCTGCTTCCTCTTCTAGCTGCTTTGTCACCTACATCCTCACAAGGTCGTTCTTGGGCAGTTGTGTCCTAATAGTTAGTTGGTTATTTGGACTTGTAACCCAAATATTGCTGGTTAGATTCCCAGTTCTGGCACAAATTGAAGCTGGGGGGAATTAATCACACTCTCTCCATCTTCTGTGCCCTTGAGCACTATACCTACCAAAACCCTAATTGCTCCCTGCGGGCTGGCCAGGTGTATGCTCACAGTTTGTGTTTGCTTGTTTGTGTGTGTAATTGTGTGTGCACTTGGACGGGTTAAAAGCAGAGGATCAACTTTGAGTATGGGTAAAATTATACTTGACAAAGCTCATTTAATTTTTATTTAAACTTGTGCTAACTTAAACAATGTCAGACAATTGTCATTGTTGCTTGCTCTGTTTTCTTTACATTTTATTCTACAGCTATTTTCCTATCCTAGCCTGGATAGAGCTCACAGAATAGACAGGGAGTTTAGAACAGAACCATACCACTAAATGCCATTTTGAGAAATATTAATAAATTTCAAGTAAGCTGAAGCTTGTCTATTGTTTCGTTTTGACTTGAGAGGACCTGACTGAATTATATTTCAACCTAAGGCCCTTGAATGCATGATAATTGTCTCCAGATTTTTAAAGCAACAGGACATGTTTAAATAAAACCCATGATCTTCCCTCTCTGACCTGCTGCAATCAGGAAGATCTACCAAACAGCCTTCAGACATGTATGATACAATCTCAGATAAGTGTCTTATCCTGACTCCTGCCAACTCACTTTTCTTAACCACACAGGTGAGAGGAAAGTGTATTCCTTGTTTGTTTACAGTGGCATAATAACTCTGTTTCATGGGAAATGGCCCCCTCTTGTATGCATGTTTTTGCTATTAAGAACTGCTAGAGACTATGAGAAACTGTTGGAGATTTGTATTGTGTAAGTTAGATTGCAATAAACTTTCAATCTCTCTCTCTCCGGGAAACATCTGGCGCTAAAGATCTGATTATTTTGACCCTGCACCTTGTCATTGTGCCAGTCATGCTGAGTACAGCACGCACACACACACATTGCAGGCATAAGTATAAACTATTCAGCTTGTAATAACATACCCACCATTGCTCTATAATGAGGGTCTCTTGGAAATCTGCACAGCAATTAGAGTCATATAAACAACACAATATGCACATTATATGCACATATGGAAGAAGAATAGAAATCTTGACATTATTATATTTTGCTGATCTATGATTCGATTAATTACCAACAAAAGACTTCCATGTGTCATTGTTAAAACATCTTTCCATTTAATTTGTTACAGTATCCCTATGGGCTGCATAGGATCCATACCGGATGCCTGTAGATGTACAGTCTGTGTATATATTTATTTACTGATTGATTGATTGATTTTGCTGTTGTTATTATAACTATTTTATGTAAAAACTTTAATAAAGTTATTTAAAACAATAAAGGTGTAGTGTATGTCATCACTTAAATAGATACAATTGCATCTGTTTCACTTACCTGTCTGCATCTCAGACCACAATTCTCCAGTACCACTCTCCACCAGAAAAGTTCGGCTATGTCTGGCTCTGCGGAGCTGCTCACGGGCTGAAAAACACACAGGCTTTCCTTATTTTAAAAATCACTATTAAGGGCAGTATTTAACCAAATCCATATCACTTAGAGTCAATAACACTTGAAAGAGAGAAGGAGAGATTGCATATACCGAACAAATAATAAAGTTCAAACCCTGATTTAATGAACATTATAATGTTCCTTGAAGAAAAATTTACATTAGGCTTTGCTCTTATACCAAATAAAACAAGCTTGATTTTAAGGCTGTAGTTTTACAGTGGGTGCGTTTAATGAATAATGACCTGCTAAACTAAGAATAATCTCTGCTTCCCTACTGGGGCTTTTAAGGCTGTAGTGGATGCCATATTTCCAGAGGAACTCATTTTATGGACTGAATTACTTCAAACGTTTCCTTTCAGGTAGAGTTTGTGAACACTAGGGCATATGGACATGCTGCTATATATTCCCACAGCTTGCAGCAAACACAGAAATGATAACTCACGGTAACTTCTATGGGGGCAATTTAAACCCATTGCAAAGAAAAAAGGAAAGAGGGAAAACTAACCCAATTTATTTACTTTGATTTGAACTTTAACTACAAAACCAAATGATGAATTATGTAATCTTTAATTTAGATGAAGGCAAAAACAAACAGGAAGGTATAACTTTATAACTGGTATTATATTTTTTAGGTATGGTATTTTAAGACTTGTCTCTATGTGATGAATAAAACAGCACAATTACATAAAATATATTGCAAAGTATTTCAGAGCATAATGGAAAAAAGGATCTTTCTATAATCATTGACAAAAAGAAAAATTCTGCAGCCTATATTTGTGCTGAAACTGCTGAAGTATATGTCCATTAGTGTAATCAGTCAGAGTACAACTAGTTAAGGATCCAAATGCAGCTTATGAAGAGAATCATCAGGCAGCCAAAAGGTCAAAACAGGGACGCAGAGGAGCATAAAGATAATCCCAAAGCATAGTTATGGTACAGGCAAATGGTAGGGGACAGGCAGCAAAACAACATAAAACAAAAAAACAAAGCAAAAGTCAAAAACTATGACAGACAAGACAAAGAAACACTTTGTCATGCTCATTTGCAGTTTAACAAGACTTAGTTTTATGGCAAACTGCATTCTTCTTGCATATCGCCACCTACTTGTTATGCAATCAGAGTCTGTTGTTCTTATTTTGTCATTGCACTGCTTTAACCCCACAGGTTTCAGAGCTCAGGTATTGGTTGGCGCTCCAAAACAAAGCACTTATTTTACAGTGCATCCGGAAAGTGTTCATATCGCTTTACTTTTTCCACTTTTTTATTTTACAGCCTTATTTCAAAATGGATTAAATTAATTTATTTTCACAAAATTATACACACAATAGACCATAATAACAATGTGAAAAAATATATTTTTTTATTATTATTGCAAATTTATTAAAAAATTAACCTGAAAATCACATGTAGGCATACATGAGTTTTCACAGCCTTCGCCGTGAAGCTCTAAATTGAGCTCAGGTACATTCTGTTTCCACAGATCATTCTTGAGATGTTTCAGCAGCTTAATTGGAGTTAATCTGTGGTAAAATTCAGTTGATTATACATGATTTGAAAAGGCATACAACTGTCTATATAAGTTCCCAGGGTTGACAGTGCATGTCAAAACACAAACCAAGCATGAAGACAAAGGAATTGTCTATAGACCTCGGAGACAGAATTGTCTCAAGGCACACGGCTGGGGAAGGTTACAGAAACATTTCTGCTGCTCTGAAAGTTCCAATGAGCACAGTGGCCTCCATCATCTATAAGTGGAAGATGTTTGGAACCACCAGGACTCTTCCTAGAGCTGGCCAGCCATCTAAGCTGAGACATCGGGGAAGAAAAACCTTAGTCAGGGAGGTGATCAATTACTCGATGGTCACCCTGTCTGAGCTCTATCGTTCTTCTATGGAGAAAGGAGCACTTTACAGAAGGACCTCCATCTGTGCAGCAGTCCACCAATCAGACTTGTATGGTAGAGTGGCCAGACGGAAGCCCCTCCTTAGTCTGGAATTTGCCAAAAGGCATGAAGTGGCCTCACAACAACTCAGTGAATGTCCTTGAGTGGCCCAGCCAGCGCCCAGACATAAATCCTATGGAACATCTCTGGAGGGATCTGAAAATGGCTGTACCGTCACTTCCCATCTAACCTGATAGAGCTTGAGAGGTACTGCAAAGAGGAATGGGCAAAGATTCCCGAGACAGGTGTGTCAAGCTTGTGGCATCATATTCAAAATGACTTGAGGGTTGTAATTGCTGTCAAAGGTGCATCAACAACATTTTGAACAAAGGCTGTGAATATTTACTTTTCAGATACCTCCAGAGATGTTCCATAGGATTTAGGTCTGGGCTCTGGCTGGGCCACTCAAGGACATTCACTGAGTTGTTGTGAGGCCACTTCATTGATATTTTGACAGTGTGCTTTGGGTCATTGTCCAGCTGGAAGATGAACCGTCGCCTCAGTCTGAGGTCAAGAGCACTCTGAAGCCCACTTCCCAAAAGACATTATACTTTGAATGGCATCTGCGCTTATGTTAGTCTGTTTTTTTATTTTAATTTTTTTATTACCCCCGAAGGTTTCCATAATCCTGGACCAGGCCGTATCCTGAGCAGCTGCTGTGGTGGTCACGGAGGAGTGGAGAGTATGAGACCGATCCTTTTAAGACCCTAGTGACAGACGAGTCCTGGCTTTGTTCCTGAAGGGCCAGCCTGTTCACCAGCCGGTGTCCCACCTGTGGTCTCTCCGTGATGGTTGTCCAGCGTTCTCCAGCCCCAACGCCTAGATTGCAGCTCTGTGCAAGATGTCTGGCCATAGGAGAAATGGTCGTGCCCAACTGAGCCTGGTTTGTTTCAAGTTTTTTTTTAATTCTTCACTTTCGCCAATTGGTGAAGTTTTTTCCTCGCCGCTGTCGCCTCTGGCTTGCATGGTTCGGGACTTGCATCGATGGACTAATCTTCAGTGTTTGGACTCTCAGCAGTGAATATTAAACCACACTGAATTGAACTAAACTGAACTTCAACACTGAAAACTGGACTGACACTGTTTCAATTTTTTATAATGCATGTGAAGCTGTTTTGACACAATCTACATTGTAAAAGCGCTATACAAATAAAGATGAATTGAATTGAATTGAACTTACTATATGTACATGTGATTTTTCAGTTTTTTATATAAATTTGCAACAATTTCAAAAAATCTTTTTTCACATTGTCATTATGGGGTGTTGTGTGTAGAATTTTGAGGAAATCAATAAATTTAATGCATTTTGGAATATCGCTGTAACATAAGTAAATGTGGGAAAAAGTGAAGTGTTATGAATACTTTCCAGATGCACTGTATTTACTTACATGAATTATTTATATTCATACTAAATTTGTTTATCTAACCCTGTATTATATATAATTGTTTCTTTTACATCACAAGATTTGCATAGTCAATTATTATGTACACAAGTTAAACACAGTGAATCATTCAGCCCAGTAGTAGGCCCCAGTCTCAATCTGGTTACAATGAGGATATTTGATTAATGAGATTCTTTCACCAAACATTCTTACCGGTATATTAAAAACAAAACAACAACAAAAATGTTATGAAGGTGCAGTGAATATAGTTAATAATAATTGTTATAATTATTATAATTAAGTTATTTTTGCCATGTTATTTTACTTCTAAATTGTAACAAAAAAAAATGTGAAATGAAAAAGAATATGAGATTTGACTTCACCCATACGCCACTATATTATAAAACATGCATTGGGAGATTTTATTTTAGACAAGACCAATTTTTCAAAAAGCAAGCAAGTAAAAACACAAAAGAACAAAAAAGGATTATCCAGGGAACTAGTGCAAGCAGTCCAAAGGAGGGTGAGCTCATGATCCACTGCACCTTGTTTCAATTATAACATAAAAAATGTGTGTGTGTGAGTGCACATTTACATTTTGGTTGAAATGTAAAAGCAAGAATGAACAGCAGTGACAACAGTGCTTTATTTCTGTTGTAAATAAACGTGACAAGAGCCCCATTCTATCTTTTGTCAAGAACTGATAGCAACATCAGTGTCATTCTTTCAAAGAGGTTTTTGCAGCTCTGTGATTTCAGGGGCACTCTAACCTTCCAGAAAATGTGATCTTGTGTTTCAGTTTTAACCCAAACCACATGCTTTTGTAGTTGTTAAGACCCACTTGGATCTAAATCAGACTTACTCTGATCTAACCATCCTGCATGCAGGAACCCGCTCATACCCACACAAAACAAAAACAGCCCTCTATTTCCAAAGAATGGAAGATGACCTGGTATTCCCTTAAATCATGGTTCCTATTTAATATTTATAGAGAACTATGATAAATAATGCAATAAATTACCCATGAACAATCTCCGAGTGAGTTCTAATGAGAATTTCTTTAAGAAAAAAACGTTGTCTTACCTTGCCTAAAACTGGAATCAAAGGGACGGGAACCGTCCACATCAAAACCATTAGTTACTGGACGTTGGCTTAGGTCAGTGACCTGGTGAAGACGCAGCTTCCTGCAGTAGATTGATGCAGCCTCTGGTTCAAGAGCTATAAGAAGCTGCTCAGGAGAATCTGGAGGAACTAAGCCTGCCTAAATATAAATAAACAATAAGAGTCTTAATTTTACAGTGTATATTGAGTAACTTCAACAGTTATGATCTCAACAGTCCAGTTTCAGATATTTTCCAGACTGTTTAGATCCTGAATGTATCAGTAGTCTGAACAAATCAGTTAGATAAATAAACTTAGTAATGAACACTTAAGGACAGTTACAATCCGGGTCAGTATATTAAATGAATTGGATAAATGAAAAATGTTGTGGCTCAATCATTGAATGGTTAACCTATAAAGACATTAGTTGCCAGCAACTGGAATAACATTGGAAGACATGGGCAAAAAAAAGCTGTGAAAAACACTGAAATACCAATTTTAGAGCACTTTAGCAGCTGCATAAACATAAACTGGCAAACTTTATAATCCAGCACTTTTCATACTTTAATCACAAACCTGTAACCATTAACATACTGCATTCCAACATCTGTAAACTGTAACATTTCAAAATCAAATATAAAAACAATGTCCACTGTACAGTGACATGGTAACCAAGAAAACAGGACAAAAGGTCTTGGTACAATGTTAAAGCATCAGTGCACTGCCCCACTTGGCCATCAAGTTATGATGGAAGGTTGTGGGCTGCCTTGTTCCCCCTTTTTTGCCTGGCTGGGACAGGCGTGGTTTCCTGTGTTTGTGTGCCGGTCTTGCATTGTTTAACCTCTGTGACATTGCAAAGAGGAAATTAACCTAGACCTGCATTACTTTTAGTGAGGTAGAATTTTAAGGCTATTAGAACAAATACAGTTCTGGCTGAGCAGATGGTATTGGTCCAATCAAGTACATGCACTGATGATTGTTGTATGGTCTTAGACGTGCCTAGTGTGCCAAACATAACGTCTGTGGTTGATTACTTACTGTTTTGCTCATACCCCGCTAGAAATTGTACGTTCCCAGAACGTTCTCAGAACGTCCCCACTGGTGTTAAGGACGTCACATGGTAACGTCCCCAGGACGTTCTGAGAAGGTCATGATGTTGAGTTCTTTAAAGGGTTAGGGGACGTTATTTAGGGGACCTTTGCAGACCTTTCAGGACGTTCTTGGAACGTTTAGGGGACCATATTTTATTTGTAAATTTAATGTTGCCAAAACGTTTTCACAACGTCCCCACTGGTGTTTAGGACGTCACATGGTAACGTCCCCAGGACGTTCTAAGAAGGTCATGATGTTGAGTTCTTTACAGGGTTAGGGAACGTTATTTAGGGGACCTTTGCAGAACTTTCAGGACGTTCTTGGAACGTTAAGGGGACCATATTTTATTTGTAAATTTAATGTTGCCAGAACGTTTTCAAAACATCCCCACTGGTGTTAAGGACGTCACATAGTAACGTCCCCAGGACGTTCTAAGAAGGTCATGATGTTGAGTTCTTTAAAGGGTTAGGGGACGTTATTTAGGGGACCTTTGTAGAACTTTCAGGACGTTCTTGGAACGTTAAGGGGACCATATTTTATTTGTAAATTTAATGTTGCCAGAACGTTTTCAAAACGTCCCCACTGGTGTTAAGGACGTCACATGGTAACGTCCCCAGGACGTTCTGAGAAGGTCAAAATGTTGAGTTCTTTAAAGGGTTAGGGGACGTTATTTAGGGGACCTTTGCAGAACTTTCAGAACGTTCACAGAACGTTAAGAGGACCATATTTTATTTGAAAATTTGATGTTCCCAGAACGTCTCCGCTGGTGTCAAGGATGTCACCTGATAACGTTCCCTGGTACATAGCATAATGTTTTCAAGACCTTTGGGGGACCGACCTAGAATTAAATTGTTTTGGTCACGTTTAGGTATTTCAGTCATACTTACTGAATATTTTCAGAACCTTCAGTAACACTACAGGATACTTTATGAGATCAAACAGCACTTCTTTCACACTGGGCTTGCACTGTGTTTTCACACTTAATATATTGAAAGATTAAAATACAAAGCAGAAATTCATCATTCATTTACATTGTGAACAAAAACAGATTATAAAATAATATTTAATGTGGTCATGCATAGAAAAGGTGGGTGAGAAGCAGATAGAAAAAGCTCAATTAATTCAATTCAAACTGGCTTTATTGCCTTGAAAACTTCCATAGTAGTATCAACATTTGTCAAAATGATGGTAAACAGTAACAGCATGACAATTTATATTAATTATATACAAGGCGTGTGTGTCTGTGCATGTATTAGTCACTGTCTCCATCTTCAGGTGCTCCAAGTTGTGCTTCTGCAGCCTGAAAAAAAAACAAATAACAATATTTACCAATCACTTTAAATTACTTTTTAATAGCTTTTAATTACACTTAGGTGTATAAAGGTGGTCAATTGAGATGTTATATCTTTATCACTGTCTCAGTTAATTCCAAAAAGAGCAAAATAAGTACAAAAAGGTTTTACATTTATCCAGTTTTTGTAGGCTAATGTATTTTTCTGTTATTTTCAGTAGCTACTAAAGACAGTGACAAAGAAAAAAAATGTTTATTTTAGCTGAATTTCAGTTTTTCACAGAACTCTGTTCATTACGCCCTTATCTTGCAATCCCAATGCTCTAAATAATAAGTAAACATCTAAAATTGTCTTTATTTGTACATTTCTAGTACCGTTTCTCCACTGTTCCCTTAAAATTACTCTTGATCGTGGGGATCACCAACGTTTATGAAACTGAGAGCTGCTTCTTGGGTACCAATTAATGTGAAGTTCGATACACACTTCTCAAATAACAAATTTGCTTAATTTACTTTAAATTATGTTATTATTAATAATTAATGATATTCATTTATGTGATGACACTGATCATGTTAATGATTTCTCAACAATTGTCAACAAGGATGTAATATAAATATGCAACACTTTATTTCTATAAATCTCTGCAAGTATATACATTTTCAAATAATCACTTATGACCACATTATTTCCACTAGCCACTAACAATTATTAACAAATCCTGCACTACACTGTACCATGTTTGTACATATTATGCATTGTGTAAAATAAATCAACTTTCAGATTTTACTGAAATTATCACCAAATCTACAGCATTTTTAACATGGCCGACATTCTTCTAACTTTTGTAATGTAGCTGCCTCGATTATAATCATCTTTTGTTAAATAATTTGGTTATAATGGCTAGATTGTTTGCATAGGTTTATTTTTGACCTTTTTTATTTACTGCATTGAAATCCATGAACGATTTAAATGATATATTTTAGTGAATAACCTAAATATTAACTTAAATATGTATTACATGAATATGTATCACTGATTCTGCCACCCTAAAGGTTTCTTAACAAATTGAGTTAAATAACTATTAAATATAATTATGAAATTGTATGATTATGATTTTTTTTTCCTGTCTAGCTGTTTATGCACAAGTTTCAAAAGTGACATTGATGTACCTGCTCTTTCTGGGAAAACTTCTAAAAGTGTAGCTCACTTATTTTAGGAATGTCCTTTTGATCAATCTTTTTGGGTTAAAGTGCTATTTAAAAAATGCTTTCATTATCCAAAATAATTTTAATTATTGTTTAGGACTTAATCAAAACACCTTGTTTGGGTTTTATATTAATATATTGGAAAGTTTTAGACCTATAAATGTAAATAAACATAAACCCCTTTTTAGCATATTCAAACAAGAGGTATTAGCCTAAAGAGTGATGTTTAAACTCCTAAAAAGTGTGCTTATTGCTTTGTATTTAATAGGTCTATTCATTTTTTATGTTTGTATTACCCTCTCGTTCCCCTTATTTCTCTCATGCGTTTGTTATATATTTAATTCATAATTCCCTTATTGTTTAAAAATTAACTGTAGTTTGTAGAGACTGTATTCTGTTTTATTTGTACTGTAAATAATTAAAAAATGATGATGACGCCATGTGATCGATCATCATGACTGCCGAAACGTTGTGCCCCGAAGTGTCCGGGTGTTGTATCGAAATCTGACTCCACGGACAAATCTGACTCCTCTTCGCGTGCACGCGCGTCAGTCAGCGCATGATGATAATAATAGTAAATAATAACAATAATAATCCTCGCGAAGGGGAGTCAGATTTGTCCGGGGAGTCAGATTTCGTTACAACACCAACACCGGCTTGACCGCTCCGTTTTCAACTCCGCCTCCGCTCGGCAAATCTCGTTGATAACCGGCTGCAGCCCTGGTTCAAGTCGAACGCACCTGTTAACTAATCTTCTCCTCCACCTGCACAAATGTGCGCCTGCCTGAAAGAACGAATCACTCCCTGAGATGACTCATCGTTCTCGAGTCACATTAAAGATTCGTTCAAAATGAACAAACGGTAAATGGTGCTATGGGGAGCTATTTTTAGAACAGGCCTGCGGGCGACGTGGTACCCACGGTCAGTCACACAGCACGTCGAAGAAAAGGCCTTCCCCACTGCAAACTACGATTTATGGTTACACAAAAAAAGTGCTTATTAAAATACTTAACTTGATAATCAAAGTAATAGACATACTCACCACAGAAACTACTGCTAGCCGGGAAAAAGACCGCCAAATGTCCTCAGTCTGGAATCGAGTCTGGATTAACGGATTCTGGAATTCACGCCCCGCCCACCTCCACCGCTATTGGGGCGTACGCAGCACATGACCTTTGTATTGGTTTAAAATATTTTTAAAAATTGTATACAGTCATTGTTTAAAACGCTAAGGTTCCACAAAGATAAGCAAATAACAGATACTATTTGATTAAAATTATTTTTTTATTATTATTTTAATGAGAACTTGGCTCAAATAACTGATGTTTATAAATGAGTTAATGCAGTTATTATCAGACATTTTGTTTTTTAACAGTATAGAAATATAAAAGTAACAAACAAAACTAGTTTAGCATAGGTGATGAATTAAGCAAGTTTTTTTATGCATGTGAAATTTTGCTAATAAAAAAGTTTAAAAATAAATTGATTGATCCTCACTGTTCTCTTTTTAACGTTGCCGTATGACCACAGAATGACCAAAGCGGAACGTCCCCCATGAGTAATATCAGGAACGTTGTCATCTGACCAACAGAGGACCATTTGGGAACGTTCTGTTAAAGTTCCCGATGTTCTCTTTTTAACGTTTTTAATATGACCATAGAATGACCAAAGCAGAACGTTCCCCATAAGTCACAT